>NNCF01126681.1:413445-472628 GCA_002313205.1 Laupala kohalensis
CCCTCACAAACACCAAGTCAAAAGTGAAGTTTAGGGGTGAATTGTCGGAACCATTTGATACAAAACAGGACTACGCCAGGGTGATGGATTCTCATCACTATTGTTCAACTGTGCTCTGGAAATAGTAATGAGGGAATGGTTTAAGAAATGTCCCCCCAAAATTAAAATAGGCAGAGAAATAAAAACAAATTGCCTGTGTTTTGCCAATGATTTGTCATTACTAGCAAATGACATAGATGAAGCAAAAACACAGATATCAGAACTTCAAAACATTGCAAATGAAAGTGGTCTCAAAATATTATTTGAAAAAACAAAAATTATGCCCCAAAAACCAACATCATTAAAAGAAATAAACATAGATGGTAATAGAGTCAAAATTGTAACCCAATTCAAATACCTTGGTGAGATAATAACAAATAACCTAAGTGAAAAACCCTCAGTCCAAATAAGAACAAACAAACTAGCTAAAGCACAAAAATTAACGTGGGACATCTACAGAAAAAAAATGCCTTTCCATAAATGCAAAAATTAAACATTACAATACAGTTATAAAACCGGAAGCCACTTATGCAGCAGAAACAATCTTCCACCGGAACGGACAATAAAAAACTGATAAATTACAGAAGATCGAAAGAAGAATTGGAAGAACCTGCATCAACAAAAAATATCAGAAAGACGGACAGTGGCGGATATTGCCCAACAAAGTCGTACAAAGAATTGAAACCCATTACTGATACCATGCGTAAGAGGAGACTGGAAAGTCACAAACCAAATATTTTCAACACAAGAAAGAGCTTGAAGATCAGAGCATATGAAAAAGTATTGGGAGGACCGCAAGGCCCAAACAGAGACTTCAAAGAAAGCTAGATAATGGACTAACTAAAGTGATCCTGTGTGGTCAAAAAAGAGAAGAAGAAAGAAAATATGAATATCTTATTGTGTCAGCCTCACTGACTAGATTATTTTTAATATTAGATTAATGTGAAGTGGAGTTTTACTTATTGCTTGAAAGAAATCACTGAAATAACATAGGATTACAGTACCTATTGAATTGTTGGTGCTAACTGGGTTATAAAGAGAAGCTAATTTTAAGTCCATTTCAGAATAGGTTTTATAGTCCTGGCTGGTACAAATCTATGCTGAAGCAGTCAAAGGTAACTTCTTAAGCATTTTAGTTGAAAGAGATTAATTTATTTTCTCTTTCCAGGCATGTATTTTAGTTAAAGGTAGATGTAATCTACAATTTTGAAGTAATAATATATCATAGTGTATTATTTTTTATATGAGCTTGGAGTGTTTGGAGATAACTACGGATGGTCTTCCTTATATATAACAGTAATATGAATACTAATTTAAGATGAAAGTAGAAAAATTTAACGGCCCATAATATTATTAAATCATGAAATCACCTATTATGTAAAGCAATCCCAACGTAGCTCTCTCTAAGAGTTGGGAAAGTTCCCACAAATGAGGACAGTAAAAAGTATTGAAAGAAGGGTTGATCATTTGTAGGATTAGTGTAAAAAGTTTTTTGTTACTGCTCGGTCTTTTACCTATCTATTTTCAAAATTTGATGTGTTTCATTAAAAAAATCCGGTACTGAGTAAAATTGTCTGGAATATTTAGGAGACAAGTGGCTGAATAAATATTTCCTTAATCAGTAGTTTTTTTACTGGAAATGTCAGAAGAGGAATTATTGTAATTAGAAAGAAATGACTAAAGTTACTTTTCTTCTTAAAACAATGCAACTGGCATGAAATATTAATTTCTCCTTTTATTAGCAAATTTTACACTTTTTACAGGAAGTATTAAAGGTTGAAAAATATAAAACCTTATATTGTTAATCAGGATACCAAAAGGAGCAAGTGAAAAAAAATCCTTATTTTTTAAAACTGATTAGCATGGATTTCATCACTTGGATAATTTGAAATAAAATTACTCTTTAAATGCATTATCACTTCAGAAGTAATGTTAGATGTGACCAAAATCACAAGAAGAGAGATTTTTTTGCATTTGTTCTCACGTTCTGTTTTGCTAAAGGTTTTATTACCTAATCTACACACGTGATAATTTATAAGGTATTTGAAAAATAAACACATTTTATGTTTGTCTTAAAAAGCAAAACATTTTCAAAACACAAAATATACATGTTTGTTTAATCATTATTTAATACATTATACATACCCTGTTCTGCAAGTTATAGTATGCAAGTAAAACAACAGAAACTTTATTTTGCAGAACAAAAGACACTTACTCTTGAGTTAGTTCAATTATTGATATGCAATCAAAAATCTAACTGCAATAGGATTTTTAAATACCTAAAAGTGAAAGAAAACAAAAGATATAATTTTCCCCCCCTTCAAACAGGCTGAAAATTAACTTACAATCATGGGGATGAAAAACTTGAAGTAATACAGTTATTCAACACACCAAGGTAAAGGAAATGTATGGAAAAGAAAACTACTAATTCAATTTATTTATACTTTAATTGCTAAGAAATATGCCACAAATATCCTATTTGTAAGGAAATACCAATTTATTCAATTTTGTATTTATGAGTGAAATATTAGGCAGAACTTTAGTAACCGTACCAGTAGCAACTGTAATATTATTTTCTCTTAGGGTGAATGTCTGCCCTCGGGTCATTACCATAGCTCTTAGAAGAGTAAGAAAAACCGGTGCATGATCCCCAGGCATAATCATCTCAGCCCCTTTCAGGTCAACCCTACATGACATGTTCCATGTTTTACTGAACAACTGCTGTATGTAATTGGAGGTAACTGGCCTCGATCTACCTCCTTCAGCTTTAGACAAAAAGTATATTTGAGTTTCATAGCAATTACTTAATTTTTCACTCCCACTAGCACATAAAAACATTCCTCGCTGTACAGCACTAAGTTTCATTCCTCTCAGAAGAACCCCTATGTTCTCTCCAGCATACGCAACTCCAACAGATTTCTTGAAGACTTGAATATCTCCTACGGTGCATTTAAATTTCATATCAAATCCCAATAATTCTACATTATCGTTCTTCTTTAAAGTACCCCTTTGTAATGTCCCAACAACGATAGTTCCTCTCCCAGGCACCGAAAAAGCATCATCAATTGGCAATAAAAATGGAGACTCCATATCCCTCTTAGGAGTAGGTATATGTTCATCAATAGTGCTTAATAATTTTATGATCGACTTCTTTCCAATTTCAGTGTCGTCCCCTTGAAGAGCTAGTTTGGCAGAACCAGTCACCACTGGTGTATTAATTCCATCGTAGCCAAAATCTGTTAACAATTCTCTGATTTCTAATTCTACAAGTTCAACAACATCACTGTCAACAATATCTACTTTATTTATGAAAACAACTATGTATTCAATACCTATCTGCTTAGCTAACAATAAATGCTCTATAGTTTGAGGCATTTGGCCATCATTAGCTGCTACCACTAGAATAGCTCCATCCATTTGAGATGCTCCTGAAATCATATTCTTTATGAAATCCAAGTGTCCTGGGCAATCTGTATGGGCATAATGTCTTTTTTTAGTTGAATACTGAATGTGTGTGGCATTGATTGTGATGCCTCTAGATTTTTCCTCGGGAGCCTTATCAATTTCATCGTAAGAAACGTAATTACAACATCCTTGTTCCGCTAATACTTTAGTAATAGCTGCTGTCAATGATGTTTTCCCATGATCAACGTGTCCTATGGTTCCTACATTACAGTGGCTGCTTTCGGCTAGTGATTGACCACTTTCTGAGGTTATGTTTTTATTTTGTCCCACTTTAGAGGATACTCTTCTATAACATAAATAGACAGGCCTTTGAAGACGTTTTTGATTAAGACACTTCAAACTAAGAGGATTTACTCTCAAAATGTCATTAGTCCTCAACACACCCAGGAAGATCCTGGAAGCTGCCATGTTATCCACACTCTTCCAAACATCGTATTTCACCTAAAGATATAACGAATGCGATTTGTTATGACGTAATTTTTATTGTGGAAATCGATTGAAATTGGGATGTACGATTTTAACTTGTTGTCTGTGTAGGTGATGTTCGTTTTAAGTTGTGGTATATGAATGGGATGAATCCGAAGTATAAATTACAGGGCAATAGTAAAAATACAGAAGTTACTCGCGAGATGAAGGGGCATATCTTTGTAGTATGGTAGTTTTGATCTGAATTCAGCGGGGATTAGGTGGGGTGCACGATGATGGGAGCATGTTGTATTGGGTGACAAAAGGACTATAATATGGGCAAATGTTGGAAGTATTTTTTCTTACTATTATGGTTTTCCTACCTGTTAGTGTCTGGTGTTCTGTTGTTCGTTCGAGGATTTCTTTTAAGTCGCATATCTTTGACTCAAAAATCAACATGTATATTCCCTAATGCTTCTTGTTTAGAAGGGAATACTTTATCATATTCTAGTCATTCTGAAAATGAAAATAGTGATACCCTTCAACATTGCCTCAGTACTTTTGAGACTGATGATGAATCTAATACTTGTGTTACCACAAGAGCTAAAGTGATCTTGATAATAATTGATGCTTTACGTTTTGATTTTGTGTATTTTAATCGAAGTTTGAAAGAATCACAAGTTTTACCTTACCAGAATAAACTTACAGTTATTGATGAATTATTAAATGAACTGCCTAATCATTCCAAGTTGTTGAAATTTATTGCGGATCCTCCAACAACAACGATGCAAAGGTTGAAGGGTATCACCACTGGAAGTTTACCTACTTTTATAGATGTTGGATCCAACTTTGCCACTCCTGAAATTAATGAAGATAACATTCTGGATCAGCTACAATCTCAGAAAAAAAATATTGTTTTTATGGGGGATGATACTTGGGTGGGATTGTTTCCTGATCGTTTCTTGAGACAGTTTGCTTATCCTTCGTTTAATGTTTGGGATCTGGACACTGTGGATAATGGCATTAAAAAACATATTAATAATGAAATTCAGAAGACAGATTGGCATCTTCTTGTGGCTCATTTTTTAGGAGTAGATCATTGTGGACATAGATTTGGCCCTATGCATGTAGAAATGAGCAGGAAGTTAAAAGAAATGAATGAAGTAATCAGGTATAACAATGTAGCATTAGAATTTTATAGTTCAGTAGTTTCTTGGTTTTGTTATAACCTTATACTTTACTTTTACAATTCTCATAGGAATGTTGTTAAAATAATGGACGATTCAACAATGTTATTTGTCATTGGAGACCATGGAATGACAGCTAATGGTATTTCTTTGAACTTGTACTGTTGTAAATATCTTGATGTTCATATTTTGTCAATCATTGATGTTTGTCTTTGTATAATTTATAGGGGACCACGGAGGTGATAGTGAAGATGAAGTTTCATCAGCATTGTTTGTCTATTCACGGAAGTCTCTTTTGTCAAGTGATTTAGTACCACATAGAGATGTTGTGAAGCAGATAGATCTAGTACCCACTTTATCATCTATTTTAGGCATTCCAATTCCATTTTCCAATCTGGGTAGTATGATATTAAATATTCTGCCATCTGGAAAAGAGATGTCTGATCAGGAGTATGCTCTGAAAGTTTTGAAACAAAATATTGAGCAAACTACAAATTATATTCATCATTATTCACTCAACAAGAACGAGTTCTCTCAGGAGACGTTAACTCAACTAAAAATGAAATATAATAAGCTACAAGATCTAGTACAAAATATTGTTGACCCTGCTAAATTAAAAAATTTTGTTGCGAAAGCATTGGATTACATGAAGTCTTTGCGGAGAATGTGTGAAGAAGTGTGGGTGGAATTTGATCCCATGTTAATGTCCCGTGGATTAGTCATTACTTTTGTTTCCATTTTCTTTTGTTTTCTTATCGTTGACAGATTGCCGAGTGATGTTCTAAACTCTACCTTTCTTCTTGTTGGTTATATAAGTATGTTGATAGCTATTGGTGTGTGTGTTATAAGCTACCACATGAATTTGGTCCAGAATCTGGAACAGGGTATATATTTTTTTACTGGAATTGTATCCCTATTTTTGATGTCAGTTGTCATCATACAAAACTGGGATCGTATAGTGACGAATTGGCACAACCAAGTCAGGGCTAATGATTGGACTTGCATTTATTGCAGGATTTTGATAGCATTAAGTTTATTTGTGATGTTCTCCAATAGCTATGTTGTCGAAGAAGGTTTAGTTCTTTCTTATCTATTTTTGAGTCTTTTATGGTTATTAGTATTTAATATCAAGATAACTAAGAAAGAAAGCAGTAGTAGTAGTAGTAGCAGATTAAAAGTGGAAAAATCCATTTTCTCTTCATTTTTTCAGCAATTCAGCATTATTAAATGGAAAATTATTGCGGTAGTTATTACTGTGAGTTTTCTTCTGAGGCTGTCGCATTACTACTGGAGGTGCCGGGAAGAACAAGTAAACTGTGAATCGTTTGTCACTCATAAGCCCTATTCTTCTGCCACTTTGGTGGAAGGAAAGTACAGAAACGCTGAATGTTTGTTTACATTAGTGTTTCTGGGAATGTTTGTCTCCTTTGGAAGGATATGGTTGCGTAGTTGTGGGAACTTAGTTGGTTTCTCTCCAAACATTACACTATCACGCTACATCCCCACAGTTATTGTAGTTTGCACTGGTGGATTTTGGATTCTGCATAGTTTACCTCGTGACATGAGGTTGAAATTCTTCTTACCGTGGCAGTTGCAATTTTTGCCGTGGGTTATTTATTTTGTCACAGGTACTGCTTTGCTGGTCTTCTTTGTTCAGCCTCTGTGTGTGTATAGCATTCCTAGACACATAGATCCATTGATTTCTGTATATGGACAGGAAAACTCGATTCCTCAATTATTTCATCAAGTAAAAGAAATGATGGCTAAACGTAATAAATCCACCAAGTCTGGAAAAGGAGATTGTGTGTCAGTTGACAAACAGTTTCCTGTAATATATGGACTTGCAACTGTGTATAGTGCTCTGTTTCTGAATTTAACAGTCTTTTTATGTTTGTTTATTGCTTTGTTGTTGGGAGACGTTCTTGCCCCTTCCATTCTCCTCATGGTTCTCGTATGTATAGGTCTTCTCATTGTTCTTGCTGTTCTGCAATGTGAGAAGGCTGTCCTTACAGGTATGTATACTACATTATTTAATTGCACAAATTTGTAGATTTCATTTAGATTACTTGAAATTTATTCTTTTATCCTTAGTTGCCTTCTGTACTTACAAGTACCATCAATTTTAAACTGTATTTGTTTGTAATTGTTAACATTAATATGTCTATGTATCTGAATGGTACATTGGTTTACCTTTCACCAATACTGGCTGGTAGTTTTGGTTTATCTTGCTACATGATTTTGCCTTATACATAATGTAAATGTCAGGTGTGTTGTGGATCAGGGTCTAGCGTGCCTCAAGATAGTTGAACCAATATTCAAATGCATCAATTTCCAATGGATCTCTAGAGGAATATTTTCATATGAAAATTGTAAAAAGCATTGAATGTTACTGTATAATAGCAGTACAAATTAGCATACAGTTTGTGTTTCACTCTTATTGTTGAATTTTTTGTAATTGTTTATTTATAAATGGGTTTGATAAAATAATAAAATATCTCAATAGTTTTCAATTTCATGATTAAAGTATGAAATTTGTTAGTTAAAATTTTGAGATATACATTGACATTCTGTAAAAAAATTCTTATTCAAAATTAAAAAATAAACCTTTTTTCTTAGTACCAGCAATTAAGTGATTATTATTATTATGAAATATTTTGTTTTTGTACTATTTTCACATGAATGTTAACATTAGTTTATATTAAATGAACATAAAATATTATTCATAATGACACATGACTTGAAGTGTACAATTCTCATTTGAGGAATATGATGAGTACATTATTGTGATTTAATCTTTAAAATCATGTAGTAAAATAGGAGGACTTCAGGAACATTGGAGTGACTACAATGAAATAATAATTGAGTAATGTTGGCATCACACTTCACTTACATTATCCTCCCAAGTCTAATTTCAGAAGTTATTACTTCCAACAGCAACTCCTGATGATTGATTTTCTTGTACTTCTACAAGCAAGCGGTAGCTAGTGGGTGTTCAAATTTTGAAATTAAACGATTCTCAAAGGGAACATCAAATTTTACTATCTATTCTATTAGAGGTGAATAAATTCTCACTCCCAAGCCAGCAGTTCAATTTGCCAGTAACCTTTTTTTAAAAAATTGCATTATTGTTCATATCTATCTTTTTTTCCCAATTCTAAAAATGTGCAGATACAGCTATTTTTGAATGTGTCCAAATTGTATGTTTCTTTTGACTAATTGAAATGTTTCTTTTCATCTTCACGATACAAACTTTATTGCAATCTTTACTGAGTTACCTGTATATGCCTGATGTAGTTTTAGAGGATACGTTTTTGTTAAAATTGTCTTTAATTAATGATTTTGTGTTAAATTTATTTTGTGGTGCCAAGTTATATTTACATTATTAAAGATTTTTTGAAGTTTTTGATAAAAGTCTGGGATAGGTAAATTTTCTGAAAATTGTTTCATTTTTTAACTTTTGAAAAGTGGTTACTTTTTCTGTCTCTCACATTTCTTTTTCTTCTTGTCAATCAAAACTTTGGAGAACCCATCATTTTGAGGATGTTATCATACAGTCATGTCATGTCTTGTCATGCATCCTTCAATTAAAAGTTTTTGATCTTGATGTGCTACTGCTTGTGTTCTCTTAAACAGAATAAAGAAAATTGTTTGTTTTAAGTGAATTTTTCTTTGAAATGCTCATCAGTTTCATATCATGTCTATGTATATGCACATAATAGAATTGTAGGTTACATAAATACTTTTGTTGAATTTGATTTTTTGTTTAATTTTGAAAAAAATAAATTTTGAAAAAGTCCCTTGAGTTTCAAATTATTGGGAAGAGACTTTCAGAATTTGATCATGAGACCCTGAGCACATATAAATTTAGAAATTTTTTTCTTATTTCATCCACATTAAGAATGGGGAAAGTTTTTCATTAATGTGACCATAGTTCAAATGTCCTCAATGAGGTGGTTTCTATTGTAGAGTATATATTAATGTGATATAACAAAAAGGCTTTTGTTATTCAAAACTGAATGTTTGGTTCTGAAACAAGTTCTTGGAATGGTGTTGCTCTTTAAAATTGCAAATTAACTTGACTTTCTCTTAATACAATGGTTCTCATAATCTGATTCTTCATGATTCATGTCTTTTATGTATTAATGAGTGTGTTTTAATTAGTTTTGTTTTCTTTTTTTAGCTCAATTGTTTGTAGTGCCTTGGTCGTCTGTCATGTGCTGGGGTCTCCTCTCTGTTTACTTCTTTTATGGAACTGGTCACCAGCCGACATTTCCGAGTATCCAGTGGGATGCTGCGTTTGTTGGGACTGGCGGCCAATTCTCCAACCACATCATCCCAGCGGTGCTAATTGGAATCAACACTTTCTCTTCGCAAATCATAATGGGCCTCACTCTACCTATGGTGCTGATTGCTCCATTCACTCTGTCTGTGACAGCCCCCAAGTTAATCACTGCCAATTCTGACTTTAAAGTTGAAGACCTGAAGAAAGGGGAGATGTTACTTTTTGAAAAAGATGGATTATTTTATCAAGGGTTGTTTACTCTGTGCACAAAATACATTCTCTTTTATGGAATGAGGGTAAGGACAATCTTTGATTTATTCTGTGTGAGTTGTAATTACTAACATTAACCCTCTGGTGGGCGCGTCTCTTACAGTTTCACTAGTGGATGCGTGCCTCACCGAGTACGGCTAGTGTAGAATTTAATCTTATTCCGATTTCCTAAATGCAAATAAGGGATTTTAATTATAAATGGTTGTATAACTCAAACTAACATATATGTATTATATTCAAGTAACTTTCATCACTAATATTGATAAAAAATCAGGTGACATGGAATTAGGAAATAATTTAGAAAATAGACTATAGAATACACAAAATTTAAACTATCAAATGTTTTGGGAATGATGAATTGTTGTGATCTGGAAACAATATAAACAAGTTACATTTAAAGATTTGTTCATTGTATTCACAATATAATCAAATTGGTTGGGGACTTGGTAACCTGATTTAGCAACAAAATCAGCTTTAGAATTGAGCCGAAAAGAAACAAAATAGTCCTACATGCCAAGGAGTGCATCGCAAGTGATCTGAAAAATACTAATGTTGAGTGGATGTGTGCTGCACTCAGTGCATTACTCGCAACTCACTTTTCAAAGCATTATAGACAACTTACAATGGAGGCAAACAATCACTTATTTGGTGCAACAAAGTTGATTTAGTAAACAAAGCATAATTGGGAGAAG
The DNA here is from genome assembly GCA_002313205.1 of Laupala kohalensis. NCBI lineage: Eukaryota > Metazoa > Arthropoda > Insecta > Orthoptera > Trigonidiidae > Laupala > Laupala kohalensis. The sequence goes on from NNCF01126681.1 coordinate 423,786, forward strand.
CAGCTCACCAAGTTCCCAGAATCATCCCAAAATCATAGGTTGCACACATTTGCTGCCCGCAGTGCAGCAGCACAACCTTTGGAGGGTTAATGCAATGAGTATTCAGAGCCATTATCAGTTAAATAATATTCTTATTATTCGTACTAAAATAATATTTTTGGGGTAATATAGTAGTCTAGGGTATATTAAAGAAATGCAATACACTGTTTTAATGTTAAAATTGTTATTAATCAACTAATGGTTGAATGACAACATCCCAGACTTCCCTATATTGTGACTCGCTTGTAAGAGTCTTTTTCATTTGTTGTCGTCCTTCATATTCCCACAGTACGTGATAGGAATTGAGTCTCTTATTGATCAGATAAATGGAATGTTGTCTTTCAACTAGGATACTCCATTTGTGTTTCATAATATCTCATACATATCTGAGAAATATTATGCACATCATGAGTCAAGGGATTCCCTGTAGACATGTACAATAGACTAAAAGAATTGCAAAAGTAGGAAATTTTTCTTATATTTATTGAATAGAAGAACTTTTTTTTCAGTATTTGTGTCCAAAATTGTTCACACTGAAATAAAATTCCTTTAGAAATCATTTTGAAAGTACTCTTGGCCGATTCAGATTCCTTAATTATTTTAATAGAAAACTTTATTTTAACAGTTTTAAATTTAGTTGCAATAATCTCTTGGGTAGTTTTTCTGAAGTACGAAGTATTGTGAAGTCCTGTTTCTGCACACTATGCTTCCTATTTTATTTATTTAATTATTTATTTTCATTTTATCTAGATAGTTTTCATTTTTAAGATAAATGTTGTATATTAATCTAGTTTATAAGTCTACACTTGGTAAAATTGTGAGAAATAATCTTGAAGGGCCAGTAAGTTATTAAGAAATTTTTCCTACCCCACTTTTGTAGCACAATACCTGCACTGTCTTTGTTTCTTTCTTTTTTTTAAAAAAAGGGACAGACGGGCAGGTGGGAGATCTTGGACTGTAGAATTAACAAATAATTTGAATACTACCATTTTACGGGTCATAGTGCAGTGGTCTCTTGGGATTGCATCCGAATGTTTTGCTTGCGACTACAGCAGGCATCCTCAGTGGCTTGGATGAAGATGGTGTTTGATCAGAGTCTCGCTGTAACTGTTGCCGTGACTGTGCACAGCGGTGCTCCGGTAAAAAATACCAGCAACAGTTACCAGCGTGACTCGACCGAGCCTCTGAGGATGCCTGCCGCAGTCACAGGCGAAATCCCAAGTTTCGGGTGCAATCTCAAGAAACCACAGCACTATGGCTCAAAAAATTTAAGTATTCAATATTCCTGCTATGAAAGCCCACAAATCTGTCAAATAATTTGATGTACTTTGTGATTGGAAAATTTTCTACAAACTCGAGAGGATTAATTTTCTGAATGATTCACGTTATTTATGTTTGTCTTCTGATATTCAGTTTATTTATCTTCATGTAATAGTGTGAAATCTTTAGGAAAAGACATTTAAATTTCTTGTTAACATTGGGCTCAGATAAGGTGGGGCCAGTCAGCGCTCCAAGTTAGTCAAATCACCCAGATGGATAATTGTTTTCTTTATTTTTATTCTAATTGTTATAAAACACAATATAAAATTAAAAAGAGAGAAAAACACAATTTAATTTCTATCTATACGTTAATAATATAGCGCAAACAATATTCAGGAACTCGCTTGACTCATTTGAAATGCACAAGAGCGTGAGAAAACATGGCGGCCGAGCGAACCAGTTAAGTGATTTATGCATCTCGCCATGGAAAAAGTGAAATATCTTTCTCAGATGTCCGGTGACCTGTCGATAAAAGTGATGTGAAAAAGACTACGGAAAATTTAGTACAAATAAAAGTAGTCTTCCATCACTTTTGTGATTTAAATTTGGTCTTATTTTGTAAATAAGTGTTTTCTCCATAAGATGCGATGGATTTCACCGTTAATTATAATTGCAATTATTTCATTAAAATGGCTGGTGAGGTATGTTTTTCAAGTTGATATGTCAATAAGTACATGTTACTCTGTGTATTTATGCCGATTTAAGGTATTTTAGTGATTTAATTCTACCAACGCCATAGTACTACATAGCTGGTAAACACAATTTTTATTTGCTTATTTGTAAAGTTGATCTTAAAGACTTGAAAAGTCATATTTTTCTATTAACTACCATTACTTTGAACTTATACAATGTAAAATAAGTTATTGTTCTCCACGTGCATGTATAGTTTTCAACTACTTTCGAGGAAATAAATTATCTAATCTTATATATGCAAGTTAATCACACTTATGTGTACAGTTAGCATGATCACGTATAGTATCAGTTTTTGAGTAAAGAATTACTGTGTGATACACACTTAAAAAGAAAAAAACAAAGCAATCTGTCTGAAATTGATTAAATTTTTTATTGTCTAAATATATTTAATCTTTCAAACTTGAGAATTTTTTTAAATCTTGTTTCAGATGTTTGCTTGTATGTTAGCTGCGACAATACATTGCCGCCATCTAATGGTATGGAAAGTCTTTGCTCCTAAGTTGATATTTGAAGGTTTAAGTTTATTTGTTACAATACCTAGTGTTTTGGCTGGTTATTTAATCACTCTTAGAATCACTAGTGAATTAGAACAACTGCTTGTTAGATTAGATAACGTACAACGGTGATGAGAAGTGATTTTTGAATTTCATGTTCATCCAAAGCAGTTGTACCTTTTCACCCATAAAAATCTCAAGATTTCATGTTGTTATATTTGGACATGTTTTTATCTACACGTTTGTTAAATTTTTGATAATTTTATAAAAATCATGTGACTGAATAGTACTTATAATTTCTGTAACATTCGAGAAACACGGCATGAAAGAAGCATTCTGTGATTTCTGTGTGCTAAAATGTTATCTCCATGAAATAGATCATCTAAGTGAAGGTGCTGTGTGTGGGAATTACACTATATATTGTTAATAATCCTTTGGATGTTGTTAGTCAGTGATTATTGTAGTCAGTCAATTTTTATTCAGGGATTTCTGCTGTTTAATGTATTATATTCTTTATCAATTTAAATATTTTAATTTGAATGTTGTACAAATGTTATTGTTAATCTTGAATTTGAATATGGAGGTGTATTGTTAAACTATGAACTCTAGGACCACCAGCAACAGTATTAGACACTCATATACTCAATCCCGTGTATTAATTTATCTTAAATTGTATTAAGTAATTAAGTATTCCCACTTCATGTTCATCTGTCAGGATATGAGTGCATATTTATTTATAATATGTTCATTTATGCTGGGGAGGCATTTGTAAGGTACTGTTGTTTAATAACAGAGACCATTTTAAATTCAACTTTTTTCTGTTATATCTGAAAGTGTTTTTATGTAAAAATCTACGTGTGTCACTTTTTGTGTGTAAAAGTTGTATTTGTGGGGGGAAAAATTCGATAGATATTTGCCCATTGTGTTGCTTCATGAGAGTAGTATTCACCTGGAGCACTTTCCTATAATATCAAGTATTTTTAATCTATTCGTCTCTGTCTAGTGTTTGCTTCTGAAATGAAACCTTTTGAATTTTATTCTCTGGAAGTAGCTCGTGCTGTTGAGAAGAAACATTACTTCTTAACACTTCAAGACTTATTATTTCCCTGTGACTGGTTACAACATTCCAATTACGCGAATTGCATTATTTGTATTTTATACAGAAATATGGGCTTCTCTCATGCTTTTCTCCCATCTTAAGAAGTAGTGTGTGTGTGTTGCTAGATTTTTATTTTGCTTGCTTGGATAGATGAAGCCTAGAAACGCTAGTTTCCAATCATTGGTATCAATAAGTACTTTAAATGCTCATAAGAATTGGTTGTAACATACTGAAAAGTTTTAAAATTATAATTTTAAAGTTTTTGAATAATATGTCAAATTGTTTCTTTTGGAATTGCTTTCTTTAATGTGCAATTGCTGATAAACTCATAGAAAGTGATAAAAAAAAATTGGATCTCTTCTTGATAATTGTACTACAGAATTAATCTCAACCTTTTGAAGTGTGTTGTGTCAAGAACTTGTACGTAGTGTTGAGGACATTATTCGTATTTCTTAATGTATTTTAAGTTGTTAATGATTGGAGTCATTTATTATGTAGCTTAATAGGTTTTGCAACTTGTCCACCTTTTACAATGAATGTATTTCTAATATTTAATGTGAGACAAAACATAAAGTTCTTCAATCTGAATACAAATACAAAAGGACTCCTGGTCTCCTTATTCCTTTGTTTAAAAATACAAGGGAAAATAAACTTTTCTTTAAACTAAGTCTTTTATTGATAAAATATTGAGAGGGAAAGGAATATTTCTAGAAGATTGACTCACTTTTCTAAATGAGGAACTAAAAAAATGTATTTAATAAATGTAATTAATGTATTTAATGTAAAAAAAATTATTGAAGAAGACTCAATTATAATAATTTCCAGTTTTGAGATTCAGTATGTTCACTAAGTGGGAAAGCTAATTTATTTCTAAAATTATTCTCAATAATCTTCATTTTGATGGAGAATTCTTTTGTCAGAAATCAACAAGTTTTCCCTATAGGATTTAAATTATTCTCATTTTAAGAATTCAGAGAGTTCTGGAAAAGAGAAAAGCTTGTTGATTTTATTTTTTGATCCTGTTGCAAGATTTGTTGGGTTAGAAGATAAAACTGTTGCATACCGTAATACATTAATTGTTGAACAACTATAGACTAGAATTCATTTTCGTTTTAAAATTATATGCTCTGTGTATCATGAGCTATTCCATCAAAGAATCTTCTAATTATGATCACTTGGGGACCTGAAATTTTTGTGTTTAATCTGTCTGTGTAGAACATTTAATGGGGCATGATATTTTATTCGTTTTTTTTAAATAAAAAAATTTAAGTTTTTACCCTTCAATGTTCACTTAATACTTTATTCTATTTTATTATTTCTTTTAAATGGCATAAAATAAAAAGGCACATTGTTGTCTATCTTGGCGTACTTAAATATCTCCCAAATATTTTTTTTTCATACTGAGGGTGGTTGTTTTAACATTATCTTTCTTTCAAGACTATGTATCGTCATAAACAACCTCTGACAAATGTTTTATTTTCTATTGAATTTCTAATAATTATTGAGCATGATTGCCCAAGTTCTGAACAGTTGTTATCTATTTAGTATTTAATGGATATACTCTTCTGGTTTCTTAAAATTTCCATAAAAGTTGAAATTTCTTGACTTAATTGTAGGACACTTAGATATATGTGCCATGTGTAGCTCTAGTGATATCTTGTGGGCCTTATCTCTCACAATGCCTTCTAAATTGTGTCCAATGTAATGATTTCTGCACTAACTCACTCTTTATGGTGCTGAATGTAAGTGTACATTTTCACATCCAGAATTAGATTAATTTTTGCCATTAGCTTTTCTACCACTCAATGAAGCAAATTTCTGAGGACCAAGATGCAAGGTGCTAGATTGCTAGATGTTTCTTATCGTCTCATATACCACAATGTTCTTAATATACTAATAGTAAGTGATAACATTCCCGGATTTTAAGACGGTTTGGGTATTGATCCACCCCTTCTGACTGGCAACTATCTATTCATCATCAGAACTACCAATCGCCTGGAAATCAAGGTGTGCTATGAGAAGTTAGAAACTTCACTTTTTTTAAAATAATATGATTCCAGAAATGTATATCTATTAAAGACTTCTTGTGATAACTTTTGGTCAGGTGAAAATGGTGATGAACGAGGAATCGAACCCGGGACTCGTTAATGAATCTTAACACACTCATTAATGAATCTTAATACCAGTAATAAGGCTGAATAGTGTGCTGCCTGGTTCACCTATCTCCAGTCTGGGGAGGTGTCTCAGGTCTCCTGGGGTTTAGGTCTGGGTGGAAGTGGTATACAGGTGTGGAAGGTAAATGGGCCAAACGTTTTACCTGGCCAAACGTTAACACATATCTTCTCCGTGTGTAGGACACACGGAAGAAATATATGCTTAAAGACTTCTTGAAGTACAGTTTAAAATGTGGGCAATCATTCTCAATGACCCGGTATGCATCAATGGAGTTTTCAGATTCATTTTCCAATAATTTTTTTTGATTAATAATAACAGTTCTAATCATGAAGTCTTTGGGAATTCTTTTGTTTGATTAAGAAAACATTTTTGTTTTTTGTGTGCATGACTTAAAGACATTCTTGACAAATGCTTTTGTCAAGAAGGGAAAACGTTTTGTAGTCATAATGTCATTTTAAAAGGGGTCATGCAACAATTCCATGTGGAGCATGAATTTGCTCTATATTGGTCAACTTTGAAAGTTCATTGATAACTTGATCAATCTGCTGAATTTATGTCTAGTATTTCATGTTTTCTTTATAATGACAAATTGCTCTTGTGTGCTTTATGTTGTCTGTGAATGCCTTGAGTATGTTCAAATACGAAGAGTCATCTGCATTACAAATATTATGGGGATAATATTCAGCAATCATTATCACTACTCTATCTTACTCTACTCTCAAGCTATTTGTAACTTGATTCTTTGTTCAGAATTGATAGCATTAACGTAATTTTTCATTCTATTGTATGTGGTGTGGTCATAATTATTGGATTCTGTGTTATTTTACTTTCTCTAGTTGTCTTGTTTTGTCTCTAGTTCAAGGTGGAATTAGTTTTCATTTCCATGTTGTAGTATAGGTTTTGGGAGTCTTAAAGTATGGTTTAGTGTTGAATGGTTGGCAGGAAAATAGTGGAGATGCTTTTACCCTCTTACAATTATATTTCTCTGGCTCCTTTTTGAATCCTGTATTTTGACTTGTGAAAAGAAATCAAATTCATGGACATCTATTTTTTAATCTGAGCATCAATTTTTAGTTACCTTTCATTGCAGACTTCAGCCATGAGATAATTTGTAGGTGTTTAAAAAAATCAAGAATTATTTTATAATATCCATAAATTTTTCTGCCAAAACTTCAATTTTTTTTATTTCAAGAAAGTTGAAAGTGCATTGAGTGTAAGTAATAGTTATAATATGAGATTGAATTGCTGTATACTTAAGAGAAATCTCATGATTGATGTACACATATGGGCAAAATTGAATGGTTGTGGTTATACCTTCTTCCTCACTTCTTGGTGTACAGTTTCATTTTCTCGATTTTCCTGTTCTGTGCATCATCTCTATGTGAGTTTTTCATCTTCATTTGTCTTCATGTTTCACATAGTTTGACAAACAAATAATAAAAAATGTCTGGTTTTTGCTCTAAAGTGAATGGAGGAAAGAAAGGACTTTGGAAGTTGCACTTAAATTGAAGATATAAAACTTCACATCTATGTAACACACAATTTAATCCATTTAGTCATGAAAATTAATAGTTTGTAGCTCGTGTATAAAAACTAGATTGTGAAATGAAATATTTAATGTAGTGTAACACTCAAATAGAAACTGAAAATGAATATTGAAAAATTTAAAGCAGTGAATAATTTTAAACATGTATTAATAAGTATGTTGGGGTATTTAGATATCATTTTGAAGTATAGTTTTGCAATGAAGATAATTTTTTGAAAGTATGTATATTGTGTAGTGTGAGATTTGTTGCCAAATTGTTTACTAAGATTAGAATATAGGTTGCTTTACCAATGGCATTAGTGTATGAAATTTTAGAAAATCATTTTTCTCATATTCCTTGATTGAAGTATAGTTTATTAAAGTAATTATAGATATTGTTGTATTTTGATTTTTGTAGTTATTGTTTTCAAAATATTTGAAAAGGGATTCCATTTCACAGGTTTTCTTGAATTTGACTTCAAAAGGAAATTTTTCTTAATATTGGAATGATTCATTTTTGAGACCAATTCAGAGCTGTTTATTGAGTTGTTTGTTGTGAATTCTAAAACCCTTGTTGTAAAATGTTTATGGATATAACACCCTAATGTCAGCTTTCATATATCTGGTGTTCAGATCATTTTTATAATTATTTGTCAGTTGACTATTACTTTCCTTTGCGAGGGTTAATTGTTCAAGTGAGAAAGAATTTTTTATTTTTCAATTTCCTAAAGGAAGAATGATTCATTTCTGTGGGAAATCTGAAAATATGGAAAAGAGAAGGCAGGAACGTAAATTACTATTAATACAGAGGAATAATTTTATATTAAATACCTCAAATAATTTCTAAAAAATCTATTTTTAATGTACTTTTTATTGGAGAACTGCATTTATTATACTCTTAATGGTGCTGAATTAAGAAATTAAATAACAATTTATTTGATCCTTTTCATATGATTTTAGTACCAAAGAATTAACCTACTATTTATAGAACATCAACATGTGAATGATGATTAAAATTGGGTCCATCATGTTATTTTAATATTATGAAACTTATTGGAAAACTAATTTTCTTTCCAAGTACCTTTAATATCAAACAACACTCCTGTTTCAGTACAAATGTAAGATCCTGTGGATTAGTAAATACAATTCATATAAATTTGCATGCAGGAGTTTTTTATGAAGCAAATTAATTAGCAGTCTTAATAATAATTATTGCATTTCATATTCTTCTTAGCATTAGATGTAGAAACAAAATGAAGTTTTAAACAATATAATTGTAGCAGTAGAATATCTTGTGGAAGATGACTTCTTTGTTATTTCTTTGATTTAACTCCCCTTGTTTTAAGTTTTGTGTGTTTGATTCCAGTGTTTGTCAAATCTTCACATTATTTCGTGTTACATTTTTGCTGAATTATTAACCTCATTGAATCAAATGGAATTTATCTACTAGTTATTAGTGCCCTGGCAGTATTCAAAATGTTTCTTCATTCCTTTATCTTTTTCTCTCGTAATTGGGAAGCAAATGAAAGAAAAATTTGAAAGGGACATTTGGAATACACTTTGCCAGCATGCCCTAAGTTTTATCCATATAGTATGTGCCTTATTCAACAGCTCATATAAATTTGCATGTTTGGGTAAATGTAATATTGTATTTAAAATAATAAAAAATACAATACAATGTTATTTATGTATTTACTTATTGTAGAATGGTTATTATCATTACCCATTATATTATAAATATTATCATCAAGTTAACATAAATTATTTATTTACAATTCATGTATTCAAGGTGACAATATTAAACTTTCCAGTATCTTGTGTAAAGGAGCTGATGTAATCAGTAATGGGAACAATGCTAATTTTTTAATTAAACCTTTGCTTTTGTTTTCCCATCTTCATCTAGAGATAAATATTTTCATTGATGAATAAAAGTTAATTGTGCTATGCATTCTAGTGAACATTGTAAGTCACTCGTATCCCACTGTGTATGTTTCCCAAATGTTTATTCCTATTTGCATATGGTGTTACATTTTGGGACCATTCAACACAGTCTCCTTACTTCAAAATACAAAAGAGAATATTTTTAATCTTATGTCATGCCTGAGATTCCTGTATGTCTTACTCTTATTATAAGAGCAATAACTGTAAGTTTAAATTGGCTATCTCATAAGCTTATGGTGGAATTTTATCAGGACTCAAAATATATGGGATTTAAAATGTCAGGAATCTAATGGCATAAGTGTCAATCTTATGAATATTTGTTTTACAAAGTAATTATACGGACAATAATTGTCAGTTTAAATCGCCTTTCTACTGTGAATTAAACACAGTTCCTTCTTTTCTGTCTGAGATACATCTGTTGTGCGCTTACCTACATGTCATAACTTTTGACTGTTCTATGAAATGTTTTATGCTGGAGCAATGCACAATTTTCAACTATGAAATCTCACTATGTGATCACTATGAAATGATAAATGACTCATTTCCCAGTAGTGCTGGCGCCGCTCCATGACACCAGGATAGTAATCGATATTGATATTATAAGAAATAATAATTAATCAGTAAAATAATCTGTAAACTGGTAAAATAAGAATTCTTTTATTAAAAATTTACTTGAAAATATTCTTACATTAGCTAAATATGAGCGTTGTACTGTCATCTAGTATAATAATACTCAAAGTTAAAAAACCAAATAAACAAGTATACACAGCAAATTTGATTTTAATATATTTTTAACATACATTTCATAAATTAACTTATCAAAATAGTTATGATAAGTTATAAATTAATTTATTAAAAATTTACTGCATATTATTTTTTTTAGGAATAAATCTGAGCGTAGCCCTGATATCCTTTATTTAAGGAATTAAATATCCTAATTTTTCCTTCCTTGTTCATTTATGGAACAGTGGTGTGAAATACTTTAGAGCTACCCTTGTGTGTTTAACAATTCTCTTGTTCATTTACACGACACTCGAAATAAGGATAATGTTCACCCCTACCAGTCCAATACTTTTAACAAGTTGGTGCTCATGATCCTCGGGATAATTTACTTGTATGAATGATGAAAAATCATTGTACGGATTGGGGAGGGAGAACAGGGATAAAGCTGGGAGGAAGGAAATTTGTATAGTTTGTGAAATTTTTCTGTGTAACAGAATTATTTTTTATAACAACCATAAAAAAAGTTAATCAACTCAATCTTCTGTTAAGTTTATCCGTGCATGGTGCAAAGTCCCAGATTATCAATATAAATGGAGGAAGTTTAACTATTCTCTATTCTAAATATGTATAATAGACAATCACTCTGTTATCAACTGTATAAAGATTAAATAATTTATCACAAGGAGGCCACTCTTTTGTTGTTTACAAGTATATTTGTCTCTGCTTGATAAAAATAAAGATTTGAAGTAATAGGAAACCAGTTAAAAACAATACTTAAAAATAGTTTTGATGAAACAAAAAATCTTGAGTTTTCGTGCACCAATCTGTGTACCAACAATTTCTGGAACTTGTACTATCTTATAAGTTGAAAACTATTTGTAATCACCTTTTTTAAAAAATTCTTGGTTTTCTTTAAAATGCTCTTTATAAAACGCAACATACTATGCTGCTATGATACATCTTTATTGCCATCTTACTTGAGTAATGAGGCAATTCCCACCCTAAAAAAACTACAATCTCTCGTATGTACTTATTCATTAATTTTCTCCAAAAAATGTCCTTAAAGATATATGGGTCAAAATCTGATTGGAGTCTTGAGGAGTTATTATTTTAACATTGCAGTCAGAAAAGTATTTTTCAAAATTTTGTGTTTATTTCCCTATTTGAAGTTCAGTTGAATATTTCATAGCACCTCTGTTGAACGTTTCGTAGAATGATTTCATATCATTAAGGTGGTTGTGCTGGGTAATGTTTGTCAAATCATTCAAAATTCTAATTATTTTCTTTGTTTATATTTAAATTAATTTGCAGTTTAGTTTTATAAATATTAGTTACTAGTAACGACAATGTAATTCGTAACAAAAATATTATTGATGAAGGAAGTAATTTAAATTGGAACTTGCTTCGCTTGACTCTGTAAGTAAACATAGCCTGCCATTAGACTGTTTGCCCATGATATACTTCATAGCTTTTTTAATATTCCCAACATTTTTAATATCGCTTCATGACTGGTGACCTCAAGGGAAAAATATTTTTGAAACAATAAACATTTTTGGTTACAGTTTTTGAAAAGTTTTATTGATTTAAAATATTAGGAAAGTAATTTATTTATTAAAATTATTCAAAAAGTAATTTATGTATGCGAATGCATTTCATCCTATTATTTAATAGTCCATCAGTAAACGTAGGCTTCAATGTAAATTTGTTCATCCAGAACAAACTGTGTGTCAGTAGACAGAACAACCTACTGAGACCTTTCTTACCTATTAATTGGAGACTTTAACATCCAACTAGGCAGAGAAAGAAGATACTGAGACATCATATGAAAATGGCCTGTCCAAAAAGGAATGAACAAAAATGGATGGAGACTCATTGACTTCTGCAGAAACCATAGCCTAATCTCAAAATCCACATATTTCAAAAGAAAACCTCAAACACTGAAAACATGGAAACACGCTGACTATACTAAAGGAGAATGGCAACTGGATCATGTCTTCATGGACAAACACCACCACAAAGAGATCTACAATGTCAAAGTCCTCCGAGGAGTAGGCACCGGTTCGGATCACTACGTAGTAAAAATTAAATTAACTTCTCAAAAGAAACAACAAAACCAAACCCCTAAACATAAAATAAAAATGGACCCTACCCAGATAATCAATAATGAAAATTACCAAATAGCCATCGAAAAAATAAAAATTATCGATAAACTTGAAGATCTAGTCAACAACCTTAAACAAATTGCAGAAGAATTGGCCTGAATGAAACCCAATGAAAAAGCATAAGTGGTGGAACAATGAATGTGATGAAACAATGGAGAAAAGACACCACGCATGGCTATTACATCTGTCCCAAAAATCAGAAATATCCTTCCAAAATCTAATGAAACAAAGAAGAGAAACCACCCAAACCTTGAGGAGAATAAAAAGACAACACCATAAGGATACATTGAAATTAATAGAAGAAGAATTCCACAGAACACAATCAAGAGATTATTACAAAATCTTTAAAAAGCAACTCCAAAAATATGAAGCCCCAACCCTACTAATGAAAGATGAAAATGGTAACCTGGCCCATAACAAAGAAGACAATGCAAAAATCTTGGCTAAATACTTTAATGNTCTGAATTGCAAGGAACCAACAGAACTCCTTAACTTGGGCATCAACACCCCAATAAGAATACCTCCAGAAAACATTAATCCCCTCACAGTAAAAGAAGTTGCCCTTCATCAACAGCTTGTCAACATCTGGATTAAAGAAAAACTACCAGAACAATGGACTACAGCCGTCATGCATCCACTCCATAAAAAGGCAGACAAAACAGACCCTAACAACTACAAGGGAATCTCACTCCTGGATATATCTTAAAATTTTTTCACGGATCATCCTTAACAGAATCAGGTTGCAACTGGAGAAAGAACTAGGAGAATACCAGGGAGGTTTCAGACCCTGGAGGAGCTGTCCTGATCAGATCATGAGTCTCAAGCTGATAATGGACTACAACAGGAAGAGGAACAGAGATATGGTGATAAGATTTATAGACTTTAAAAAAGCCTATAANTACGACACCTTGGATTGCACCCCAAATTAATAAACATGATAAAGCCACTTATGTAGCAGAAACACTCTTCCACCTGAACGGACAATCAAAATCTGATAAATTACAGAAGATCGAAAGAAGAATTGGAAGAACCTGCTTCAACAAAAAATATCAGAACGACGGACAGTGGCGGATATTGCCCAACAAAGACGTGTACTGGTCATGTACAAAGAATTGGAACCCATACCTGATACCATGTGTAAGAGGAGACTGGGATTCTTTGGACACACAATGAGAATGCAGGATTGCAGACTTCTGAAACAACTGGTACAGTACAATCTCAAGTCAAAAAATACCACAACAGGATGCAGGTGGATTAGAGAAGTCAGAGAGGATTTGAAGGAAATTGACCTTACTCCAGAAGACACCGTAGATAAGAATAAATTAAAACACAAAATCAAGAATATCCGCTTCACACCCACAAGAAATAGTGAAACCGAAGATTTTCAACACAAGAAAGAGCTCGAAGATCAGAACATATTGGGAGGACCGCAAGGCCCAAACAGTGCCTTCGAAGAAGACAAGATAATGGACTGACTAAAGTGATCCAATGGTGTCAAAAAAGAGAAGAAGAGGAAAGGACAAATATATATATATATTCACCACTCTAAAAAATGAAAGGGGAATAACGTTGTATTGGAAATATGCTGTTTTTTTGGTGTGGTGTCCTATTCAGTGTGTTCGTATTATTTTTTGCCATCCTGAAATCATGTATGTTTTCTATTACTATTTTAATAAATGTTAACCAATTTTTCAGACTTAGAAACTTTTAGTGTGAACTTAGTCATTGCAACCTCCATGTATCTAGTTCACTGGATTCACTCTAGTTGTGTGGTGATAAAATATTTGATTCTTTTGTTCTTTGTGCAAAAATATATTTTACATATTCCAACATGGACCTAAAAACAGGTATCATAGCTGATTTTGAAGTGGTACTAGGGGAAAGTTAAGATAAGCTTGTTACATTTATTAACTTTAAATACTACATAAACGTAGGCAATGAATTTGGTGTTTGGAACTTGGTAAAAATCAAAGACTTTGGCTCATAAGTGGCCAGAATAGAAGAAAATCATTGTTAATTATGCTATATATCTTGTGTGTACCTATTCATGGAGAAGATATGTGATAACTTTGTTAGTTGAAAATGGTGACGAGCCTGGAATCGAACCCAGGATGCTGGAGGAGAACTTCTAAGCAAAACAGAACTTTAGTGCTTAAGATTTTTCATTTCTTTATTTTTCCATTTACATTATTTTATTTTAGAGAAATATATAATGATATTGTAAAGAAGCATTACTTCCCTATCAATTAAGAGGACTCTGTGAATTTCTTGTAATGAAAAAGCGATATTTAGACTTCTTAAGGCAATGAATGACACAATTACTGTGAATGTGGTATAACTTATTGGGACAAATATAAATTTCTGGAAAAGAAGTTTAGTGATGCTAGGAGTATACGTTTTCATTTCTGTATTTCAAGTATATTTTTCTTACAATAAACTAATTTCACTCTCATGTTTATAACGAGGGCTTCCCTAACATTTCTTCAATATTTATCTTTTTGGTTTTGTCAATCTCTAGAAATGACTGGGTTTTATAACTCTGCAACCTCACCTTCAATCTTAATACCAGGCACTAGTTCTGTAACTCCTGTATTTCCCTGAATTTCATTTTGGTTCAAATCATTGGATTTACGGAATCTGTTGATTACACTTCCTTGTCTTTTATTGGACTTAAGATAACCCTCTTGTTTGTCACTAAATCCTACTCTATTGTAGGATGAAGTTGGTTCATCTCGTTTATCATAGGAAGTACTTGCTACATCTTTAACATATCCTCTTTGGTCATTTTTCCTATCAAAATTACTTTCTTTTCCCCTCCATTGATCACTACCTACAGGATTTTCCCTCCTTTCATCAAGATCTGAATACGTATTATTGTTATAATATGAACTTTCCTTGCGATTTGAATTCATATCAGATCCATACACTTGACTCACACCGTAGTTTGTCTGTCCGCTTGCGCCGTCTGATGAATGTCGGAGGGATGCTCTGTTGCAGTTGGTTTTGCGCAGCATGCCCTGCAAAATAACAGCGAGTTAGTCGAGTTGATGCATATGCTAAAATGTGTATTGGCACAAAGTTAAGTGAAAGAGGGAGTTAAGCTAAGTTCAGTTAAAACAGAACAAGATGAAAAATAGTAACACACATATAACACTAAATGGTTACTACAAAAAATGAAATAAAAAAACAGAAGGAAATATAATTATTTTGAGCATGGTAAAGGTTTAATACCTGAGAGAATGGAACAATCCAAGCCAAGTGTGAAAATAATTCTATCAAGCTAAAATGAATTCAGTTTGAACATTTGAAACGAGCACAGAACTTTGTATTGTTGAATTAAGTTCAATATGCATTCTTTGATGGCGTCACTGTGTTTTTAAAATAATTTTTTGTATCAAATAATATCTTAAAATTGCATTCTTGTATAAGATAAATGAGATGCAAGAACTTTAGTTGAATGTTTTAAATATTGAGATTGAATATAGTAATATAATTTCATTTGGAAGAATTGAATGATAGCACTTCATGCGTTAAAAATGTTGAAATTATTTTTTGTGCATAAATTATACACATTTAATTTTATACAGTTTTTAATACTGTTTGTAAAACTATTGAGGTCTGATGGATTTTTTATGACTTTCTCTGTATTTTTTGTATTTTGAGAAAAAAATTGTGATTCATGGAACAAAAAGTATACCTTGGCCCATTTTGTTAGTGCTGAGATGTGGAAGTTTGTGATAGTCAGGATTAATCAGGGATATAGATGGAACTTTCAACTACAAAGGCTGGTTGCTTTCCCAGGTAAATAATCTGAAAAAAATTGGGATAGCCAAATCTAAGTATTGCTTGGATCACTTGTATCAAATACAGAGCAACACAAATAATTCATATATATATTATTTCTTTTAAATCATTTATCTCACTATTTTCCTGATGTGATGTAAAATATCAGTAATATCCCTCAACAATTTAAAGTAAAAATAAAGAGTAGTACATTTCTTTAAATGAAAATCACTGGTAAATATACAGGAGGTATTTCTATTGTGTTCCTAATTGTATTGACTGTGAAATGAAGTAAATTTTTTGTAGTATTTACACTGGCTAAAATGAATGAAAGAGACTGGAAATGAATTAGGGACTGGAAGGGAATTTAGCTTTGATCAAAGGATGCTTGAGGCTGTATTACTACCATGATGGTAGTAACCCAACCCCAAAAAGCCCTTGGGAATTTTAAAATAATCCACTTAAAAATAAAAAAGAAGACAAAGTCCATTTTCTTAAAGTTCACCTGAAAATCTTTTAAAACTTGTTAGATGATAGTAACCTATTGACAAAATATTGAGCTATTTCCATTGATTAAACAACATTTTTAATGAAACTTGAGTGGGAATATATGTAAAACTAAAATATTTCTCTTTTTTACATTTCTGTTTTACATGCACAATGGTGATGTCCAGTGGTGTAATGAATAAACTTTATTGTCAGAAAAGCAGTTACAAACTGCGTATGACCACGTGAAGAAAAATAATCTAATTTACTCTCTGGAAGCAAGCAAAGGACCATACCATCAATTCTGATCAAGGGTCCTAAGGCAGAGGTGGATTTAACATTTTAACATACTCCTAACAATAAAAATAGTTCGGTACATATTATAATATTATCATGATACCATCATGTTTGTACTACATAAATCACAAAAATAATTATTTCAGAAGTACTTATTATCTTACTATAAATCATTCAGAAAGTATTGTTGATAATTCATAACTATTAAATAACACTAAATTTGTGAATTATTATTTCAGTAGATGCTGCCCCTAGGCAAGAGCCTAGAGAGTCTTTATAAAAAATCCGTCTCCACCCGAAGGAAAACCGGAGAGCAACCTGGGCCAGGACGTATGTGTGTATGTGTGTGTGTAAATGATTCTTTCCCCACAATAACTTGTCAACAACTGGGTGGATTAAAACAAAACTTGATTTTCGTATTTTGTAGCATTTGGAAAAGTAAGACAGACTTTATTCAGATGTCATTTACTTCTGATTTGCAAATTTTGAAATTATTAATGTTTTATGTTCATTGCAAACAGATTGCCTCAGCTCATTTGGAAATGTGATGTAAGAAATATAGAAGTTCAAAATGGAGAATTGAATCATTTTAACCCATAAATAAACAAACTGGATAGGCATTTCCATTCTAATTCAGTAATTGTCAAACTATTACATAAATATTATTTTGAAATCTCTATAATTTATCTCTTTAACTAAGATTTAGTTAAAAGTGTGAAACTTTATTTTTTGACTACTTAAAGTTATAATGATGAAAAATGTTCAAAGTACCTTTTATCAATTTGAAGAAAAAAGTGATGAATTTGTTGAGCAAAGCTGTATAATTATTTAATTTACTTCGTGAATTTTGCCGAGATAAATACTTTTATATCCTGGGATTTTATTAATTTTGGGATTATCCCTGGAATATTCTCAGAAGTTTATCTTCCTGGGAATTCTACATTACTACACTGTTAGTTACAAATGCATTTTGAATTTTGATTATCAAAATGTAGAGAAAATACAATCTAATTGGGCATTTCCAGGAAAACAGAGACTTGTAAGTTGAAAATTGAAATGATCAAATATTCAAGTTAATCTCAAGGACCCTGGTCATAAGAGACCAGTTTATAAGAGATTCCCCATTGTAGTGGACAATATCAGAGGTCTCGAGAATGAACAAATAGAAAGAGTGTATTTGTTTCCCAAAAGTATGGTACCCATTTAAAAGAGATTCCTGCATGTAGTGGACAAAACATGCCAGGACTCAAGACGTTGGGATGCAGATATGGAAAAACTTAAGAGCATAACCCATCCTGAGGATGTCTGTAGAACTGGTTTTGTGTTATCCGTGTTCCAATTACTTTCATATGTAGATAGGGCAACCTGTGGTGTAGAGCATAGAGTCATTATCTTCTACTTTTGGTGATGCTGGTTCAAACCCTGTCTTATCCAAGGATTCATGGTGGTGGATGAAGCAGTGTTCATGGCAGGTTTTCTTGGGTTACTCCCGTTTCACCTGCCTTTCATTCCATCACAACCTTCACTCTTCATCATTTCACTCTAGGGATGCGCAATAGAACACAACAGTCACAGTGTGTTGGCTATACATTGCCCTTTCTAACTAAACTGTAACTGTTCATATGTAGATGGAATCGGGAGTCCAGATGTGATACCATCTAAGAAATTACATTAAATAACTTAGTTTGGGAAATTGCCTTATTTTATGTATTACTTGCTGATCACTTGGCATAGCCTGGGATTTTTCTTTTACTTTAATCGTCTTTTATTGAGCAATAAATTAATATTTATTGTAAGATCAAAATACTTTTAATTACGGTTTTTAAAAACATGTACAGCACCCTAATTTTTCAAATTCATAATAATACAAATTTACAAAACTTGACTGTATACACGACACCATCTCGCTGGAGCCGCACCAATCAAATATTCGCTTCCGAGGCATGGAGGGACTGCAATACTTCAATAAAATTCTTGTAAAATCTAAGCTATTCTTTGAAATTTTTCGATTTCAAGACTTTTTTTATCTTTGTTAAATGCACAAAATAAATAATAAATCCATTAAATTTGATGATGATTGATTGTTTCCTCCTTAAATTACTCTCATAAATTGAAGTATTTTAACACTTCTACTTTAGATCATATTTTATTGATAATTTAGGTTAATTTTTATATATAAACATGTGTTGTCATGGACTTTCTTTGAGGCAAACAGTATTGCAGTTCATAGTTGCCACCTATCTCTAACTGTTCAGGCAGCGTAAGTGAACATAACATTCTTTTTATCCGATTTTATCAACATTTATTGTCAAAAACCATTTCTATCTTTCTTATAACATGTTAAAAATTAAAGTTAACTTGTGTTCATTCTGGACATCTAAACTATCTCCTTGCCAACTTTTATCACAATTGATTCAGTGGTTTGGTCGTGATCAGGTAGCATACAGACAGACACAGTTTCACGTTATGCATTTATATATTAGTATGGATTAATGTTTGTTATTTCATATGATTAAGATGCAATTGAGATTTTTTAGAACAATTTTCTTCCATAGTTATCCAAGTTCCTGTTGTAGGGGAGTATTCTTCAAAAATCATATGGGTTCACAGATTTTTTCAGTTGGAGAACTTCATAATTTTCACTTATTTCTCAACCTTTTCATCTCCTAAATTGTTCCTCAATTTTGAGCTAATGAAACCATAAGTGGAGAATATCTTTTCAATGTAAGTAATACTTGTAGGATGAGAGGAAGATTTTACAATTAATACCCATGTCCACAAAATTATGCAGAAAATTCTCAAAAATAAATATACATTTCAGGCAAATAACTAGGAAAATTCACTGCCAACAATTAAGTGGTCACAATAACTGGGAGTCAAGGTACAGTAAATGTGGTGTTTCTCAAAATCTGCGAAAACCCTATATATCCTATTGGGTTCTTTTGAACGGTCCCCCCCCCCCCAATCCTGAGAGGGAGTGTGACCAAAATTAATTGTTGTTAACTTAAAAGTGATTTGCCATTACATTTTAAATTTGTTCAACAACTTATTTCATAGCAATTATTTATTTAAAAAATGGAAGATTGTGGGGTTGCATGTAAAGTCAGGAACAATGGACATCTTTTGTTATGTTGTCATTGTAGTAATTTGCATCACTCTTTTTCATCCATGAATAGAGATATTGAAATGTATGAAAATAGTTGGAGAAGGGGCAACCATTCTACCTTAATGCTTACAGTCACTGATGTAGTATGATATTTCAAAATATTTTGTTTCGAGTTAAAAATATTTCCAACAAGCAGTGTAACTTTTAAGGTAAAAAAATATCAATAAAAATCCAACTTGATACTAGTAATCATTGAAATGTTAAATTGCAAGTAAACCCCATCCCAGGAAGCTTCTGTGAAACCCCTTAATAAGAGACACTAGGGGGAAGAAAGTCTCTTATATGCTGGAATTCTTTGAATTTGGAAATGGTTTTATTTTTAGTTAAACCTAACTTTGTATATTTATATTGAATTAGGATGATTATAAAACATTCCTGTATAAATTTCATAATATTACCACAATTCATCATTAATCATATTAAATGATATTGAAGTTTGCTGGATTCCAATAAACTCATTTCTCTGTTGTATTCATGGCATGGACATAGAGCAACATTTAGGGATTATTTGCATCTTCCATATATATAATCTTGCCTAGCATGGCAAGATTTATTCCTCAGTTCTCAACCTAACTCCTTCAAACTTTGAAGCTTTTCTAATAATATATATTTTTCCCAAAGGAGAAAATTTTCCATACTGATGTTATATTCTTTCAAAAATGCAGAAATAACTCTCATACAAAAGTGAATTTAAAGTTACCCTTTTTTGAAATCAAGCTAGATAAATGACTCCCACTAATAGTTTCAAGCAAACACTCGCTTTAGAGAGAATAATTCCAGGGGTTGTGTGACCAACAACATTTTGATTCCCAAGACCTGTCTGGCACGAAAGACACGAAGATTCAAACTTCCAGCATTGCGCTCCAGCATAAGTGCAATGACACCAAATGCTATATTTCACACGAGAAAGCGAATAACTGACACTTCTGTGGCTGAATGACACAGGCCACACAATGCAGATGCGATAACTGGTAATGGAGTGCAATAGAAATTTGTTTATGTGTAATGCTGTATTTCTAATTCAGCAATTCATGAAAGCCTTACTCCTTACATTCATTATTGCTTTCAATGAGCAGACATGTTAATTGTATAAGTCAAAATTAATTTTGTCCATTTATTTTCGAATAATTTGTGTTAAATAACTTATTCCGTGTTGAATCTTGTCTATGTAAGTGTTGTCTTGAGTGACTGACTGACTCATTAATTAGTGCAGGTCAGGGAAAATGAAGTTTTATCAAGTGAATCACCTATTAATATATAAAAATATCAAAAATTTGTTTTTTGTGAGATATTTGATTTAGCGATAATTACTTACAAAAACCAAGATTAGTTGGTGTAAGCTGCTAAAATTTGAAAAAATCACTTTTCACCCTTATTGACCGTTTTAAAATTGGAGTGAAAAAGTCTTTCATAGTGAACCTATTCAATATAAAAGCATCCTCCTGTTCACCTTCAAACCCTCTATGACTAATAAAACTCTCATTACATCAAAGCACAAACAGTTTGCAATAAGCATTTAGTCTTATACGGGTGGGGGAGGAAGCCTGTAATTTTTGTATGCAAATTTTATTCGTCATTTTCATGAGATGAAAGAACTATTTGTATAAATTGTTAATTTACCTTTTTTCAATGAATTTAGTACACAAAGTTATAAACTGATTAAATTAAACAAATGTTAATGCCATTTAATTTTTTCTTGAGAAGTCTGCACCGCAAAAATGAAATAATTTTGACTACAGGACTGGTACTCATATTTGCATTATTATGATGCAGTGAAAGAGGTTGACCCTCTTACTTTTTAAAATAACTTTTAAATGAATAAATTACTCAGTATTCCGACATTTTTTTGCATGTATGTTTTCTTTTTTTTGCTTGAGGCAGGAGTAAGCAAATATGAAAATTGGCTTTGGATGAAAATGAAACCCGGACAATTGTTGTTTTTAGTTTTTGACCCAGCAAAGTATGCAGTGTTCTCTTTGGAAAAAGGTAGAGGATGACATACCTTGAAGTTGAAGGGAGGTTCGTCATCGCTGTCATCACGGTAGGATTCCCCACGGCATACCATGGACTTGAGCTCCGCTATGGGATCCGGACGACCGCTTGCTCCTCCGACGCGAACCCTGGCTCCACCATGGCTGCATTAGAAACGCATTAGCTTATCCAAGAATAGGATGACCGCACGGCCTGTTTGCAAGGGGAGGGATTTTGAATCGTTTAAATTTTTTTCTTTAATATGCCGATTAACAAAATTTCAATAATGAACGAGATGAAGCCCTGAACCAGAAAGTAATTTACTGACCCTGTCGGACAGCCGGCCGGGCCTCTAATTCTTATTAGATTCTTGGCCGCAGATACATTGCTTCGAGTTCAATCCCGTCTGCGAATGAACAGTTCGTACTTACGTTTCAGTATTTACGGAAGTTATTCATAAACCCTGAGCACCAAATTATTATTATTTTTGTTTATGGCAACGCTTTATCGCCTTTGCAACCGATAGTGACTGAAGTGGTAGCTTCTTCGCACCCAACATTTGGCCGATAAATTCCCCTCACTCCATAAGGAACATACTGTGATATACAATCAGGGGTTTTGTAATGTAGTGAAAGTGCGTGTGACCGACATTTTGGTCACGCGAACTGCGGTTCTTTTAGAACAGTAGACCCTCTCAGTGTATTAAATGTTGGCCTAATGTAGATTTTTTCATTCAATGATCCAATCTACCTAAATAAGATCTAACACAACCTTAACAATCACCATCTTCGAAGTTAAAATAGTAGAATGATCTCTACAACTCCACAGATTGGATTTTCTATACTATCAGTTCTAACTAACCCCGACGTGAAAACTTCCACACTGCTCAATTTGGCTCTACATCCCTGTGGAAGGGCGTTAGGCAGCTTTTGGCGCAGGGAGGGGCAAGCTCTTAATCTACTGAAAGCAAAGTATATAAGGGTGTCCCAAAATTAACGCAAGATTTGAATTTAATAGAAAACACAGTTTTTAGTATTTTGATTGTAATTTTTATATTGAATCATAAAGTACATAATTTTTATATTGAATCATAAAATCATAAACTGTCAGCTGTGTACATCCTCTCATCTCTGCAATATGTTAACAGAAACGCGGTGTAAACCCCTAACAAATTTTCTAGATCTCGTGTTCAGAATTTTTATTTCTCAGCCGACTTGGGTTTCAAACTTATTTAATTACTCGCCGGAGTGGCGGTAATATTTTATTTTGCACATAGTGAATTAATAAAATGTATATTAGATTCACTTGTGAATTTGTTGATCAGAAGTGATAATTGCTGGGAAATGTTGAACGGCATTCATATCTACTCTTCATGTCCGCTTAGACTTTCATTTCGGATTTTTTAGTATTTAGGGGTGGGGGTGGGGGGCAAGTGTCCTTCCTTGGCTACGCCCATGCCTCTGTATATTATTCAGTGTAGAAAGCGTTTTCTACCACGAGTGTTTTTAATTCTGGAAGAGTGGACATGGTGAATTGAGTTACCCGCTTTTGCGCTGCAGTCATGTGTTCCTTACGCGTTTTTGTTGCTGTTGAAGCCTGCAGGACGGTATGGCCTCGGCGAATCGTATGTGGGTGGAGGAGGGGCTTGCTGCTTTCGCGGCGTGGGACTGGGTCCACCCACCACTGGACTGTTCATGCGCGGCGCCTGCGGCTGAAAATTTGGTGAAGAAAAATCACAATAACATTGGCAGATGTGGGACAGAGAGAGAAACGATAAAATAGGTTCAAAGAAAATATCAATTATATTTGAAACAGTCTTATTAAAAACAAATTATGTTAAAACCTTATACAAGTAATTTACCACACCGGATTTTTTATTATAGATCCCTCACTTTGAACTGCTGTAGGTGTCACAATTTTTTTTAGAGAAAACTAATTAACACCATTAAATTTGTCATCATCTGCTTATACTCAAGTTAAAAAATCGTTCAAAGAATGAATAATACGGTTTTAAAAACAGAAATGTTTCAAAAAAACGCGAAATTTTTACCGTTTTTCCCGATACGTCGAATTTACTATTTTTTATAAACTAAACTAAAAGTGTCAAAAATTATTCTTATTCAGCGAATGTTAACCATTATGTTTGTGACAACATTTCAAAATTTCAATCGGAGTTGCGCATAATTTTTTTTGTGGGGCTTAACGGCTCGTTGACATCGAGGTCATTGGAGCCCTAAAAACTTGTTCAGGAAGGGAAAATGCAGTTACGCACTAGGGAGAGCCAACATGACTCCCCCCGCTTGAGGGAGTCGCCGAATGACTCAACCAATATCCACTAAAAAACCCTCCTGAATTACAACATACCAAAACATATCTCAAAACATCAAGAAAGGAAAATGAAAGATACCCTAGCCCTCGCAACCGAGTAGCGTCGGGATCGAAAATAACAAGAGGTGACCAAGGAAGGTCAGGAAAGAGAAAGGAAGGAGCATGGCACAAGTAAGTGGAAGTAATGCCAGACTCAGCTCGGGGCCCCGTGTTTCCCAAACACGTACTTACTAGATGTTAGTCCCCTGAGGGGATTGCGCTTAATTGTTTGAGAGAACAGTTGAAGTAAATTATAAACAATAGTTGGAGAAAACAGTAAATTAGTTTTTTTGTCCTCCACATGTCGTTTGTAATCAAATAAATTAATCTTGTCACATTCGACTAGAACAATTAATAAATTAATTACAATATCAACTGTCATTTATTTCATGATAAGAGATCATTTACATAAAACTATTCAATTAACGTCTTTGCCACTTTCACAACTGTACAATCAAATAATGGAATCTTTTATTTTGATGGTAGAAATACTGTAGATCTTACTCATTTTTTAAGTTGTTGGAAATAATTGAAACAAATAATTTGAAATGGAATAACAAAGAATATATATTGATATTTGTATGTTAAAATGTGGAGAGGAAAATGAATGTGGTTGACAAGGAGATAAAAAATTGAAGAAATAAATAAGACTCTTACTCTAGGAATGACGTAGCAATAATAATAATATATTTTTTTCAAAATAATTTCCACCAGTAAAAGTATTTCACTCAAGAGCGAAAGTAAAGGTGGCTCTTTACACGCGATAGTGTGAGGTTAATGAAGATTACTCACCTTGGGCGCTTTGTATCTGGAGGGTCCTGGGCCCCCTGACTGAGGGCCTCTGCGGGGCGCTGGAGCAGCGTTGGCGGCTGCTGCGACGCGTTGCTGGCGCCGTTTCTGGAACTCCTCCAGACTCTCAGGGTCGCGTCGAAAGGGCGCGCGTTTCAATGTGTTCAAGCGAGGATCGGATCCTAGAGGACCAGCTTGACCAGCTGCCTCGACATTCACTCCCGTCTGCACTTCTTGGTCTGCAATTATATTTATCATTTACACTCACACATACAATCATTATGCGAACTATGTTTTAACCACATCATTACATTGTTAATCTTTCCTGTTGATTTCCCCTACTCCTTTCTTCTTTCTTTTGATAGCTCTGAATAATCATATTACCCTGTGATTTTTATGTATCTCTTAACACACACAATTTTGATGTATAGTCCGAATAGTTATGGAAAACGACAGGCATATACTAAAATCGAACAACCGGATGAGAGCCATGTGGAATATTGTTAACAATTACACGTCAACTTCTNTTCATAACATCCACCCGAAATACGTCGTTAATATATATTTCAGTTGAGTAAACTCCCGAGGACATGACGTAGTATGTTTACGACAACTGAAGTAGGGCCCCTATGATTCGTTGGACGAGCTCTACAGCTGTTGTAGACGTACCTTAACTCTCGTAATACTATCGGATTGCCGATTTTCGGATTCTTCGAGAAAACACTCGAAGAGTGGCGAAATAAACCACTTGACTTGTATCGTCCCTGAGGTGGGACGCGTCGGTCCATTTTTGTCAACAACCTGATGTAGATTGTCGTTATAATGATATAGTATTAAGAATTTAATAAAACAATGTATGCATAAATGTATTTTATTGTGCCTCTTGTATGAACGTTCATTATAGGATGGGACCCGAAACAAATAACTAAGCCTAGTATCCTTTTCTGAGTTCTAAGACGATAAGAACTTGTAAGAAATAGTTGAATGAGACAGCAAAACTAGCGATAAACAAGAATTCAAATACGAATTTAGACACATCGCTTACTCACCGCGTACTCTGATGGTTTTCTTAGCGGGCCAACCAAGATGATCATCAGCTGGCCAACCAAGATGATCAGCAGTCTCTCCCCTTCGAAGAGGGGCATCCCACGACTCTGTGTCAATCTCGTGATCTGGCAGAGTCCCCAATGCGTCGAACCTAAAAGCAGCAAGAGAATGTGGTCTTCTATTCATCGCGTTTCGGTGAACTGAAAGAGGAGTAAATTACTGAACTTGTGTTTTTTGAATGGGGAACCAACTATATTGACTGGGCAACCTCCGGTGATGTGGGTCAGTGCACTCGCTTTCTACAACTGGTAACGATGGGTCAGAGCCCGGATGACCCAAGTAGAGTTTACAGAGGTGGACATGGCGGGTGTGCGACTGCTTTTCTCGGTGTGCTCTCCTTTCTCCTGCATTTCATTCCACCAAAACAAGCACTCGTCATCATCATATCATTCATGTCAGTCATCATCATCATTCACATATCCCTATCAGAAGCGGATTTAGTTGCAGGCTACATAGGCGCGCGTCGAGGGGCCCGCATCACAACGTGACTGTTACCAAATAAATATTCAATTCTTTTTGTAAGCTTATATACTTTGTTTCCTTACTATTTATTTCTACGAATTTTACTCAATTTCATTTGCCATTTAAATCTCTTATTCGTTGAGAAGGTACTAGGGAGTGTCTTGAAAATAAATTTAAAATAGGTAAGATTTTGCAGTTTTGTTCCCTTTATCATATGTAGGTTTATTAACAAACCGGCACGTTAGCTTGAAATAACAATTTGTAATGTTTTAAATTGGAGTAGCTAATGTTTGCATATTTTAAAAGAAAAACATGAACTGGTAGTTAATTTGGTGTGCATTTCTAAACATATTTTTTAAAGTGATGCCAATAAATTGACTTTAAACACTTTCAATTTGTTACTGTGCAACACATTTTTTTTTGTAAAAAATCTGAAACTTTTTTATATTGTCTCAATGATTTTAACCAAATAAGTGCTTTAAACACCGTTTTCCAAGGTTAATGTTTAAAAAAATTCCGGGATCCCGCTCCCCGCTGACCTGGGCATTATAGGACCCTCACCACAGATCCTAAATTCGGCCTTGATCCCCGCTCAACCACGTAGCCCCCTAGGTCCGTGAAATCTCCAGTTAGAGCGGGTGGGGTAAACAAGATGGAACACTGTCTAGTGCAACCTTCCGAAACAAAAATGCCGAATGAATATACACTATTGACTGATGAAAAACAATTTAGTAACCTGATGAAATCATAATTTATTGTCGTTTCTAATTGATTGTTATACGAGGTAGCTCAGCACCTTTGTGCTTGCGGGATTGAAATCTGACGAGAGTATAATTTGGTTTCCACAACGTATTCTGACTAAAGCTATCTGGGATTTCCTCGATCTTCCTCCGTGTCACAAAATTCAGGTACGTAGAGTGAATATAACAGAGAGAGAGAGAGATTCGCCGCAAACGCTGCGCAATTGATGTCAATGATGAATCAAGAGATGCGAATGTGAAGGAATCATTTATTTTCGCTTCTGAATGATATTAAAAAGTTATTCCAAATTACTTTAAAACCTCCTTATAAGACATAAACAGATCCCGAGGAAATTTTTGTGACACCAGAAACATTCGAAGCACTTGAATTGCAACCCACTCTAGACACATCTACATAAAAGATTACCAAAAACTTCAAACTATTTTTTAGCAGCTATAAAAACTCCTTCACATCAATAGATGATAAAATATTTATTATCAAAGGAAAGACAGCTGTGTTTTAAATCTCGCAAGATTGAGTTTTTTATTGGGGTTTTAGGGCTTGCCAACATCGAGGTCATTAGAGCCCATCGCATGATAGAAAACAAAGTCCTTGAAAATATAATGTTGCTGACGACCGTAAATCGCAAAGTGTGCTTATTAGTACTACGTGAAAATTAGGAAAATGAAGAAAGACATATGTGGCATTAGGTTTGTCGAGAATCTGTACATTACCAATCTAATGCTATTTTTCATTATTTAAAATTAGTAACCAATATTTGGGTACCCAAGTAAATAATATCTCTTCGACAGCGTTTTCTCCAATTGAAGCAGATTCCTGGCGCAGGTTTACATTTACTCGTGATTCAATTTCCCTTATAATGTAGTAGTGTAGGTAGTCTAGTTTAGGAATCAGAGCCGGTACAAGGACTTTATTTGACCCATGCGAGCTCTGCTGTCGGCGCCTTTCCTCAACTCAGACCTTCCTAAAATGGTCAGAACACTATGTGCTGGGGTGCCACAATGAGTTTTATTTTGTAGGGGAAGGAGCGAGTTCCTAGTGCCAGTGCCCCATGCATCTGTGGCACAGGCCTCGGATCAGCCGTGATTGGAATAGACTAATTTGTTTCTACTTAGGACCTACCCAGCCTCGCAGAAGGGCGCTGTGTCAACGAAGGACACATCTGCCATGCGGAAGGGCAGCTTCCGAACAGGCGCACGTGGTCGTCCCAGCCACGTGGATGCTCGTACTGTAGGATCAACTTTGTCTGATGGGGCAGCTGCTTGACAGAGTCGCAGGGCGCCCACAGCTTGCTGGTTGTACAGATGCACCTGCGCAGTCACATGCTCTAGGGTCGTACTTGTGGGCTTTCGTATGAAAAACGCATTATAGAGTAATGCGTTTTATTCTCGTGTTTAGGATCCATTGAAGCGGAAAAGATTTTGTCTCTTCCGTACTCCTTCCCCCCCCTCCCCCCCAATGCGAGCGAGAGGTCGGATCTTATTTCTCTTTTCCGCCAACAGTCTTCGTACACTGGACACGTCAGAGCAGTGGTGTCAGTGGTATGCGTAAACGGATTTGTGTTTAGAAATATGCTCCAAGGTCTTAACTGTACTCGGGAACTTTGATCAAATAATCAAAGACAAGTATTTTATTTATAGTTAATATATATTTGCATTTGTTTGTTTGAATTATGAACATTACCCCAGTTTATTTACCTACGTTTAGAAATAACTTGTTCTTTTAAAGCCTTGAAAGCCGTGCGATTAAAATAACGAACACTTTTTCCACTGAAACTCTCAAGGTCTTGAAGTTACAAGCGAAGAGGAATTTGTAATAATAAACAAGTACTGTTACGAAGCGCGACACGAATGGTTGTGCAAAACACGCTAATCTGTGTGACACAAAAATGACGTCGTACGTCTACTACCTAAGCACACCGAGTTACTCTGGATCTCACCTGCTGACAGAAGTAGACGAGGTCCTGACGGCGAGCGGCGCGGTACAACATCAGAACTTGGAAGATGGTGGTGGATCGCCAGCGTTGGCAATAAGCACGGATGAAGTCCAGGGTTTCTTCGTCCAATGGACCCACTACGACAAAGGTAATACAATATCATTATCCGAATTATTTAGTATGCGTTAAATGCTTGGCGAGAGCAACATTAAGTTTCCGAGATATTTTGTAGTTCACATTCTATTTTAATCGTTCGGAAATTTGAATTGTACAGAATGTCATGAGATTAAAGTAAGAAAATGTTCTTTCACTCCCTATAATCAAATTTATTTTCTACGTTTTTATTTGTTGTAGATTTATATTTTTTCGAGGTATTTCATCTAGAGCTATTAGGTTTAAATATATTTGAATGAAAATATAGGTATTGAGCATAATTTAGCAGTTTATGTATTTCCGTGAATGTGATTTATTTAACTAATAATTGGTTAAGAAAACTATTCTGATTTTTAATACCTGTTATTTTATTTGTGAATATCACCAGTATGTCTCCTTGCTTCTGTGCAAAGTTCAATTCAAAACATATGAAATATATGAAATCACCAATATAATTCTCTCGATCTCAATATAATTTTTTGTGCATTTGAATTCAACACAAATTACACATGCACACCAAATCTAGAAATTGGTTTGAACTAAGATCTATGTATTCTAATGACGCGCTAAATCTAAATATGAATTCAGCCCCCTTCCAGTTCTTTTTAAATCGCGAGTCATAGAAACTGAAAGATGGTCAAAACTAGAAGTCTGTGACTTTGTAGATGAAATATAACGGTTCCGCGCTGTTGAAACCAAAAGTTGATGGAATACAAACTTATGAAAATTGAGTTATCTAGAAAATTGAAATTCGAAGTTACTGTACTGCGTGTAGAGTACTATAGTGGGCAAATGATCTGTAACAGTAAAACACGGGGTAATTTAAAACAGACGAATATATGTGTGAAATTGCATAGAATCTTCGTTATAAGATGTTTATGAAGAAGTTTAGTCACCCCGTTGTATTAGTATGCTTAAATATATGTTTTTTATGAAATGAGTCGTAAAAATTGAGGCGAGAAAGAGATTCATTCAAAATTTATTACCCCGCGTAACCCTACACATTTCTGTCTTTTCACATCTGTTACAAAATGAAAGATCAAAAACCCAATGACCTGTTTCTAGATATTTAAATTTACAATTTTTGCATACAAATACTGAGACGGCACATTCATTAGTCCCTGAGATATAGTAAAATTAGCAAAACGGTCGAAAACTCACATCTTACCGTTTACATCCTTTTAAAACTAGAATTTCAAAATATCCTCTCTCAGTAATGAGTGGGTATGTTACTAAAGGCACTGTCTAAGTTTCATGTCTCTAGCTTTAATAGTTTAGTCTGTGCGATGATGAATGAGTCAGTCAATTTGTCAACTGCATATATTTCTTCAGTGTGGAGAAGACACGAGACAACTTTCGGTTAGGTGACGATTTGAACCCGGGAGTGAGCCGCCTGGTTCACGTGTCTCAGGTCTTCCGGAATTAAGTCTGGGCGGAAATGGTGTACAATTGGTTAACAACCAGCGATCAAAACAGGAGTCCGGGGTTCGATTCCCGGCTCGTCGCCATTTTCACCTGACCGACGTGTCAGACAGCAGGACACCACCACCTACAGTTTTTTTAAAGTTGAGTCAATTGTATACTGTCTTAATATTGGCATATGATAATTTTATTTATGACTAACACATCTTACTTGGAGTCTTCGGTGCCTGGATCTCGCGTTGGTCTTATTCTTATCTGCGGCTCTTGGCTCATAAACACGAATATTCACAATCATACTCCATGTTTCGATTTTCTTGTCAAGAGTTTCAATGCGATCTCGAGTATACGTTTCATTTGAAGACGCGTCACAAATGAATTATCGAATGGATTGAAATGAAACGGTGCTTTTCCTGAGATTGAGAATATAATCGAATTTAGGTTTCATTATGATACATCAGAGTTTGCAGAAATATAGAACAAACACGAAAATGGTAGTTACAGTTTGAGTAGCAGTGCAGGTTTCGCATCCTTTAGTCCACT
The DNA here is from genome assembly GCA_002313205.1 of Laupala kohalensis. Taxonomy (NCBI): domain Eukaryota; kingdom Metazoa; phylum Arthropoda; class Insecta; order Orthoptera; family Trigonidiidae; genus Laupala; species Laupala kohalensis. Next base: position 455,198 of record NNCF01126681.1, read on the forward strand.
CATCGCATTTTCAATGAGCTACTATCCAAAGTACTTACGCTGCGGCGCTTTCTGTCGCTTCGATCCCATTTCCTTTCGAACTACGTATCCACGGTATTCTGAAACACAATGTCAGGATGAATAAAGGATAAAAAAATGCCGTTGCATGAACGGGAGAGAAGAAATCTTCGATTCCATATCATTCTGTCATCAAAGTCTGGGAGTCATCGAAGCTTGAAGATTGTAGAAATTTTAAATTGGAGTGTGAATTGCTAAATCCAAGAATGTATTCATTATTTTTTCGGATTAATTTTTTAAATTTGGGATATTAATTTTTTATATCTTTTAATTTATTTGATTAATTACGCTTTTGATTTTTTTAATTTGCTGTGGGAAGTTTGTGGTTAATCGCGAGAAGACCTATATCATTTCGCTATTCTCGACCGAAGTTATTCGAGTCTTGGTAACTGGCACACTGCGCGCAGTCTGGACGCTCGCAATGAGGGAGATGGGGGGAGGAAATGCTGCCTGAGGCATCTTCTCATTACATTACGCTAGTGGGCAAAACCATTACATTGGTTTCGGCGGGAACCCACAGGGTTGCCACCACATCGACCATCTTTAACTTGACAGGCGTGTATTAAAAAAAACGACAAAGGAGTGGGGCATGATATGGCAAAGGAGTGAGAAAACAGACATAAATACATTATTATCTGTACCATGCACATTTAATCTGATAATGTTAAATGACCTAAATCATTTGTATCAATATAGTGTAGTAGCAAAAATTAAAATGAATATTGAAAAAATCTAAACCTAAGAGGATAGGGCGTTTTGGATATTTATTTCCCGGCCCATTTCGTGGAATAACCCTGTACTATTTCTAATGTATTTGAAGATGTCCGTGCGCCTCACTTACGTTTCTGGAAGACGAGGGCCGCTGACTCTTCGTCCATCGGCTCCTTGGGAAGCTCTTCTGCTATCTCTTCGATTGTCACCTGTTTCTTCGCTTTCGGAGGTTTCTTTTCTTCCTCTTTGTGTTTCTCTTTCATTTCTGTAAAGCGTCAATTAATTCTCTGATTAAACTTTTAAATTCCGGGATATAATTGTTTTATAATTAATAGTGTTTTGATTTTTATTCTCGGTGAAAAACTGAAAAAGATATTGCAGGATAACATGGCAAAAAGTCCCTTTTCGCCCATCTTCTTACGATATTCGATTTTTCATCAAAAAGTCCCCCGAGCGCCGCTATTTAGAGAAGTTAGAGAGAGTTGCGGGTAAAATAACGGAAAGAACGCAAATTCGTGCACCTTCAAAATGAGATTTTTTGTTTTTTGCATCCACCAAAAAAAAAAATTAAAAATTGTGATTAAAGTGTAAAAAAATAGAATCCTCCAGCAAACGTCGTATAATTTTGGCAAAAAATTTCAGTTCTTTCCGTTATTCTAAAACTGCAAATGCCTCCAAATTGAAATGGGTCCAAGATATTGAAAAATTACGAAAAAATTCATTTTTGCTGGGGGGGGGGGGATTATTTGAGTCAAAAATTTCAACAGAAAAATTACTTTTTGATGGAAAATCAAATGAGTAATATGATAAGAACGTCGGTGTAAAGGGTCTTTTTATTCTATTAATCTACTACACCCTTTCATCTCTTCAGATAAAAACTAGTAAAATTTAAGCCAGAGGCGAATAAAAGTATGAAAAGTGGTCTCTCAGTAAAATTTCCGTTTTAATGGAATTTGAATATTTAACTCAAATGCTATCATTTCTAAGATCCGTCCCGTGGTCCGGTCGCGTAGTGCGCCAGCGTATGACCCAGAGGGATGTAAGCTCAGAAACCACCCCTCCGCCAGCAACTATTTGTTGTAATTCATTTCTGCTGCGCATTTTGTGATTTTATGAGAATAAAAATTTAAATCACCGAAGTAGTTGAAAGATAAATAAAATGTGAATAACCGACTTTGAGAAAAATAATGACATTTCATAAACTGATTTGATGACTTAGTTGGAAGTTATTTCAATCATGTAACTACGACAAGTGTAATAGGAGTTAAAATGAATGAAAAGCTACAGCATATTTTCCAGTCAATCGACAGGTTCAGGAATAAAACCATTTAACTTAATGAACTTCACAAGGGATAAATCATGGCCAGTTACATGTTTGCGGGGAAAAGTACGAGCGATTATTTCTATGAGTGGAATTTTTACGACTTCGATTGGTCTGATCGGTTGTTTTCCACCTCACTTTGACTCGAATTTTATTTAACTTTTTCTTAATGTAATAGATTCGTAGTAAAGTAAGGTAATTTAGAAATCCAGTTACTTTACACAATTCTCAATTTAACCAATCTCATCTTCCTAATCATTGAAAGAAAATTAATGGTATTCAATCTCTGTATCAAAATGAACTGTTCTCTTTTCCATCATTTCGTTTTGAATATACCTAATTTCAATAACTTAGCGAGCAAATATATCTAGCAAAGAAATCTAGTAAATAATATCTAGCATAAATATCAATATAATGTTTTCTTTTTAAGAGCTAGAGTATAGGCAAAGGCCAATGAAGGATAGGAAGATGAATTTGTGTGAAGTTTTTAGAAAGAAGAAAGAGAATAGTGTCTTTTTTTGAAAATGAATCTTTATTGCAGCCACTCGTCTGGTACATTCAGAACTTTTCATCACAAAATAAGTGTAACGATCAAACATTCAACATTTGTTTCATTCTTGTTCTCGGCCTGCTTTCGTTCATGAAGCAATGTACACATCTAAATTTCAATCTGCTCAATCGTGGAGTAATCGGAGAAGCTCTCGGAATACGCGAAGGAAGATCAAACCCATATTTTGGATGCAGTCCGTTCGGAACTGGGAAATTGCTCAAGGTCATAACCGAATCTTCTATACAAGGAGAAGGTTGTGCCCTTGGTCAATTTGGTAATTTTCTCCAAATTCCAGTTCGTTTTTCATTATTGTTATGGAGTATAACTATTTCTCTTGGATCGAAAATCATTTACCTCACTTAAAGAATGCAGAATGAATTGCGTACTACGAGAAACTTCAATATTTATGGGGAATTTTATGTATGAAAGCAGTTTGAAATTGATTCGGTATTTTTGGTCGATTTCGATGACGTGACATTGTTTATTGCTAAGGAGGAAACATATTTGCGACGATTATTTTTCGCCAATAATTTAGAGAATTTAGGTGTATGTGTGTTGTAAGAAACGTTAACCGTTCACTCGACCCCAGGACTTTGAGGGAACGCATCTGCATTCGAGCCAATGGGAGGGCGCGCAGTAGAGTAACTACGTGCTGTTAATTAGGGACTGTCAGGATAACTTGGTTGTTTCAATACTTCGCTTTAACATTCCGAAAGCCAATACAGAGAAATCAGACCAGAAATACCAGCAGCGAAAGAATCCCTTTTACGACCCGCTTTAGACGTGCGCGTTTCAATATCGAATAATAATAATAATAATAAAAATACCATTAACAACGAGGATAAAATATAAGCATCAAACAAGATGTCAATAGTGCGTTTAATTTTGTCATATAGTGAGTGTAGTATATTTTCCCAACCTATGTCAAATAAGAGCCGAAATATTGGAAGTTACTACGAGAAATATAATTGTATATGAATGTTTCTACCGGTGTTCTCCGTTGCGAAGTAAATTAATTCAGTATCTTCTGCTAATGAGATAAATCGGGAAAGCAACATCGAGTTGAATAGTGTACGCATTTTAAAACGAAGGTTTCGGTGGCAATGATGACAACATTATTGTTTAACGACTAACAGTAACACAAATTAAATAATGATATATTGCATATTTCATAAACAATGCGGGGGTATTCTGAGAATAAGTGTTTCAATATACAATCCTTAAAACATTATCTGGAAGTGATAGTTCTGAATAGGGTACCAGACGCGTAGTGCAAAAGGTGGTAAATTGGGAAGAGTCCAATATGGTTTGGTTTTGGAATAAGAACCTTTTCGATCGGTCGTGTGAGGGTATGGAATGGCCGCTAATGCAAGTTATAGCATTTCCCGTATGTTTTCAAATGTGAGAGGGAATATTACTGAAAAGTATTTTTTTTCCTACTTTTGCCCAGAGAGTACTATATCCTAGGAAGTGTCGTAAAATGTAATTGGACACTATTTAGAGGCCTAAATACTTTATTTCGATACCAAACATTGCAAGCTCTCGGCTTCACTACGACTACACCTAAAATGTGTTTAAGTCGGAATAAAAATTCAAAGTAGAATGAGCAAAAAAAGCCAATACGCCAAAAAATAAAAAAAAAATATATTTTACGTTGCTGAATGCATTTTGGTGAAACAATCATTTTGATGGATGCAAGGCAAATAAAAAGTATTGGGAAAAGAGCAAAAAATGCCTATTTTGGCAAATTGAAGTTCGCAAAAACTATCGAAGCAAAAAGCAAAATATTTCTTCGACAAATGACTCCCATCGCTGTCGATGAAATGCAAATCCAAGCAGAAGCAAATCCTTTGTATTGAAAGAAATGTATTGAAAATGGACATATAGGAGGTGTCTGTTTTAAGATCGAACACCGGAAGTGACGAAACCAGATCGAAGGGACCTCGCGAAATGAAATTTTCTCTCCCGTTCGATTGTTGAGTCATGTCACCAAGTCATAATTTTATGGAATCAACGAGCGTCAACTGATCTTATAACTGCTACGAGACAAAAATGTATGTTCGATTCACCGCGTTATTTCTAGTGAATTACCTTCGGATTTCCTCACTTGTGTGGTAAGCATTCAGCATAACTCCGGATTCCCGAATAAAAATTCTCTATTGTATAAGAAGATACAATCAATCGGTTTGCTACTTGTTCAGGGAGAAGTTTCGATTACGACTGATGAATAGAGTTGAAATGAATTTATCTCCAACCCCTGTTTCTTCTACTTCTAATAAATAATAAGTGGGGAGTCGTTCCGTCGTCTCGACCACCTCCTATGGTTCCCTGTCAGTCTACTCGTCGTTCGGTTCAGCGGCGTCAGCGTCGGGGTCTGGGGTTTCGGCTTCGGTGTCCTGGTCTGAGGGCGGCGGGGGCGTACGTGAAGAGGGGGGAGCGTGGGTGGGGGAGCCTTCGGGGGTCGCTGCTGGTGAAGCGGTAGCGGGCGAAGCAGCCGGTGAAGCACCACGCGAAGCGGCTGGCGTCGACACGATGGAGTCTGTAGGCGAAGCAGCAGCAGCAGCGTTTTCAGCGGCAGCAGCTGCGGCTGCTCGAGCAGTCGCCCTGGCGACGCGCGGCGTTTGAGGCGGAGAAGGTTCCGGAGTGGCGTCGAACGGCGTACCGCTGATGTGTTGCTGCGTCTTCTTCTGCACGACGCGTCGCGCTAGGAACGCGCGCATCATGGTCTGCACGCGCACGATCTTCTTCACTTGCGTTTCGTACAATCTACGACATAAGAGATCCATCGTTTACGTCTTTTCTGTCTTTTTCTCTTACTTCGAGAAGTGAACTCTTTAAACTGTCTCTTTATTCTGTGTCATGAGATTCGTAGCCATCCTCACCTGGAGAGGAATTCTTCGTTGTAGTACGTGAGGAAGACCTTCGTCTTGCCCATCGCCCAACCTTCCATCTTGAGGCGCACGAGCAGCAGACGACAATTGTCGATGGATTCCTCCACGTTCTCATCGAAATCAAAAGCCAAGAACTTGTATCTGCGAAAAGAGACGACTTATCACATTTCTCAAACTATAAAATCAGTTCTTAACATTAACTCATAAATAGCAAAATTTCTTGTACAAGTTACAAATTGCATATACCCATGAGGGGGGAGGGGGCAATGAACTAATTTAATCTCTGGTAGTAAGCAAGGGACAATCCCACCGATTTCGATCAAGGGTCCTAAGACAGAGGCGGATCCATCTTTTCTGCAACCTCATTAAAATGTTAGATACGTCACATTATATCAATGTGACAAGTTAAAATTTAGTAAAATTCCAAAACTTTATTTAACAAATACGTACTATTATCAAATCCATAAATTATTCGGAAAATATTGTTTATAAGTCGTAACTATTAAAATAGCTCTAAATTTGAGATTAATTAATACAAAAGTATTGAAGAGTCTGGAGAGACTTTATATGAAATCTGCCTCTACCCGAAGGAAGTAATAAGGCGTCCCCTAGATATCTTTCCTTTGCAAAGGACACTTCATCTTAAGTCCGTGTCAGGAGTTTCAATTTCAGTGTGTAAATTTGAAATAAGTGAAAGATATTCGATTAAATGTACCAAATAATACATATTGAATGAAGCTTTAATTTGTTAATTAATAATATACATGGCGTGTCCTGAGTGACTCTTATTTATTTTTTCATTCACACAGAGTAAACAACGTAAGACATACTAACAGCATATTTAAAAGTCAATTTTATGTGAATAATGAAACGAAACATTGAGTGCACTTTATTATGAATTCAGTGTCTCATCGTTCAGATTTCAAAAATATCGGACGTATATAACTTCGTATCATTACTAGTTTTTTCTTATTTTTTAAAGACAAAAATAATCATGAGAGTGACTATTTGTTTTTGTTCCGAGCATTGTCGTAAAACACTATAAGTATATGCGAAATATATAACATTAAATATAAAATACACAACAAAAATTTTAAATATATAACAAAATTTTTAAATATATAACAAAAATATAAAATATATAACAAAAATGTGTGACACTAAATATAAAATATTTGTACAAAAACACGAAAAGCAAACTTCTATTGTACATGGAAAGTTTTGAAATTTTTCTTCAAGTTCTTTATTGCACGTCTATTATTTCTCATTGTTCGTGGAAATTAACTTTTTGAAATCAATGGACTGTGAATCTGTAGAAGAAGAAGTCGCGGTACCTGCGCAGAAACTCCGCGAAGGGCACTCTGCACGGGAAGCCATCTCTGCGCGCGTGCGCAGTGTCGAGCAGAGCCAAAGCGCGCAGCTGCTGGCGCAGAAGCTCTGGCTGCGCGGCGTGCGGGGCTCCGGCGAGGGAGGCGCGCAGACAACGCACTGCGTGCAGGCCACCTCCTGCCAGCGCGCGCAGAGTCTCCAGCCCGGCAGAGCGGAAGACGCTGGACGCCGTGCGCAGAGCTCTCGTCTGCGAGAAGCGGCCTCGCGAAGGCGTGTTGTATTTCTGCGCAGCGAACATAAAGAGACACGCGTCATAATTATTTTAATCATTAATTCCTTGTTATCGACTCAGTTATAAATATTCACTAGAAAATTGAACTAACATTCTGTATACGAACATTTACTTATATTTAGCACGACTGTTTATTAACCTGAATGCTATGGCAGATACTACTTTCCCCCATATCTGCTAGTTGTTGGCATGTTTCCCTAGGTTTCTCCCACCATTTCTTGTCATACTTACCGTGTAATTGTCATTGTAAGCAACTGAAAATTTTATTTATAAACGCAGAGTCTCTTTTTGCTTGTATCATCAGAATCCGAGTATTTTTCTTCTACGAAACTCGAAAAGTATTTCAAATATAATGTTTCATGGAGAGTTAACTGTCATCTCTTAAATAGTGATAGTTTCATTACTAATGGGAAAGATTTTTCAGATTGTTTTTTCGACGAAATTGTTTTGAAGAATCGAAACAAAATATGAATATAAAGGATCAATTTCATTGAAGTTTCTTGTTATTAAAAATAAAATATTTTAAAACTAAATGAATTCGTTAATTGTAAAATAATTACAATTATTACTTTTGGTGAAACTTTACGATAAATAATGGAAAATGAGAAACTGAATATCAGTCCTACTTCAATCGACATCTTTTGATTCCCTGTTCTATTTCGGTAATTAATTTTTCGTGGTGTAAAGAGCAGCTGGTGACTGGACGCACCTTGTTGCTGCGTCCATTGTCCGACGCCATAAGAGCAGCTCCCCACCGCCGGCGAGAGGGGGCGGACGTCGCCGTGGAGTTCCTACCCCCAGTTGCCACTGGCACCACCCCCACTGGCGTGGCATCGAGCATCGCCAAGTTGCCTGACTTGGTGAGGCGGCCGGTGAACAACTGCTGCACCACTGGCTCACTGGAATGGCGCATCACCTGAAAACGACGGCAGGTGGAAATAAAATGCTTTGGACGGGTTCTTGTAAGAAGATTTTATTCACTGAACATATCATTGCAATAAGAAGCAACATTTACAATGTATGAAAACTATTTTTTTAAATTGGAATACATAGAAGAAAATTTTGAGAAATATTGCAGAAGGCAGGCATAGAAGAGAGCACTCTTGCCCATTATATCATATGTGGCAAATTATGGAGACATATAGCACATAATATCTATGAGCAAAGAGAGCTACATATCATATAGAGAACGTGTTTAGTAGGATGAAGCGAGTGTTTTTCTGAAGCATCGAACCCGAGATTTCTCTGTAGAAGGCGTTCACGCTAGTCACGAGCTACCAAGGGTTTTTAGTGGTTATTGTAGATTCGTTATCTCTTTCTGAAGTATCGAGTTTCTCCAAACCGGTGGGTCACGGTTTATCACAGGATCAGACACGGCTAGGGATACGATTCTGTATGAGTTTCAAAAGCTAATAAACGTCAAGAAGCAAATAGAACGAATAGAAAACAAGAACAGTCAAAAGACGTACCTCGATGAGGTCAGGAGGGAAAAAGTCTCTATTCTTGTCGTAGATGCCTTCAGCGCGGTATGTGACGGTGCCAGTGTAATGCGCCACTGAAAACTCATAGGCACCGTTCTTCACTGCAGCTGTTGGTGGGACGGTCAGATGCGGTCCATGACCCGCCTTCCGTAGAGCACCTACACAAGATACATTGCTTCATTCTCAATTGGCTGGCATCACGTCTTTGTTTTTCCTTTTTGTAATGAGGTGATTGTCAACAGCTATCAACAATCCATACCGCATAACAATTGCATAAATACAGAGTGGTTGTGGTTCTCTTGGTCTTGATTGATTAATAATTAAGATTAATAATGTTATGTTAAAACAAGAAAAGTTTTAGAGGCGGTGGGAGGTTGGATGGAGCAAAAGAAGACATCAACTCTATGACAAAAACGAAGGAATTTTTCCAGCGATTTGAAATATGTTACTCATGCGTATAGAAGAAGAAGAAGAAGAAGAAGAATATAATAATCATTTATGAAGCGGAAAACCAATGTAATCAAATTAAAATTATTTTTTCTTCTTCATAGACACGTTAATAACAAAACTGATAAGTTTATTATGTCTACGAAGTATAATAGGGAAATGAGCTACAACATTCTTTAACTGGTGAAATATAAATGTAATTTATTTCAAAGAATTAAATGAAGTAAAAAATAATAAATAAAAAAGATAAAGGGTCAAGTAGGATATAATATAGTAATATATAGCTTAGCGGGTTGCCTATACGTGTTTGTCATAGTCCCTGAGATGAGACCATGCTATATGAATGAAAACCTTACCAACTATATTCTTAATTAACTTTATCGACAGAGAGACGCGCTCGACATATTTATATAGTGTAATTGTATACTGTGACTCACTGAGCAATTGGGGAGGGTCGCGCAGTGAGGGGTCGTCCAAGAGGTGCAGCAGTCCATTTGGTCGCGCGAGCAGAGCGTCCAGCGTCGCCTTGTTGTCTGCGTAACGCAGCGCTGGCACCGGTAGACCCTCTTCATTGTGCTCGTGCTGCAAACACATCCCAAATACTTTGTGATATTGTCACAGATGAGACAGTTGTAAAATTTATTCATTCCTTAAGTCACTATTCCAAATTGTCAATTCTATTTAAAAGTTAATTCTAAATTATTTGTTTAACTGTTACAGTCTTTAATTAACTGTTACGTCCCATTGAATCTTATCCTCTTTGCGTTGCACGAGCAGTCATAGATAACTGCATAGCAAATGCAGCATTTTGTCTACTTCGACGTCGTATGACCATCCTCCCTACCACCTAACTATTGCACCATAACACCATATAACAATTATAATTGTAACTTAACATTAGATAAAAAAGTTAAGTATTACAAACGTGACATGTCTGAAATAATATTTATAAAATATACAAATGGGAGTTTGAAGTTATGCACAGACAGAAGGAGATTCGAGTATTCACAATACAATTTTTTAACATGTTTTTTTGGTGATTTTTGCTTTTTTGTAAACACATTTAGAGTAAATATTTACATTTGTTATTATATTCAAATATTACGTTTATATCCCTTGATACAATTCGTTTGTATCTGACGACGACTCAGACCACGAGTCGAAACGTTGTATATTGAAAACGCACAAAAATACATCGTAATCGTCCATAAGAAGGGCGTAAGTTGAAGTTTGTTTATTTATCTTGTTCACAATAAAATTTGATAAATATTCATTGAATGAAGTACATACGCATAGCGGACCAGAATTAGAACAATTACAATTGAACCATTCATATTTTCAAGACGTTAGCCAAGAACAAAACTTACCAGTTCCCAAGCGAAGACCCGTTGGTTGTAGTAGAACTGCAGCTGTTCATTCATGGTATTCACGAACAGTTGCTCTATTTTGTTGATGCGATGGCATTCGAAACCGAAGAGATCCACGAGGTTAACCACATGCGGATCTCCACTGAAAATACACGCAATCCACGGTTAGAAAGGGTTATAAATTCAAAGCAAGCTCCGAAACATTTTAAGGAGAATTACATATTTTTATTCTTTTCCCTGTAACTTTTAAGTCTAACTTTTTTATGTTTTTAACGTCATTTGTACGATTTCTAAAACTTCTGATATATTCTGATTTAGAAATTCTTTTGGTAGGAAAAAGAACTAAAAAATAAGTGGAGCCCAGACGAAGGAAAAATTTCGTTACTTTTTACAGGTTTCACCAAGTGTAAGTAAAAATAAAAAATAAATCCGAATTAAAATTTACCCATGAATAATATTAGCACGTTTCACCAAGTTTGTGAACGAGTTACTCTCGATTATTTTAATCTCGGTTTGTTACTCCTGATTATAATAAAATGACGTCGCGTAGCCCAGAAACGGGAAATCGTTAAACCTGGAAAACAGTCATTTTGTTTGCGTTGTGGTTCAGCTAAAGCCTGTTGGAAGCGTAATTTTCTTTGTATAAGGTAGATAATTTACACTGAGTAATAAAAGTATACAGCGGAAGAGAAACCCTAACTAGCAAATTTCTGAAAAAGTCTTACTTCTTGCAGTGGTAGAAAAATATCTGCGATAGAAAATTTTGTTTAGTTCTTTTTAATAAAACGATTGAACAAACCAGAATATCTGAACCCGGTGAAGATTACTTTCAATTGATGCTTCCGAGATCATTAATACTCCTTAAATGAGTGCTTAAGGGTAAATCGCGATTTTTATCGTAAATCGTTTAAGTAGTTGGTGGATCACGCATTTCAATAATCGTGAGTTACTGCACAGAAAGTTTCGTTCAAGGTATTATGCGTACTTGGTGAAAGTCGACCTGACCGAACCGAATCACCTGACATTTCAGTTGCAAAAATCCGATGTAGATCCGCTGTGATATCGTGGATTGGCAGTACTTACTACACAGCGCGCGCGAAGGACAGACGCCAATTGGCCACGTTGACGAGCCAATCGACCAATCGCGAGTAGAGAGTGGCTGCGAGGACATGCCGCGTTTCGCTGGCTTCGTGGGGCGTGTGACGTCGACGGACTGCAGTGCGATCATCTGACACCACGCAATAGTTGAGCAGCGCCCAGCAGAACTTCTTCTCGTCCACACACAGCAGGCGGGCAGCTGCGGCACAGAAAATTTCATGATCACTTGACATTCTCCACACCGCTCGATCAAAGAGATAATTCAAGGTTCTATTGAATTGAATTCTCCTATTCACGTTGCAGTGAACCATTTTATAATTTAAAAAGGATACAGATCCAACGAAAAGAAAAGACAATGTTGGATCGCTTTATCACACCAAAATATCTCTTTTCATCAACATCGTTAGGGCTGTTCGCATAAAAATAAGTCCAGAAATATACATACATATTATTTGCGAAGGGTTGTCATCGAGCCACATGTGGGCGCTCTGTCACGATGTTGTTGAGAGCCAATGTACCAGATCGTAACAGACAGTCAACTAACATTCACAACCATTTCTGTAACTTACACGTTTTTGATCAAAATTACGTATTTCTACACGATGTTATTCAATATTTTGACTCGTGTTATTTTCCCTTAGCAAAGAAGTGGGGGAGCAACATTATTACTCAGACTTTTATAAAAATTGAATTCCAGACACTTGTTAATGAACCCTTCATTCTACGAGCAGACTCAGTTCGTAAATTTTGACTCACAGCACAAATACTCCCATATCCAAAGATAAGTTGAAATTATTTTTAAATAAAATAGAAATATGGCTGACTTATGTTTCGGGTTATTGAGTGTTAAGATAGTGAACTTGTTTTTGAGACTATACTGTTCAATAATGCTGTTTTTGTTATTTGTCACGCTGTTTAACTTATTCGTTATTTGAAATAACGCTATATCGATAGCTCCAATAGCTCCAACTGTAAAAGGACTTGTTTGTTTCACGCATCTTGACTTTATTTTCTTACTGTAGATCATTTCTTTGTTACGGCTGCCCTTTGAGAAGAGTGATATTCCGAAGCACGTAGATCATACCTTCTGTAGCGACTTCTGTGTTGCGCAGCGCGGCTGCATCGGGATCTTCTTGGTCGGGTTCGAAGCGCAGTTCTCCCAGCAGCAAGATGGCGGCGAGCGACGCCCACAGGACGTCCACAGTACTGGGATCCAGCCCCATCGCCTCCCTTAGCTCTCCCTCCAGACGCCGGAACGCAGCCGCGTTGGAGGAACGAGATGCGTCTCGAGGACCTCCTCCACCCACCTGGAGGACAGAGCGTGGCAGGTGGAGGATGAGGACATGTTGGTATGAATTGTAACTGAGCGTCCTCGGCCGAGACAGATTGGGCGTTTTATCTCTACTTATAGAAGACAATGTCAATCAACACCCGCCAAAAATATTAGAGATTGAAACGTGAAATGTTGATAGGATGTTGCATTTGTATTATAGAGGCTTTCTAGAACACAATTTTTCGAAGTTCAACAGTTCAGAAACAGTGCGCGAACCCGGGACTGCAGTTTTTCGCACTGGCGCGCTAGCACTACGTTGTTACCTCGTGGTGCGGTTAACCGCTATTTAAGAGATCGTGTGTTTCAACTATATCTTACGAACTGATTAATTCATAATCGTAATTTATACGTAAATGTGCTATTTTTGTCTAAGTAATTATAACGGAGGGATACCCTAACGAAGGGACATCTACTAATAATGTTGTTTCTTTGATAATATTGACAAATACTGTTGATAAACATCCCTAGTTCTATAACATTGTACAAATCTGTTAAATGAGAAAGTTTTTGTAATATAAAACTATTAGCTGATCGATATAAAACTTATCATCGACGGGGACGACCCACATTCAGAAGCTCACGTAAGAAAGTTTTTAAACTGGATAAGTTCACCTTTCCTGTCCTGAACAGAGAATATTTGAAGAGTCAAAATTGGATAAGGATATGGAGAAAAGTACAGATAGATTTGGAATGGAAGACACGATGAGCTGAAATGAATCCGTAATGCTTTGAGCGTCAATCTCTCATCTCTTCCACGTTTTCTGGACAGACCAGAGTTTTCAAAGTTATTGCTGTTCATTTAGTGATTCTTTGATGTGCTTAACATAAATGTCATTATTTTGGAGTTTCGTTAGTATTATGGTTATCAAATGGTATGGAACAATAACCTGTTATTTTATAAATGAGGAATTCCGTACATTTGTGCAGTGCGGTAAGCACTTACCGGATCTCCATTCCCATCTTGCTCGTCACGATCCCGCCGCAAGTAGCGGTAACTGCGTCCAGGCTCCAAGGCGTATTTGCGCATGTTGCCATCTTCCTCCAAAGCGTCTACCAGGTAGTAGAGCACGTGGAAGTTTGCCTGGCGACTGAATACAGGATAGGATTATTACAGGTATCTGATTCTGTTTGATCCTTCAAATATCGTGGAATTTATAACAGATTAATCCAGACTAAAAGTTTTCTCTTCTGGTAAAGTATTTTCGCCGTATATGTTTATTGAACGGAGAATCTCAAGAAGGGATCAGAGAATGTGCTTTTGGACAGTTAACTTTGAGTATTCCACAACAACGGTGTAGGGTATATTAAAAACAATTACAGACATGTTTTGGTGGTCTTTTAAGAAAAATACTTTTAAAAGTCACTAATGTTATTTGAAACATGTTTTCTTCTACCAAGTGGATAAATCATTAAACTTTCTTCGTAATGTAAGTCATGTATCTGTATATCTGCGAACATTGTACGAAAGATAATCTGCCCATGTATTTGATTTTCTCTGTCTATAGTGTTCTATTAAATCAATAAAATATAGTTAAATGGTATGACTATTTATCAAACAACAAATCGGGAAACATTCATTTAAAAGTTATGCAAAGTTTCGGGTGAAATATATAAATTGAAAATATATACACAGCACTCGCTTATTGTCGTACTTGCCGTACATACATTTGTAGGAACTCTTAAGAGATTCTTTCTAAAATTTGTGTCAACTCTTTTATTTCTACCTCGCAGATACTTCGTTAAATCCTTTCATTTTCCTTTGGACTTCTGTTAACCCTTCATCGGTGTGGCACAGTCTCTGTAAGTCTTTTCAAAACAACGATACTTTTTATTTTTCCAACCGCGAAGTTCGTAAGCAGTACATCATTCTTCCTTCTTGAACAATATTTCTTAATAGGTACATCGTGTGGGAAGTTGTGATGACGTAATTCAAAGAAAAACAGGTTAAAAGGATCCCGAGACCGGCTCCACCGTGGCTGAAGCAGCCTGAAGAGTTGATTATGCTGTTAGTAATGAACCAAGGGATGAAGTCGAGAGACAGATTTTGAACATGTAACTTGAATGAAGTATTATACAAAGATTTAAAGAGAATTTTCACCAATTACATGAAAAATTACATTATTTGCTGCTGTGTCAGTGACGATTATCACATTGCGTATTACTTTCTTCGATCTGTACTAGATTAATAAGTCTTATTAATTATGGATGTAATACTTCATATTGGTTCTAGCACACATTCTATATACTCGTGTTCAAAAATACTGAAGTAAAGAAAAATAATAACCCCGTCTGAGAGACCGGTCACACTATAGTATTTTGCCCCACTACTGGAAATGAGAGAAAACAGTGTTATATGTAATTACTGCTTACGTGTCGTCTGTGTGGATGCGCCACTTCTCCAGCATGGAGAGCCAGAAGACAGCCCCGCTCAGTTTGCCCGTGCGCGTGAAGGTGAGCTGCAGTTGCATCACGTGACGCGTGCTGTCGGCGTGCACGGGCGTGCTGGCGTTGCCGAACGCAGTGAGAGCCGCCAACGAGCGTTCCACGCGCTCGCCCACGTTATGCGCCGTCTGCAACGTCATTCGACCTCATCCACTTTCTGTCCCTTCAGGGCCAAATGTAAGTTCGGAATCGAAAATTAATTAAGCAGCGTTTTTATTGGAGAATTTTCTCAGGCTGTAGAAGCAGATGCCCTGGGATTTAATGCCAGGGAAAATGGGCCTTCCAGAGAATTTCTAGATCCCCTTTCAATAACTAAACACTCTACCTTCTCACTTTAAACCGTTTAATTTATTTATATTACTTATTGTTTACCCCCAACTTTTCTCCGGTAATTTTTGTGATTCTTTTACAAACTTTCTTTCTCATGGTGTTATGTTAGAATTGGTGTATTATGGTCATTGTAATTTAATCACTTATTTTTATGATAAAATAGACAAGAAAATATTTGCATTTTGAAAACGCCGACAGATAAAAAAAAGATAATATACGAAATCACTAACTGGTGTGGTAACATTTTATCTCGAATTTATTGAGATGCATCTTTTAATACTATTTACCATATCTAATCCCGATTATTCGTAAATTCGAGAAGGTTTTTATTGGGATGAGGTTTATAACGTGGTTTCGGGAAAAAAATTGTGAAGGAAGTGTATTGGATTTTCGGGAGAAATAATGTACGGAATCGAAATTGGTCGGAAGTAGGTGAGAGAAATCCAGTGGAAACCCTCGCTCAGTTCCTACTAAACCGATCGGTGGACGGAACTGTCATTTTCGGTTTCGAGCCCATCAACTTGCCGATCCGTTCCCGAGCAGCGGAGGTGAAGGAGACGATGCACACACAAGCGATCGGCATAATGTGGATGTACCTTTACCCCGGTAACGATCACGTTAGGTGCGGGTTTTTTTTGAGGAAAGAGAAATATAATTAAACTAACCATTTGGTATCTACAAAGAATGCTTACGTTTCCGAGGAAAGCGAAGTGGGCCAACAGCCTCCTTAGCTGCGCGCTCTTCCCTGAGCAGCTCTCTCCTGCCAACACGATGTGTTGAGGTTCCTCGTGATGCAGCGCGTCTTGCAGCGCTCGATCGGCCACCGCGAAGGCGTGAGGAGCGTTGTCGGAGCGGGATTTGAACTGGTACTTGGCGTGGTTCTGCATCCGAGACAAGGGGAGGAAGTCTAACATTCAAAATGAAACATTTCGTGTGACTCTTCCGAGAAAACATTATGGATGAGTGCTCTAAGTTTGGATATCACGTTTAAACGAAAGTGCATGAAAAGGATTTCTCCATACGTTGAGATGTCACATCCAAAGGTTTGGAGAAACACTTTCGTTCCTCTGAATTTGGATCTCGTTTCTAAACCTGTTCTCTCAATGCAATCACACTATTCCGTTTCTGATGCCCAATTAAAATATTTTCGGTTTAAAACTTGACGAAGCCTTATTTTTGCAGTTGTGTATGTGAAGCTCGCGACGAAAAACACGGATTTTGAATTTCAATAGAGAGGTAACGGAAATAATTGTAGATAAGTAGACATCGTTCTATTTCCTTGGTTTCTATTTTGTATTCTCATATGGACCTCGCTAACGATAGATACTCAGGATCAATTAAACATGGTTTGGTCCAGATATTCACCATAAATAAATAAATAAATTTACTGTCAAAAAAACAGTACAAACTGCGTATGACCACGTGGAGGACAATAAACTAATTTACTCTCCGGAAGCAAGCGAGGGACCATCCCATCAATTCCGATCAAGGGCCCTAAGGCAGAGGCGGATTCAAAAATATCAGCAAAAATTCCTAGATAAAATAAAAAGTTAGCTGCGGGTTATAATACTAATAGAATGTCAATATGTTTGTAATTTAACACAAAAAAATTACAAGTACAAATTATTATCGAACTATAGATTATTCTGAGTATAGTATTTAAAAATCATAAGAATTAAAATAACACTAAATTCACGATTTATTATTACAATAAACATGTCCCTAGACAAAGCCTAGAGAACCGTATAAGAAATCCGCCTCTACCCGAGGGAAAACCAGAGC
>NNCF01126681.1:472644-484175 GCA_002313205.1 Laupala kohalensis
GTTGAGTACACATAAAACTAAATTAATATGAGCCATAAGACACAATCATGCAGGAAAATAGTAGTTTTTGAAATTGTTATAAGTTATTTAAAAAGTACTACAGCAATGGCGTGATAAAGTACAAGACGGATATAACTTTTATTAACATCAGTAAATTCTTTTGCAGTGTAGAAACACTGGCGCAGGAGGTAGTTTTTAACTGCGGATTTGAAGATATTCAATTTCATAATGTCTTTTATATTCTTGGGCAGTGAATTATATAGAACGATTCCCGAATGATGCGGTCCTTTTTGGCAAAGAGTGGTTGACACTCTAGGGCAATGAATATTACTACTATTGCGAGTATTGTGTTCGTGAACGAGACTGTTTCGTATAAAGAAAGGNGGTCTTAACAAACACGACCGTTTCATAAATATAAATGCAGGGAAGTGTTAAGATATTTAATTCCTTGAATAATGGTTTACACGAGTTTTGGGGGTAAGATTTACAAATTATCCGAACAGTCCGCTTCTGAGTTCTGAAAGTTTGAATACTCTGACCGGAATTGTCGCAGAAGGTAATGCCGTAACGTAAATTGGAGTAAACGTTTGCAATATATACGCAACGGGAAATACGTGGACTAACTGCGTTAACTAAGATTCGGAATGCGTAACACAATTTGCTTAATTGGGAATTAAGATTGTCAATGTGACAATTCCATTTGAGGTTGTCTTGAATATGGAGACCTAAGAATTTTGTATTTGTAACAGTTTTTAATTGTGTTCCGTTTAAAGAAAGAGAAACCTGGGGTAAAGATTTTGTGATACTATTGTGAAATGACATAGACACTGTTTTGTCAGTGTTTACAATGAGACGATTTGCATGGAACCAAGTCGAAAGGTTAGACAAAACTTTTTGAGCATTGGCGTGTTTACATAGTAAATTAGTGTCATCAGCAAAAAGAACCATTTTGCAATCTGATGTGGATGATGACATGTCGTTCACATACAATAAAAAGAGTATAGGGCCGAGAATTGATCCTTGGGGTACTCCGCAAGTAAGTGGCTTTGTTTCTGAAAGACAACGCTGAAGTATTTTATTTTTAGTATAGGATATTTCGACCTGTTGATATCTATCTTTTAAATAAGAAGTTAGCCATTGTTGTGGAATGCAATTTGGAAAGGAGAATTTCGTGATCGATGACATTGAATGCTTTGGATAAGTCAAGAAAAACACCCTGAGGATTTTCTCCACGGTTAAGATATAAGAGTTCATTAGCAACAACAGCGTCAATATTGCCGTATCCAAGTTTACAGCGGCTGTTGTAAGCTATACTGGAATAAGATTTCACTCCACCACACTACAATGGAGACTGAGACTCTGACATAGAAACTAATAATATTATGGAACCTGGGATTCCCGAGGAATGCAAGCACTCTGACCATGACCTCCCACGGAGAACGATTGTTTCCTTCATGTTTGTTTTATACATTTCTGTATAGTTCTAGTACAATCAACGTCCATTATATAATTTAATTAAATAAATAATTCAAGACTTACGACCTCTTGTGAACGAACAATTCACATCTCTTGTGATCACGTTGTTTCGTTTGAAGTCGTCGTCATGTGCAACAACTTGACGACTTTAAATAAAAGTCGAAACGTAGTGAGGTTATGATCACAAAATATATTAATTGTTCGTCCATATAAGGTCGTAAGTCTTGAATTATTTATTTAATTTCTGCATAGAGCTGTAAGAGGTGAAAATAGGAGTATCCCTACCGTCTTAAATGTGAGATTATTATTCGACGTGAAATGCGCTTTTTACCTTCTCGTGACAGTCTCCGTCGCGTGGCGTGGGTCCCAGTGCCAGCAGCACGTCGCCTGCGAAGGTGTAGGGTTCCCCTCGTCGGAAGCGCTCCAAGATCTCCTCCAGCAGCGCGTCGTCCGTCAGAGGATCCAACGCGGCCAAGTCCTCCACTCGCAGTGGCTCTGGAGGCGCGGTGTGCGACGCTTGCAATAAGGCGCCTCTCAGCGCCACTTCGGGCGCTCGACGCCGCGCAGACGAGCCTCCGTCGGTGGCCAGCGCAGACGCACACAGCACGCGCAACTCTTGCTGCAGCTGCGGTTACACACACACATCGATCGAATTCTTCCGACGGAAGGGCAAGGTCAGAGCAGTTTAAAGACATACTAGAGTAAATAAAAAAGTATTATTCACTTGACTGGAACCAAGTCTTTAAGATCTGAAGAGATCTCAAAAACGTTTTTCCGACCGATTTCAATACTTTCCTTATACATATAGAATAACTGTTCAGTAATAACCCTTTATTGCGTAAAAACGTTGACCGTAAAAAGGTGCAATGTACAGAAATGTTGCTTAGCAATCTGTATGCTGAATTTATTGTACAATAAACATGTTTATATTCTTTTTTTCTTTTCAAAATTATGAATTTTAAGAAACCAGAAGTGGATGACGGTGTGTAAATGAAGTCGAAATGAGATTTCGAGAAGTAGGGTTAATTTCCGATGAATTCAAAGTAAATTCTGAAATTTGGTTTCGATGCATCAATTTGTTCGTGAGTTACTGGGGGAACAAAGTTCTTCGCACATTGGACCTCATCTCCAAAATCTCGAAGATCTCAACAGTGTTTTTCCACCGATTACAATACTTTCCATATCCATGCTGTATAGTTGGAAAATAAAAATAAAAAACTATGTAAATATGATAAATCAATAAGTACTTCATTTTGTGGTGCACTTTGCGAGTTCTTAATATACTCAAACTATGATAAAAATTATTTCACCGCGCAGCACTTCACTCAGGGATGTGTATAATCACAATTTCATCGACATATGAAATTATGTTAAAAATTGGAAATCACACCGAGTTCAATCAAGAGGGAAGTGATCAATGCCTGGGAGATGAGGGAAAGGATCGACAGAAATGTGAAAATATAGTCTAAACGAGTTGTATGGAATGGTTCTTCTCTAGATGTTTCCTTCCACATCTACGTCAAACAGTTTGTGTTCATTCGAGATAAAAAATATCGCTATGAAATGTCAAAACATTTCTTAACATAAAAGGATCATTAAAAAAAATATTTTCATTAAAATTTACATGTAATGAGATTAAAATTCCTTTTTGCGTAAAATCTCACCTTTGAGTTAAATACTTTGCAACAATTAAAAAGACTGTATAATGACCTTGCACTTAACAAGGAGAGAGTCAAACTCTTTATCACTCTACTTCGATGTGGGGGAGTTGGTTAGAGACTCATNGATACGTCGGGTAATTTACAAATGAAATTAAACATTTATTTTTCATACAGGTTGTATGTATTTTAAGATGATGTTAGACTCAAATTCAACTGAGTATACGAAAAAGTTTATCGAAATTGTCAACACATCAAGGAAAATACAGGTAATATCGGAGGCCGAAACAAGAGCTATAGTTTCTCTTGATAACAAGAAAAGATTCGTTTCGAGGTCATCCAGTGACTCACCGTGTAATCATTCTGTTGCAACTCAGTGAGGAACGGGTGCTCCAATATTTCTACCATGTAAGGGCGGTGTTCAGGATTCTTCGTGAGACACCTACAGGAAAATAAATCTTTAATTAAACAAGATTTAATCAAAACATTAAAATTAGAAAATAAATTCCTCTAAAAGGACGTTTAGGGGAAAACAGCAGTATAATCTGTATTTTTTGCGGTTAGACAAATTTACATTTAAAACTATAACCTGGTATTTTTGCGCATAAGGCAAAATCATTTTTTTGCGGGATTACCGAAACCACATTACCACCACTTATCTGGACGTAATTAATGAAAATCGCAGCAACATTAAAAAAATTACCACAAACGCATATCGGACTTTGTATGAAGTCCCCTTGGTAGTTATATGGTCACACATTTTGAACACAAGCGTCGATAGGAAAGACACTATTCTGTACATTCCATTTAGTCGGAATCGCTGCACATATACGGACGAACGATATTGTTGATCAAGAACCTAAAGAGTCTCGCGATCGAAAATTGTCACGAACACACTGTGTGTTAAAGTATGAAATGAGAAAAATTTTATTTTTATCTCTCCGCGAAGACTTTGAGAAACTTAGTGTCTGATCAATTTTCGGCGATGATATAATGACCAATCTTTCACAAGTAGGAGTGGATTTGGTTAAAATTAAAAATGTTTCTATTGATTATGTTTTCCAACCGCAAATATAATATTTTAATACATTAATTGAGTTGTCAAAATACTTTCAAAACTCGTATTTGGTTCGTCTTTACGATTTTATTCAAAAGCTTGTTCTAGTAGAAGCAAAGTCTCAAACTCGATTCATGCGATTCAGCAAAGATAACTTGTATTTTTAACCAATCAGATGATTAGATCAAAAGGAAAAATATTGCTTTTTTTCTTTGAAGGCGTGGGAATGTGGAATTTTGCGAAATGGCCACCTGCAAAATGTTCCATACTGAGAGAAACTTACTCTGCAATGAAATCGTTGAATATTTGTGTCCAGTTGGCAGGCCTGTTGAGCGTGGGTGGAGGATTGCGCACAATCTGGAAGAGAGCGCGCGTCGGATGCATGTCGTGGAAAGGGGGTTTCCCGTCAGCCAGCTCGATCGCAACGATACCTATGGACAATAACAACAACTAATCCAGTAAATTAATTTTTAAATTTTATTTTGTTTATTTGATCTCTGATATCTGTAAGTAACTAGATGGGTAATGGTCCCCAGACTCTGTGACCAATGTCATAGATGCTTTTGCATTCCGCATCAACACGTGATGTCAAACAACCAATGGAACGCTGCCATGGTGCAGAAGGATAATTACATGGTTTTATTTGCGTATTATGCTATTGCTGTTTTGAACACTATTTATGTTTCGGGAAGTGTTGGTAAGGTATATTTTATTGTTATGAGTCGGAACATATATTGCTGAGGAAACTGGTTAAATGTATATCGTTCATTTCTTACGTAAACTTTTTTATACATTTCTAATAATAGAAGGTTACTCCATCAATTCTTAAATATTTGAATCGAGCTACAAAATAGAATAAAATACAAATAAAGTATTGGATTTCTGAAGTCGGGAATAGCATCGATAATGCACGGTTCAATGGATTAACTAAGACGGTGAAATTCAGATTAGCCTTAAAGCGAAGCAATCCTTCTGTGTCTTACCGAGAGCCCAGACGTCTGCTCGATTGTCATAACCATCCACTTCTTTCGCTGCCACCACTTCCGGTGCCATCCAACATGGAGTGCCGAGGGTGGTTCCGCTTTTGCCCATAGTACTCGCTATCTCCCTACACCCCAAAAAGATATTATAAGCGATATACCAAACAAATTTTATAAATTAAAGGTAATAGTTGATGAAAGTCAGTAACATGTCCAAGGATGTAACTCAGTAAATACGAAGTGGGAGATACATGCGGAAACATAAGCCGAAGTGAAATCTCTGGCTTCTTATTGGCGAAGAATGGACAAATTCACCAAACGTACTTTGTTTAAGGCAATGAGATATAATGTTGTCTCGGAAATTAATTCCCTGATCCGAGACGTTTTATTTAAAATTTATTTAAACATTTCTGAAAATATTAATGTAAAGTTCGGAAAACTTGGAAAAGAGTTTTGTTATTTTATTGAGTAATGAAATATTCTACATCGGCATTTAATTATAAAAAGAATATGACTCTAGCATGTCCTTACCTTGCAAGTCCGAAATCCACGAGTTTTACCTCTCCTTCCTTCGTCAACAGAATGTTGCTTCCTTTGACGTCACGGTGGATCACGTGATTCTCATGCAGATGCCATAAACCCTAAACATTTGCATGATCAATATTTGTTCGTGACAAACATCCGGTAATATTACGACATACTAAAGGGTGTATCAAATTTGTTTACGAGAGTGTCAGATTCGAACTTGATGAATAGGAAATGTTTTAGAAGTGGAAATTTCTAATAGGGATCTTGTCCTGCAAAAGAGAAACGGTTCGAGCACGAACTCTTTTGGCCAAATCTCGAACAATATTAACGCTAGAGAAAAATTTCGAAAAGTAGAATGCTCTTTCTAACCTTCTAAACAAAATTTGAGTTTTTTCATAGGTCTAATATTTTAGATGTAGAAAAGGAGTAAAATTTCAATTTCTTATTTGTTGTATTCACGCGGAACGCAATTTTTAGTGTTACCTTACCTCACTTCACAGAGACATTTCTCGCTCTAATATTGCGTGCATTACGCTATAAAGTCTGCTACGTAGTCTCCGAAGATGGGAAACGATGTCACTCGCGTGGAAGATAAGGAAAAGAACACTTTTCGCATATTTTTGCCAAAATAAATCACGTCTTATCACGTGACTTTCAAAACTAACATAGCGCTAATGAATTATATTTTATTACAACATAAAGAAAGTAGGATTCGTTTTAAAGACATGAAAGTGGATATTTTAACTATTCGTGTACATGCTGGATGCCACTGCTAGAGAAACTGTTATTTTGGCTTTTTAATTAATAAGCAAATTTAAACGGCTATCATTTGATGCGTTGAAAGTAAAGCAATGAAACAAATTTTCATACAGTGGTGAAAATTCTTCAGGAAGATAAATATTTGCACTAATTTTTATCAGTTTATAAATTTCTAATAAACTGTACAACCGAACTGCGTGGTAAATTGTTATAACAGTTGTTCACATTGACAAATTATTATATCACTTTGAGTAAACCCAGTAACTTTTGTTGTAAGAATCATTAGAAGCCTTTTATTCACGGACATAATCAATAATTGCTATGATTTAAAACAAAAATTCCACAAAATAATCACGAACGGTTCTACAACTGCATCACAACTTAAGTTGTGATTCATTACGTTCGTTCATTCGCCTTACTATTTCAATTAACTGAAGTAATCTCTGAATGTCTGCACCATATAATTTCTGTAATAATAATGTCTATTTTTTCAAACTGTCAATTCGTGCGTATCAACGAAAATGCCACAAAAATACATCGAGTGAAAAACTCAGCAAGAAAAATACTTCCGCTCCCTAATTTACCCAAATGACCTTGGGTCTTGGATCGTGTGAAGCGTGCGTTAGATAGGCAAACCCGCTCAGCAGCAGAGTATTACGGCACGCGACGAAGTCGTCTTTACTGTTGCAGGCGTCGCAGTCGCGTCCTGTGAAATAATGCTGAGGAGTTCAGACCGTTCTAAATCGTTCTAGTTCTTCAAGATCGTTGCTTGAAACCGAATGCTTCTACAAAGTGAAAAGTACGTGACAATATTATTACGAAAATAAGCGTTATAAGGGTCCTTATATTCGAAAAGAATTGTAGATTCAGGATTACTGTATCCGTCCGCCTATGCCTTAATTCAGACTAATCTCAAAGTACGAATTTCGCAATAGACAGGAGAATTGTTATGCATTATATTTTAGGTACATTTACAACTAATATATAATTTATACCAGAATATTAATAATTATATTATTCCTAAAAAATTTCTATCGTTTTTTTTCATATTATCAAAACGAAAAACTTCTTATAGTTTTTAGGCGTTATTATTAAACTATTTTTTTGTGTGCTGCATAGAAAACAGTTTACCTCTATCGTAATTATTAACTTACATACATATGATCATTTGGTATTTCACATATATTAAAATTTTGAATTAAATTCGAAAATATAATTTTTGTTTCGTGCAAAACGTCTTTTAAGTTTTACGTCTTTACACTATGTTCGTTTGCTAAGACCATTCACTCCCGAAAAGAAAGACTTCTAAGTTTTCAGTTCTGTCATATCTCCTCATTTACAATACTAATGCTTTTTAAAATGTATTTTATTTTTAAGAAAATTTATTTTTTGTTCATAACTTCTTAAATTTATTTTACTCGTTGTTCAAAATAATACACGCGTAGTACATATTTCTTCCGTGTACCCTACACGTGGAGTTAGCACAATACAAGTGTAGTTTAAAAAGTTATGAATTCCTTTTTCGATGCATTCGAAATGTTAGGAATGAAGTAACAAAAGTCTCTGATTAGAAGGAAAGTATTATTACACGAAATCTCTTTTTAAAAATCCATCTTTATGTCATATACGACTTTTTTAAATTTTTTCTAATGGTGAAGTATGTTTTACGAAAATTACCTTCATGAACTATGTCAATGTGAAAAAACTCTGAAATTATCAATTATTCCGAAGACAGTGACTGAATGAGTGCTGTTTTTACTAAATGTATTTTCGTTAATCCGTTGAATTATGTATTTTCTGCAGCGAAACATAAAAGGAGAATAAATAGTGGGGTGGAATCAGTTTATAAAATTCTGACAAATCAGGAAAATTGTCTTTCTCTTCGTTACAGATGCATTTTATTATTTTTCGAAATTCGTGATTGTGATGAAAGTAAATTTCATGATGTTTAAAAACTTCTTTTATAGTCAGAGGGAAGTTATTTGTCACCTTAGCAGTTTCCTTGAGGACGTAGGCGATGTGTTCTTCTGTCATGCTGCGCCCCTGGCGGTGCAATGATAAAACGAGGTCTGTCACTGGTCCTCCTTCGCAGAGCTGAAAGGGAGAATCCACATGCGAGCGATCGACCTTTCATGCACCAGGCTTCTGCTGAGACAATGCGGAAGCCTCATTATGTGTCACGAACACACACCGGATCCGAGGGACAAATTTTCTCTAACATTTTAGAACCTGAACTCGAGAAATACAATAAGTGGATTCCGTAATAAATTGATCGAATTAACTGAAGTCGAATAAACTCTTATGATACTCTCATTCAAAACAAATCTATGGTGTTTTTATTTAAACGCATCTTTTAGATAACTACTTTCATATCTTTGATGAAATGTAACCAAATGTATAATTTTAAAAAAAAATTACTATTAAATTTTAATTTTTGTATTTTTTTTGTATTTCAAACTGAGATTATCATTTAAAAATTTGTTTAAATTTGTAATCAACTAAATATTTTAAAGCAAGAATACTATGTGTAAAAAATTATCACGCACACACGATACACACTTTTGCTTGATTGATAATCAAGTAATTTTTGCTTTTGATTGATAGATAAGAATCATTTTTAAACAAAATTAATGCGCGAAACTACGTGCATCATACAGACGTATTATAAGCATTATTTTGGAAACTCATTTTATGTTCTAGTGAAAGCGAAAAATATTGATTTTAATTTTCGCATTTCCAATCAATGAAAATATGCAGAGGAACTTGAAAAGTTTTAAAAACATTCCTATTTTAACTCTATTAGGATTTTCATGGATGTTACACATCTTATTTTCGATTGTTTTACAATGCTTTGAAAAATCTGGTGAAAGTTTGTCCGGATAATTCCAGGAAAGATAAAAAAGTACAGTGATATTGATGTAAAATGTTGAGCTGACCGGAATTTGGGTCCATTTGTTAATTACAAAACGCAAAATTAAACATTTTTTAACACCCCCCTCTCCGTAACGTTATCTCTTACCTTCTCCCTCCAATAATTACGTCGAGTGATTCCTACCCCTGTCCCCCTCCGCCTCCCCGCTGAGAAAAGTATGTGTTGCTTTTTTGAAATTGAATGATCTTACTAAGCAGTTGAGAACATAGATTACAGTAACAGACGTTAATGTTAAAAAGTGTGTTAGGAAACGTACTGAATCGTCAAAGCAAATCAACACCGTCCTGCTCCTGACGCAGGGGAAGTTTCTCCCGCCACCCTACGTTACGTTAAATCATTTATGGAGCTTACGGAAGTATGAGTACTATATAAACTATTATGAGTTATATGAGTAAATATATAAACTATTATCCATACTAAAATTTGGACATTCCGGGGCTTATCTCCAATTTGTACGGGCTCTTATGCTGAAGTCTCTGGTGCGACGATTTTTATATAAATTCCCATGTAATTTAAAATGTGATCAATATAAAAAAAACTATCAACCAATTCATAAATTTAATATAGAAAAGTATAAATTTTGCCTTGTCTTCCCGATCCATTAAAAACGCTATTCAACGAAAACTGTTTCAATGTAAATGATTCTCAGTTTCTAATACATTCACGAATTAATGTTATAATTACTAATTTGTTACATAAACATAATAGATAACATTATTGAGACTTTCGTGAACGTTTATGCCCTTACCTCGATGACGAACCACACTTGGTCCGGTTCGCGCCTGGTCGGTCCGCGCTTCAGGTAGGCTCCGTAGAGGTCCGGTAGATTGGGGTGCGTACACAGGCGCCGCAACACCGCGTATTCCTCGCGCACATCCGCTGCCACGTTGAGTGTGAGGGTGATCACTTTGACCGCGACTTTTCGCCCGCCTGCAGCAACCAATCAGCTTTCAGCATTTACCCTAAGATGCATCTGTTAAGTTTTAGGCTACGAATAATGAAAGTGGTTCTGGGTTCCACTCCTGTTGGTGTAGAAGTGTGTCTGGTATCATAATACGAGATTAAATCAGATCGAAGAGGCATATGTCTGGGATGTTTCTCTGTATGCCATGGTAGAATTTTGGATAAGAATAATATTTGTGTTATTGTTGTCCCAAGGTGTGTGATCATCAGAGTTATAGATTTTAGGTACAAATTTCACATGAAAAAAGCCAGGAAAAACGTGTTAAAATAAGAAAAATAGGGACAAAAATTGCGTTTTAACTCAACTAAACGAGAAATCAACTTTCTTCTTTTCTAGTTTATNCGAAAAAAGCCAGGAAAACGTGTTAAAATAAGAAAAATAGGGACAAAAATTGCGTTTTAACTCAACTAAACGAGAAATCAACTTTCTTCTTTTCTAGTTTATTGAGTGCATCAAATCATCGCTCAGAAGAAGGCAAGAATAGGAGACCGTTGCACCTCAAGACTTTAAACATCTGTACATTTAAAAAATGACTGTTTCCATTGGGAGGTAGAACATCTTTGTGGAAACTAAAGAGCTGTAGATTAGAAAGGGGATTTGTTGTACACTCAAATATATTCATTCTGGTAGATGTGCTTTCAGTCACGCGTTTTCTGAAAGTAGATAACCTCACTATTTCTGTCATTTTGTTGCACGCAAAGTTCTAAGTTAACTGAAATTGTATTTTTACCACAGATTCCACACGGCATTGTTTGGTGTGACGTTCGTGTAAGTTCAAGTGAAGAATAAAAGTACTATTAAAAAAAGAATATCATTATAGCGTCAGAAATATCCTACACTTAATTGATTTTCAATCCTTTAAAATGGAGATCTCATGAAATGTATTACACTAAATGGAGACAAGTACCTTTTTAAAATGTGAGATGTAATAGAATCCCGTAAAACTTCGCTCGAAAACGTTTTGAGAGTGTTTTAGGTTCGCTTTCCTGGATCAGTGCTTCCTAACTCTTTACATATCAATTTCTTCCCCCCAAAGGACTTACATCTAGTAAGTACGTGTTTGGCGAACACGGGGCCCCGAGCTGAGTCTGGCATTACTTCCACTTACTTGTGTAAAGCTCCTTCCTTTCTCTTTCCTGATCTCCCTTGGTCACCTCTTGTTCTTTTCGATCCCGAC
>NNCF01126681.1:484426-495294 GCA_002313205.1 Laupala kohalensis
CAAAAAAACAAATCAATTTCTACGATACAGACCCGTGTGGCAAGTGATAAATGTATAGAACTAGTGTTTTAGAAGGACACACGATAAAATGGGTAGATTGTGAGAATATCTAAAAGTATTTGGAAACCTAAAGTACAAATTCTAGAATGTCCATGTAATGAAATTACATTTTAAAGCCTTTAATGCCAATCGTTGTATCCGTATTCATTCTCGTCAGTGCTCCAGATAGTCAAAGCGTCTTCACTACTTCCTCTCAAATTCAGTGAATCTCACTATTAGAGAGACATTCTTCATTATTTCATTGTTTAGTTGCTATTGATTTCGCCTCGTATTATTTTGTTAATCTTACTATTCTTTGTACATTCCAGTTTAATTTAAGATCAATCAATGATTAATTTTTCTGTTTTTATTCTTAAATAAGTATTCTTGATAACCTGAATGGATGAAAAATTCCTCTGACAAAGTATATCTCTATTCACCATGATTGTCTTCATTGTAAATGATCTACACCTGAAAGAGTGTAGTGACCTCTTTCACTCGAAACATCTGAGTTAAAAAGAAAATGTAATGATGTAATATGCTTCTCCCACGTGTACAGTCATAAGAATTTCTTTTCACTGGAAGTTCATCGTTAATACAATATTGAGTGCGGCGGAAATGTTTTTATTCACCGTATACTTAACTTTTGTTCTATTCCTTTGAATAATAATTTGTTAAAATATTAATGATTATTTTAACGATTTCTTATTATTGTTCATTATCTTGATAAAGTCATGAGTGCATTATTTTGGTAGCACCATCATGACTCGGATATTCCTCCGTTTTTCCTTTGAATATATTTAGATCCGAATGAATGGCATGGTCCCTTCTTTGCTTTTGGGGAGTAAGATAGTTTGAGCTCGTACAGTTTTTTAGTGCATTTTTACAAAAAATTATTTATTTTAACTCTTCAGAATTGTAATATGTTATTAAAAGCTTTGCACAATAAACCAGTAGGTTTAAACGATTCCCTATTTCTTTCACTAGATTTTACATTCTCAACTTTTGGTTTGAAATTACATGGTAATTAATTTTTTAATAATATTTGAGGCAACACAACTATCGTGTCAAAAGTAACGCACTTTACAGATCCGTAACGTTTTTTGCAGGTAATTGGTTCTTTGTCATGTTTGTCTTGTAGAAAAATATCAACGCGCATTTTTTTGTTATTCGTTTAGTTTTGGCTATAAATATGATAGAAATATTCTACATAACTAATCCTTTAATTTGTTCTGCCGAATCATTATAAATGAAATACAAAACTTTTTATGTGTGACTTTATCTAGAATATAATTATACAACATTTATCTATATCAAGGCTGTTCAACTTGTCTTCACCTGCGGGACATTTTCTGTACTCTTTCGATTGGCACGGGATGGGTTTTGGCAAAAATGTTGCACGACGAATAAAAGTAATAAGCCATATTTAATTATTTGTAACTCAATATTTTGATTCTCATCAACTACTTTACATTATTTCAAGCTGGAAAAAATATACAGCATATATCTTCATTTTTGAAAGTATTTTTAATACCAAGAAGTTGTTTTTTTTTTTTTGGGGGGGGGGCTTTACGGCTCGTCAACATCGAGGTCATTAGAGCCCTAAAATTCTGTACAGGTAGGGAAAATGCACTACCGAGAGCCAACATGACTTTCCCCGCGTGTGGGACTCGCCGAATGACTCAACCATATCCACTAAAAACCCTCCTGAATTACAACGTACCAAAATATATCCCAAAACCAAAACATTGAGACAAGAAATGAGGAAAACGGAAGATATCCTAGCCCTAATAGCGCCGGGATCGAAAAGAACAAGAGGTGACCAAGGGAGGTCAGGAAAGAGAAAGGAAGGAACCTAGCACAATTAAGTGGAAGTAATGTCTGACTCAGCTCGGGGCCCCGTGTTTGCCAAACACGTACTTACTAGATGTAAGTCCCCTGGGGGGTAATACCAAGTATTCTAATAAATAATTTCATATTGTAATGTATAACGGGGTAATTTGGAACACAAATTTCTATTTTCTCTCAGCGGACGTGCCACATCAAATATTAATTCTGACGGCATAAACTTATAACATTAAGTTGTGCCCTCCTACGTTTGATGAAAAATTCGAAGTAAAATTATTAAGATGAAGAGCGTAAATAACGAAAGTGTTAATCATGACGCCCTATTAACGACGGTCCATTTAAAAGGTATTTTGTCTATTTTTGATGCAACGGAAATCGTTAACAGGGTCTTTTGCATTAGTTATATCTGATTTCATGACTTCGTAATGTCTAATTTTTTAAAAATGCGTATTTTATATATTACGTGTCACGATTTCGGTCACTTGTTGGAGAGCACAAAATAGGTTGTTAAATTATGCAATTATCTATTTGTCTATTACAATACGCAGCGAAAATTTTGCCATTATCTATACCTGGTTTCAGGGCTTTTAAATGTCGGGTTATGTAGACATAAGCAAATACACAGGTACGGCTTCGAAATTAGCGCGTGACATACCTTCAGCAAGATAAAAGTTTGGAAATGATATTATTACTACAAGTGTAAACATAATAGACTTTAATGCTTCAAATTGTATTTTATTCTTATGGAAAATATCCTACTTAAAAAAACTAGTTACCCATATACATGCAACAAATAATATATCCTAGCGTTATTGGCATATTCGAATGTTTGTAAATTATATTATAAAAATCTGACACGAATATTCGTTTGCACGAACATAATATTTGAAGTGGTTATACCAATTAATTCATGAGAAATAAAAAGACACTTAGTTTCATATATTTTATTCTTGATACGTTACAATGGTAGAGGTACACATGTGAGTATCCAAAATATATTTACTTGATTCACTTACATAAACGAAACGGGTAAATTTGAAGGAAAGGGTAGGACAAAAGGCTGTTTTCTTCAATACAGGAAGGGAAATATTAATGTATTCCGATATCTTTGCCATGACAGTTTGCAATGAGAACAGAATTATTTCACACAATAACAAATTACTCAACCGTTCCCATTTCATAAAAATACTTTTCTTTAAATTTGATTGAAACTTTCCCTGGTGCGTTCTTCAATGCTAAGTCTATTAAGTGCGTATAAAAGTTAAGGTGTGTGTGTCTGTGTACGAGAATGTAGACATGAATTGGCTGTCACCAAACGTCATTTGATTATGTATTGTGCAGATAGTGAAGTTATGTGCTGGAAAAGAGAATTTATATTTTGAAACGTGAGCGCATTAGAGCCCGCTTTACGAAACTACAGGCGAAAGCATTTGATTAAATATTCGTGACGTTTACAACATTGAAAAGCTAAAAGATGCACAAAAAGCATTCGAGAATTACAATATCTTTAAGCAGTCCCTGTATTTACAATGAGCTTCATTCAGACTTTGATTGAACAATGTCGTTAGATTATTAAATATGAAAACTCCAATTATTTTCAAACTTATATTGGACTAATTTTTCAAGAGAATTTATAAAAGTGAAATCAATCTATATAATCTATTAGAGGCCATATTTTTTAAATATCCAATCCTTCTTAATAGTAACCAATCAGTCAATTCAATTGTACGATCTTTCGATAACACAATAAATTTTTATTGATAGGAAATTATAATGTAATTTTTAGATACAGTTTCTCGAAAAATGACTCATCATTAAAGTAAGATTAGCACTATTTTAAAAAAATCACTATTTTGCAATGAAAAACCTCGCCGACGATTTTAGTGAATGATGGAAAGACAATTTACTATACACACTTCAAATTTCCTTCTAAATATACATTGAAATATAGAATTTAGAAAAGAAGTAACTATGTATTGTATTTATTGACGTATTTTTATTGTATACAACATCTTTCAAAAATTTAATCCTTGCAAAACGATTTTTAAAAGTTCTTTACAAATTATGAAATATTTTAGTACTTAACTAGTGGGAGATACGAGTTTACATGAAATAATTATGAATCGGTCGTAGAATATTAATATATTCATAACTAATATTATGATGCTCGAGAATAAGATTATGTACCATCTCCTGGCGTGAAGCATAGCATTTTGCAAAGCGTTCTAAGCAAACTGAGAGTGAGACTTTTCACCTTTTTATCTCGGGAGAAAGCAGATTTTACGTAAACTTAAATGCAGGCAATGACGTTCCTATATTAGTTGTCTAAAAGTTATAAGCTGAGGAAAGCAGCGGCCTTTAGATTACATTAAACGCTTGTGACTAAGTAGCAAGCTGATAAACATACACATGTTTCGACCAAGAAGAATAATTGACCCCTTTTAAATACGATCAAACCACGAGAATTTTATCTTTTATGAAACCTCTCCAGTTGTGAAAAAACTAAAATTAGGGTTTTGCCCCAACAAAAAATCTTTTAGAATCCCTTCTCTGCTGCAATGTTGGATTTCTTCAAGTTGGAACTTGAATGAAATAAAGCATTTTCTAATATTACTAGCATACATAATGATAATGAGGCTGCTATTCGGAGGTCGGAGATTACATAAGGCAGCAGCTGCAGCAGCAAGTAGCCAACTGGTCTGGTTTACTGGTATGTTTCTTTACCCTGGGCCACGTCTGTCGCCTCGTAGACCTCGCTGTAGACACCAGTCCCGAGGCGCTCCCCCAACTCGAAGCGCCCGTCAGGGTCAGGCAGCGCTTCGATTCGGAGCTCTTCTGGCAACTCCTCTGCCGCCATGGCGTCGTCTGGCTCTGCAGGTGCAGCTCCCGCTCCCGCCGTTCGCGCAGCTCCGCCTCGCGCGACACCAGGCCCCCGATGGTGATGGCGGCGGCGGCGGCGGCTGCTGAAACACCACAAAGCATTATGTGCGCGTTGACTGAAGTCGTGAAACCTAGAAATATTCACAGTAGTTTTTAATAATTAATCATTCACTTTTATTATTGAACAATTATTATAAATTTAGATTGTCATTTGACTTTTTCTTAGGCAAGGGCCGCGTTGTCTTCTGTTGTGGTTTTAATCCTTTTTGCCCCACAACGCGACTCCTCGGTGGACGCAACTTTTATCAATTGCTCAAAAGCTGCAACAACAATGACGACCCTAGTTTTGATAAGAGCGAAGAAAACGTACCAAAGGGTTTTCGTTGCTTTTATCGTTGGTCGCAGCGCTGATCGCAGTGCCGATAAAAACGCCCTCGTTTGTCATGACGTGAAGGTTAGCCTCGCGTTACTCTTCTCCTTCCTCTTATCGCTGATCGTCGCTCCAACATAATTGTACCCTTACACGGTATTGGACGAGAAATGGATGCTGTTAGTATCAGTTGTCTCTCAACACCACGGGTAGCGCAACAAACAACTAACCTCAACTGGTCTTCCAATTCTCTGAACATAAAAACAGACATCATTGTTAAACGAATAGTTTATTCAATGCAGTGTTTCGTTCTCTAAGATTGATTTCCGAAGTTCAACTAACCAGAAAAAACCGCAAGGAAAAAAACACACACAACTGCGCATAATATATTAATCACCGATTTGAGAGAACACATACACCACAACTAGTAAGCAGTCATACCGCTAGGAATGTGCGAGTCAATTTGTAAGAGTCGTACTGAAAAAATAGAGCTTGCTTGAAAATTTCCATACAATCTGCATCCCGTCTGGCGTGTATCTTACGAAACAGTACGTAAAATGGACCGTGTAAAGAGGGCTTTACACTGGGTAGCATAGTGCCCACTGCTTCGATCGTCTCGTATCCAGAGCCTATAATAAAATGACAACTGCGAGCAGTGGCCAGAACTTTGTAGCAAATAAATATTTCGTAACATCCATATTTATCTACATTAGAATTCTCGTAGTCCCTCTGCCATCAGCTGTTACTCGGTTCTCGTCTCTTATTGGTGGAGAAGGGAGAAAGGGAAGGAGACACGATACAATCAATGTGCCCAACTTTAGCTGTTTCAAATCACTATGAGAAACTGCGCGTAGTATTTTTCTGAAATACGAAAAAGAAACCGCATTATATTTCCGCTCCTGGCGATTCTCTTATTTAAATTAAGGGCTCTAGTCTCAGACGCCAATTCGGATCGCAATTTAAATTGCCAAACTGAAAATAAACAGCAGTTCAGAACGCAGCCGGGCAAGAGTGACCACTCACTCAGGATGGACCCGAATTGAGCCCCAAGAAATAACCAGTGGCTTGGAAGGGATCATGGCCATGAGTTGGACCCCAACACTGTTCAGCTAAAAAGATGATGTAGGAAAATGAGTCACGTTTTATTCACCCACTGCCTAGTAATTACTAAAACAACGTACAATTGTAAAATAAATTAGTGCTGTTCATCTACGTAGAACTTTCCTATCAAGGAATTATGTTTGTTGTTATTTAATAATGCAAACTAACTAATTTTATGACTCTTAACCCATGACGCTCATCGAGGTCCATCTTACCCTTCCACAGACTCGGGGCCCAATTCATGTTATTGTTTTTACCTGAGATGACTCAGTGTCCGCACTCACACGTTCGCCTCACTCACACAGGTGCAACCTGGAAGCTGTCTGCCCCGCGCCACCCCCATTCATAGTATTAAACAAAATTTTACTGAACATTTTATCGTAAATACTTTCATATTTTCAAATCCTGCTAGAAATTACAAGTTAAATACGCCACAAAATGTGTAGTTTTCTGTAAACTTATTATTTTTACAATGAAGTACATCCATTGTGTTTACTCAACACAACAGAACTGAAAGATCGATCCGACGCAAGTGTCCGTAATAAAGAGCTGAGGAGCCTTCGAACACACTTTACAGCCCTTCGAATTCTCCAAAAGATCTTACTCTTGGACTTTCACTTGCACATGGCGGAAGTTGTACATCTCCCTGGTAGCAACCATGAGTGCCTAATGCGCGCACCCTAAAGCGATGAAAACAACTTTTTGAAAATACTGTTCATCGTAGTGCACGCTGGGTATATTGTAGCAGCAAACGGGGTCTTTCAGGACTTTCGATTAAGTGAAGAGACAGTGAAAGATTGCGGACGACATTAGCATCTTAGCAAGGAGGAAGAGACGCTGAGAAATTGAAGTAAAAGGAACAGCAATGATGACATGGAGCGAGGAATAAGAAACCAGCATGGAATTAAAATATAACAAATAAAGTCAACTGCGCTAATGTTTGGAGGAAATCCAAAAAGGAGGAGAAACTCTAAAATGAACGAGTGAATCGATTTAGATATTAAGAAATTCCTTAGGGGCAATATTATTATTCCGTGTTTACATTGAGTATATCGATGACAAAATAACAAAGATGTACAACAATCTCGTACAAAAAGTAATATAAATCTTACAGAGCTTCTATTGTGGCATCAGACGGGTTCCGACAAATTTTTGGACATGGAACACGTGAATAAGGGCATAAGTGGCAAATGTGCACCAAGAGTGGAAATATCTGAGAATGTGCATAGGTTTCTATACGCAGGTTCTGAAAATGCTAAGCAACAGTTCCGGAAACGGATCCTTAGAAGTGATATTAGGACTTTTACCGATAGGTTTATTTATAACGTGTTGTAAATTTAGAATTACATCATATTACAGGACAGACACTTTGCTTACGGAGACCAAATTAGTTCATTGCCCTCTTCGTGCTCATGCGCAGTTTTTAACGTTTTTTTGTTTTTTTGCAAGAAATTTATTATTAAAATATATATTATTATTTATTTATATCATTAATAATGTTATTATCAACACAGACGTAAAGGGAACCTTGAACGAAATAGACAAAGGAGTTAATAAATGGTAGGCAAAACTGTTGAAGTAACGGTGATAAAAGGTGTGTAACTTATATTTTTGTACCAATGTTAAATTTAAAGATGAAAAGAAATGGAAAATTTAGCAAAATTAGGGAGAACTCGAGAAGTGAAATATATTTGACTAAAATTAAAGACCTGTATGCACGTTCTGTGGGATTTTGAATCGTATTTCATAGAGAGAAAGGGGTTTATGAGAAACATGTGAAGAAAGCGGTAAACTAATACCTACCGAGGAGAAATTCAATTCATTTTTCAAAATTATATTGCACTGGAGATACATTTATACCTGAAGAAGGTAATATGAAGCGTAAACCTTTAAGGTATTAAGATTGGGCGAAAACAGTATGTGATCAGACGAAATGTATATGCTGTGATTTAATAAACGTTAATGGAAAAAAATTAATAACGTTCATATTCGCTTCTCGATAAAAATTTACGAGTAATTTATACATATGGTTATTATACATCGAATTATGAAGAACGTTTGGATTGGTGCTTATATTATTATTTAACGTGAAGTAAATACATTCAGTTATAAAAAATATTAAACGTTTCGTTAATCATGTATATTACAATTATCCATGTAAGAATGAAAGAAAAATAGAATTTGGCCAATTCGTATCCTCCCTCCCCCTCTACGCTAGGAATGAAAGATTTTCCTTCGCTAGGTCCCTGAACACCAATTGAGTAATGAAGAACAAATGCTTAATCTATCGCCCGCCATCTGTCGATCAAAGAGGCCGATCCGTAATTGTATTAAAGCCCTATAAATCGACTTGTCGTCGCCCATTATGTAGGTCAGGAGACCGATCTATTCCACCTGGCCGGAAATGTGAAGAGTTGGCGAGAGAGAACTTGATTGATTTTCAAACCCAAATACTCCGATTGTTTAAATTTACAAGTTTACAATACATTATTAATATGATCAATTAATTATTAATAAAATAATTTTATTAATAATGCCGAATTTAATGATATACTTGGAGATAATGCCTAAACGTTGTTGTACGTAATGTCCTATTATTGTAATTTTGTAATGTCATGCAGTCCGAGTCATTTAGATAATTATTTACTCTTTTGCAATAATAAAATATGTTGCAATCATAAAGCTGAAAAAAAATTTACGCTGTCAGATTAAGAAAATTATTTATGAACTTATATTAAAATTGGAACATTAAGGTGGTTCGGAGACTAGTAAACCTAGAGCTAGATATCTACATTAATAGGACATTCAGTTGCAAAACATTTATTCAGTTCACTCTATGCCCTGTGTTTATGGATGTCATTATTTTACAATACTTGTAATATGTATTTTACATTTTGTACTACTGTGCTATCATCCTACTTGACGTGTTTCTTCGATTGCTTATGGCAAATGTCGGAATGATTATCAGATTGGCACCACAGAATGAAGTCGTGAATGTAATCCACCTACATCGACGTTGTAGTAAAAGTTCGAGTTCCCAGAACACGTGAGTGGGAGAGAGTGGGTTCGATGACCGCACGGCCGAACTAGGTGAGGATTTCAACAGGGATTTCCCTCACCTACTCCACACAAGTGTCAGTTCAGTACCTTCCGTTCATCTCTCCCACCCAATTCCCTCTCCCAAATAATTGTTGGGTGGAAGAGCAGGTTTTAGCATAAATGTCGTCATAAGACGAGAAATAAATATCATCCCCAATTATTGTGCGGCCTAAATCGTGTATGTTTGCTCACATTGTGGAGGAAAAGTGGACACAATGTGACTTGCACGTCAGCACGTAATGAGAAGGCGACATTATTACTAAAATAATTTTATTTGATTCAGTATTATAAAAAAACTTTACAAGCAATTACTCGAAATGTTTGATAAATAGGTCTGGTTTTACCGGAAATGAACTGATTGTTTTTACTTCATCGAGGCACCTTATATTACAATAAATTGTGAGGATCAGATTATATTGACTCAAAAAATCTTGCGGTTCCGAGTAAAATGATCGTTGGTGACAAACAAATTTCGCGTCAATGTGAAATCGTAGCTGACGTTATCAGAGATCGAAGTCGGTTCTTGAATAATTTATCCTTAATAAACAATAATGACTGAAACTTAAAAGAATTGTGTGGGATTTCAAAATTCTTGCCCACGACAGGAGTGTTCATAAAATTGACTTACAAGTAATACATATGAACAATTAAGTTATATTGGCAAACACGAAGGGGCAATATATGAATGAAATAGTCATCTGATGAGATCCATTAAATTCAAGGTGCTTGGACGGCTGAATCGCTCAATAGAAATTGCTTATAACAGATATAACAGAAGAAGCAAATCGTAAAGCTCTGAAGAAATGTCGATATTTTATCACACGATTACAATAATTTCTTCGTACGATGCTTCAATCCTTGGAGTTCTTCCTTGTGATATAATTTCTCTCTGTATCTTGCAAACGGTGCGACGCATGGAAATGTTGTTTGGCAATTTGCACGCGAACGAGCAATTAATGAACGTATTTGTATGAATTTTTGAAAAGTTTTCAGTATTTAGAAACTGGAAGTGGCGCACGGGGTGTGAATTTAGTTTCTACTAATGAGCTGTTCACAAATTGGCCAATGAATCCACACTCAGTTCTCAAATTACGTTTTGTTGCGTCAATTTATTCGTGAATTATTGAGGAACCAAAATTATCCACTCGAATTTTTGACACGTGAAATCATCACAAAAATATTGAAAATAGATTCTTCTGGAGCCAATTCGTAAAGATTCGATAAGATCTCGATTTTTTTTTCATTATTACAATAATTCCCTCATTCAATAATACAAGGATTGTAAAATAATAATAATAATAAATTTATTGTCAAAAAACAGTACAGACTGCGTATGACCACGTGGAGGACAATAAACTAATTTACTCNAAGCAAGGGACCATCCCATCAATTCCGACCATGGGTCCTAAGGCAGAGATGGATCCAAAATTTTCAGCAAAAGTACCTAGAAAAGATAAAAAGTTAGCTGCGAGTTATAATACATATATAATGTCAATATGTTTGTAATTTAACGCAAATATGTTTGTAAATT
>NNCF01126681.1:495805-514447 GCA_002313205.1 Laupala kohalensis
ATTACTTTGGCCGGAATTGACCCAGAAGGTAATGCCGTAACGTTCGTAATGCCGTAACGTAAAGGAGTAAACGTTTGCAAAATAAACGCAACGGGAAATACGTGGACTAACTGCGTTAACTAAGATTCGGAATGGGTAACACAAATTGCTTAATTGGGAATTAAGATTGTCAATGTGACAATTCCATTTGAGGTTGTCTTGAATATGGAGACCTAAGAATTTTGTATTCGTAACAGTTTTTAATTGTGTTCCGTTTAAAGAAAGAGAAACCTGGGGTAAAGATTTTGTGATACTATTGTGAAATGACATAGACACTGTTTTGTCAGTGTTTACAATGAGACGATTTGCATGGAACCAAGTCGAAAGGTTAGACAAAACTTTTTGAGCATTGGCGTGTTTACATAGTAAATTAGTGTCATCAGCAAAAAGAACCATTTTGCAATCTGATGTGGATGATGACATGTCGTTCACATACAATAAAAAGAGTATAGGGCCGAGAATTGATCCTTGGGGTACTCCGCAAGTAAGTGGCTTTGTTTCTGAAAGACAACGCTCAAGTATTTTATTTTTAGTATAGGATATTTCTACTTGTTGATATCTATCTTTTAAATAAGAAGTTAGCCATTGATGTGGAAGTCCACGAATGCCTAAAGAATGCAATTTGGTAAGGAGAATTCCGTGATCGATGACATCGAATGCTTTGGATAAGTCAAGAAAAACACCCTGAGGATTTTCTCCACTGTCTAGAGATGTGGTAACATCGTTTAAGAAGGAAAATATGGCGCTTGTAGTGGAAAAGGATTTCCTAAAACCGTGTTGATCGTCAGAGAGAATGTTATATTTTGATAAAAAATCTAGAAGACGCTTATAGAACAATTTTTCTAGGATTTTTGAGAAAGTGGGTAGTAGAGATATTGGTCGGTAATTTCCAATATTAAGTTTGTTTCCTTTCTTGTGTAAAGGTTTCACTTTAGCTCTCTTAAATATTTTAGGAAACAGCCCTTCCGATAAATAACTATTAAAATATTTAGGAGTGGATTTAATATAACATGGGACGAAAATTTAACAATAAACTCAGGTATATCATCTACGCCTGTTGAAAATTTGTTTTTTAATGAGCTGATGATTCTCATGACTTCACTGGCATTAGTTTCGGAAGTGAACATAGAATTGGGTACGTGCGTGGATATAATTGGAGGACATTGATTTGGATATATTTGGATATAATAGGAAAGGAGATAAGAAGGAAATGAGAAAGTATTGAATTATTGCGTTGCGATAAGAGGTGAAAGTGGTCAACTCTGCTGCTGAGAGAGATTGAAACGACCCGGAACTTGTAAGATGTGCTCACGCTATTCCCTTCCTTTGAGCGGCTTGGGTCAGTGAGGGTTTGAAAAGCGACTTTCCTCCAGGACTAATTTGGCAATACTTTTTAGAATAATGACTTTCCGGAACAAGATCTCTAATTTCGGGGTTGGACACCGGAATACCACTTTCTCCAGATGTTGGTTTATTTTATCCTGGCAGAACTGCCCGGCGTTGCTCTGGATTTGAAATATAACGTAAAACACCTCTCAATACATCTGGAATATTTTAGGCCATTTTGCCCAGCGTTCCTATGTAATATTCTAATTTCATATGTTGGTTTCCACATTTCTGTACGTTTGTGAAATTAAATTTTCACTTTTCATATTTTCAACAATTACATTTTACGAATAAAATCTACAAATATACAAAAACAGTTTTCAGTTTTGTTTGCTAATATTTATGTAATTACGAATTATTTTAAAATCCAAGCAGAAGGAAAATACACTTTACACAGAAAGCATAATAAACGAAGTGAATCGTGAAGACCTCAAAATCCTCGGGTTTTCATTTCACTTTTAGGTTATAAACTTGAAAACGACGTTCTTCACAGTCTTTATATAGTTCTCTTTCTACGATTCGGTCACGTAGATTATTCGGTCACGTGGATTCTCCTTCCGCCTCACAAAACCTCACAATTGAACTCTAAGCGGACACATTTGTAAACCTCATAGTGAACAGTCATGCGAATTCACATCTACTGATTAGCAGCCAATTCTAATTGTTTTTCTGGCCTTGTAATTCAACAATATTAGCCAAACTTTGCATTTTAGTTGCAATAATGCTCAAGAAGACTCCTTTGACATTTCAAAGAATTTCAGCTATAATCCCATTTCCAAGCAGTTGACATTTCAAATAATTTACTTTTATTAGTTGAATAATTATCAATAGTGTTGGAGGTAGCCTGTGAATGAAAACACGTTCGTTGCATAATTCCACGTGTAATCATTAGTAGAAGGTGAAGTACGTGGGCTGTTAATCACGTGGTGAAGTACGTGGACTGTTAATACGCAGTTTATAACTGCTTTTTTGACAATAAAGTTTATTATTATTATTATTATTATTATTAGGCGCGATATCGAAGTATTTATTCCTGATTACTTGCGAGACTTGTGTGCGTTTCAGCTCCCGCTTCTCTTGTACTTATTTTTCGTGGACATTTGTGTAATTATTTTATTACATTTAAATGAATACAAAATAACACAAAATAAGAACCCTGCACATACTATTACTTCGAATAGGCTTTTATACAATTTGTCTCTATTATTTTCTTTTTTCTTCAACTTTATTTCTCTTATTTATTATTAGTTTCAAAAAAAAATCACGAGGATGTAGTAGGCACTTATTATTCTTTTAATTTATACATTTTACTGAAATAGTTGTGACTTATCATAATATAATGTTAAAAGATAATTTAATTAAGTTTTCATTTTCAATTGATTTGCTCTTTTCTTCTGTGTTTATGGCATCTGTTAGAAATAACTCATTAACTGTCTTCTCTTCTTCATCTAATTCACAATGCCTATATGTTCACACTGCGTATACAATTAGGGTAGTGAGGGGCAAATGTTCCGAGTTAATCGAGATGGTTATCTCCATTGTCTTTGTATGATTGCTACGTCGTTAGTAGCAATATCCCTCCAGTATTCACATATGGGACAGAGAGAATGAAATAAGTCTGTTTTTTATGATTTATTACTATAGTTTCAGAGTGTCTCATAAATGGGGTAAAATTCTAGACCAAATGTGAACCTTTGTCCCACAATACGAACTACTCATCCTCTTTGCTCTATTACCCCTCTCTTGTTATATTTATATCGTTTCAGATTAAACTACCGTCCAAAAGAAATTTTATGTATTCTTAATTTTACTTTTATAAAATTCTTCTTTTCATTCAGTATTTGAAGAAGATCTGAACTACTAAATCTCTCTTCTCGTGAGGAGGGCGACCACGTAGCGTTCGAGACATCAAAACATAATAAAAACTTTACACTAAATGTGGGTACCGTAACTTTGCTCATGACTCTTATAGGACTGTAAATATGTAATTTTTGGAAGCGTAATAGATAAAAATTTTAAGAAATAATACATTCGTAAAGCTTTATAGTTCAAACTTGTGTATTTGAATAAAGAAAATTATGACTAGTAAATTTAAAAAGAAAACCTCTTTACAATGACTTAGTTGGGTACGTGCGCCTCCATCTAGAGGAACCTTTCGACTTGAAGGTGGATTTTAAATCCATGTGTATATTCATTTAAAGAAGAAAATCTCTAAACTCACTTGCGACTTGTTATCAATAAGTAAAAAATGGTTATTTATTGCCAATATATAGCAGAATTTTGTAAAATTATTAACCATGTAAATTTTTTTTACAATGTGTAATTTATAAAAGTGAAAAGCATTATCTACAAGCGAATATAGCGCAAAAGTGTTTGCCCTACTCAAAAGGCAAGAGTCCGAAAAAAAAAATATTTGAAAAAATTTGAAAATAAGGAAGTTAAGGATTGTTTTTCCTTTGTTATAAGCATGGTAAAATGGAACTACAGGAACATTTATTATTGTTATTTCACAATTATTATT
Source organism: Laupala kohalensis (assembly GCA_002313205.1). Lineage (NCBI taxonomy): Eukaryota > Metazoa > Arthropoda > Insecta > Orthoptera > Trigonidiidae > Laupala > Laupala kohalensis. Next base: position 499,752 of record NNCF01126681.1, read on the forward strand.
TATATCTCTAGTATTCACTTGTCAGCTCTAAAGTTGTTCTGACGGTTGACGTTTTCTGCCCAGAGCCTAACAAGGATAAATTATTGGTCACAGTTAATTGTCGATAAATAATTGTGAATTGTTAGAGTATAATGTTTGCAAGTGTGGAGTTATTTTAGCGTGATATATAAAACTGTACATTATTGCAATATTATCCTTGTTCATAAATTCGTGACATACTAAGTACGTTACATCTATTACGTATCTGCAATATCTTTTCATTCTGATTTGGGGGAGGGTGGAAGAGTTGGAAGTAGGGAAGGAGGGGGAACCAAATTTATATCTTCCCTCGGCGTCCTTGGATCCTACAACTGTAATCTTTGCTTTAACCCCCACATTTTACCAAATCTTTGTATTTCTTACAAACGCGGTGTAATAAAAATGAAGTAATAGGACATGGCAGAAAGGGTTCGGGCGCTTATAATAAATGATGTTGAAAGAGAGACAAAGTGAAACAAATTTTTTCCCCCGAATAATGACTTTGTAAAAACTAAAATAATGACTTTGAAATACGGAAAAACAAAAGTTACGTACCAACTAGTCATAATATCTATATTTTAACATGTGGATGGAAAATTCAGGTTTCATTACTCCACTGAACCAAGTCGAAAAAGAACGATAATCGGCGCTTGGAAGCATTCCGCTGATTCGTGCACTTTCCGGTCGCTTTCGTCCAATCAACTGCGTGAATAGAATCGTCGTCGCACAAAAGACGCCGTTACCAACGAGTGGTAGGAACAGTACAGAGGAAACGGACGCCCGGCAATAAGTTAAGCAAGATTGAGTTTATTATTTATATGAAGAAAATAAGCTTTTAGTGGAGAAAAATGTCATTGTATACAGAAATCATATAATTTAATAAATATTTAAAATGTAATGTGATGAAGCGTCAATACATCATTGAACCGTTAGTTCTTACATTTTTCTATTTTTCAAAATGTTACTTCTGCATTTAAGTAAAACACCACGAACTTGATTAACATGATATATTTTCAAAGACGGATCAGAAACCAAAGTAAAAGAAACACCAAGTATATTCGCAACACAGAAGATTGTTATTCAGTCGGTGGGTTCAAAAGTAAAATTTAGAGTGTAATGTATTTCTCCTTGACACGGAGTTTATTCCATGACGAATTTGTATTACTTTTGAAAGGTGAAGGAAAATATACAGAGAAAATATGTTCAAATTATGGCTAATGATTAAGGAAAATATATTCAATATTTTTAGAAAAAGGTGAGTTCATTTTTATGCATTCAGGGCCAGTGCTTCTTTTCGTGGCGGGACGTTCCAATTATGTAATTCCGGAAATATAAGATCGGGGCAAAATTTCGAATTTATTGTTGGAAAGTAGGTCCCTAGGTGTTTCCATAACCACTCGATGTTAAAATCTGGTATCTGGAAGTATCGAGTGAATAACTGATAGATCACCCACCGTACAAATGTATCGTAATTTGTTAAATATTTTTATAAACATTAAATACACTCCTGCCCTTGGGTCCCTGATCGCCATTGATGGGATGGTCCCTTGCTTGTTTCCGGACAGTAACTTCATTCATATTCCCTCGTGGTCTACGCAGTATGCAATTACTTTTTTGACAATAAAGATTGTTTATTATGAATGTAATTTATAAATACATAAAATATGCACCGTCCAAATATATCAATCTGGTTGAATAGTAAATAACATAAATAAATTTATTGTCAAAAACAGTACAAACTGCGTATGACCACGTGGAGGAAAAAAAACTAATTTACTCTCCGGAAGCAAGCAAGTACAAAAAAATGTTCTACTCTTTTTTCCGTGAGTCGCTTAAAATTTGGGGAGTTCCTTTGTGTGAATTAGGTTAAGCATTGCATATATTTATCCGTATTCCGTACATGTGAGGAAGATATGTGATACTTATCATATATGCCAGGTGAAAATGGCGACTAACCGGTATTCGAACACGGGACTATTGCTTCCCGGGTTCGGTTCAGGTTAAGCATTGTTTTGACCTATGGATTGAATTCTATTGCGTTCTATGTTTTTCAATTTTAATTAATTCACTGCAACTAGTTACCAGGTTCTCCAAATACCTTACCAAGTACCATAGACACTATATCCTGCAACTCCAACATTCTACATTTGAAAAATGTCGAGTGAGTTCCCATTATCTTTTTCGCAGAAAATAATCAATGTTTAGGGCAGAGCATGTTTTAAGTAATCACCACTAGGTGGTTCGTAGGTGGGGGAGATTTGGGAATACCCTTTTATTTGATACGACATAATAATTCAAGCCTCAGTGATCCTTGGATCAAAAAGCGCAACTGTCAGATTTCTGTAATTTTTTTCAGAAAGCCACTTTTGGCAGTGGCTCAATAGGCGTTCCTCGAAGAAATTGCGTCTCTCACTAGGCGAATTATAACTTAAAATATGCTCTGGTTTAGGACTAACGCAATACAGCTGTAGAACAAGGAAGACAAAAAGTATTGGTGTGCAAAACATTAGCATATCTAATTATTTAAACTAGGACTAAATAATTCAAAATATGTGCTTACTTATTGTTGTGAAAAATCGAGGACACACGAAACACGAAACTCTGGATGAAACGTGAAAGAGTGAAATTTGGATGCAAAATATATTTGAACGGAAACGAAAGAAATATGACGCGTTGTGCGAATCGACCAAACAACAACCACTCAACTTCAAAATGCAAAACCTTCGACACACCGGCAACTTGGTGGAACGAGCTCACGGCACCCACTCACGGAATGTGGCGATCTCAATCACTTTCAACCCCACCTTCCCTTGCTTTCACCTGCCACCCTCTTCTCGGTCGGTGGGGGGGTGGGGGGCGAGACGTCTGCAGAAGCCCTGGAATATGCGCGCGATCGCGAAGGCTTCTCGACGGCCGCCGTCAGGGAACATGTTCTCTACCCTTCTAGGCTTTCTCTGACTCACCGACGCTCTGATGCCATTAAGGATCTCACGTGTTCTCTTGGGAACAGCAACAGGCGGAGGAAAAAGGTGCCATTCTCTTGACCTCCCGCTCACTTTCAAAACGGCAATATTTCAATTGGTATGAGCTTCTTTCCATTCGACAAAATTTGACCTTCTTGTCCAGTAATTAGTTAATTTTTTTGTATATTGTTAGTACTATTGATTTTTACGAGTATTTTAGATTTTTCTGACCGTTCGTTTTTTAGTTATTAATCTTCAAAATTTGGACATTTGTACCATTTCCGACGCGTTTTGTAATCTTTAAATGCCTCTATCTTCAAAGTTATTTAACGTAGAGATTTGAAATTTGTAACATTTTCTTAAGATTTTTGTGAGCATTAATATGAAGTGCGGCTTGATTATGTTAAAGCGTATAATATTTTAACATTAAATTTTTTTTTAATATCTCAAAATAAAGGTTTTTTTAATTTTTTTACGTCCTTCCTACGCACAAATTCGATATATTTTGTGTATTTTCAGTACACATTCAGAACACAACATTTCGAATCGTGATTTGAGTCGTCGCGAGGTGTAAAATTGTTACAAGAAAAAAGGAACATGATATAAAACATAAACCAAAAATCTGTTCCATTGTGTTTATATTTACGTTTATATTATAAAGTCAAACGAGTTATGGGCTCTAATGACCTTGATGTTGACGAGCCCTAAAGCCCCCCCCCAACAAAAAAAAATCGAGCGAGTTCACAGTTTATGTTCAATCCTTTATAATTGTTTTTTTAAATTATATTGTTACTATTATTCATAAAACTAACATAGACAGTAATTGGAATAAAAACATGATCATAATACTTTTGAATGTTGTGACTAACGTTACCCAACAACACTTAAACAACAAAAATTGCGTTACACTGTCCGCACTACCCTTCCGACTGGAAGGAGTTTTGCGATGGAGGCCATTGGTTCGCGTCCTGAAAACACCATTGGTTTCCATCGCCGAACTCTTGTCCTTGGGGACCTAAAGCTGGTTCTATTTACAATTGAATGAAAGGAAAAAGTACTCATTAAATCTTTATTATTTGCATAACTAATAATTGCTTTCAGAGGTTGGTTGAAGAGTGATTGCTTATACAAGTTCAAGGAGCTGTACAGATTATTTGTTTCTATGAGCTTACGGATGAAGGAGAGACGGTGATTGAGTAAAGAGAAATCGTTATCCTCCATGGTTTCTAGTTGCCTTGTTCCACTAAAAGCATTAACTTGGAGGCGCATATGAGGGAACATAGCAATTTGGCAGCTCAACTCTCACGGAAGGTGCAGAAGTACGGCATCTGCACACGATGTTTGATGGCGCGTCGATCGTTTGGCGTCCACTGAGGAACGTGGTAGTTCGTTTTGTCTTCATAGCTGACACTATTTATTTATACTTCCTGAAGTTTGGGTAATGAGAATAACTTTGAATGTGAGGTTCGGCTTACAACTTTCCTTAATAATGTTTGTTCATACATTACATCTCATGAATGCGATGGAAGTGGATGTAACTTGTGCCACCTTTTGTTTTCTTAAGCGTACGAAACAGTTCAATGTTATTTTACATTTTCCGTCCAAAATATTTTAGAATCTGAAATACCTACGTCTAAAATGTTCCTTACAATTAAAATGAGATTACCCTCATTTTAAAAATATTCGAATTATCGGTAATAATGTTTAGGTTATTTTTCTTAAATGTGTTAGAGTCGATAGAAAAATTGTTCTTCATCTTTTGACTTTAACGAGTGAGAATTCTGCAAATGATTTTCCCCTTTTCATTTTTCTTCTTCTTTTGTCTGGTTTCTTCAAGTACAGGTATCTCCTCCAGACAGGTATAGTAGAGATACTCCGGTATTCTTTTCCTTCTCGTTGTTTTCAAAATCAGAACGTAGTCTCATTATGAATGGTTCCTTTTATACCCACACATATGCAAAACAATGATATAACAATAACTAAAAAAATCCGTTTCTCTTGTTCCGTACAAAAATTCATGCAAATTAATTATACATCACTTACATATTGACAAATAAAAAGACACTTGTTGAAAACTTATAATAAAATACCAATGTACTAACAGTACTAATTAATCAAAAGAAGCAATATTTTCTCTTTGAAAAAAAAAGAGAAATATAGACACCCATGAGAAGATTCAGTCTTCAGACATGGGCCAGAGTCCTAGAATTATCCAGCCAATACAATAACAGGAAACTAATAAAAAATTCAAGTAACTCAACTAAAAAAAAAATATTATAACACAAGTTGTCACGAATCTTTAACATTCCACAAAGAAAATATATATTTGTCAAAACAGGTAACTTTTAAGAACAAAAAGAATTCATTTCATAAAGCGGTTCTATTTCTTCAGAAGTGTTTGATAATTCTTTCTTCAAGGACTTTATAAAAATTACTATTAATATGCTATTGTTTAAATGATCAGTCAATATATAAAAAAAAATACAACATATGATTAGATTGCAAAATATGGTATGATTTGGGAGATGGATTTAAAAAAAGAAATTTTTATGCATATGAATGATTTGAGTCGAATGTCAGCAGACCCGTGTCGCGACGCGTGTCAGCAGCGGCGCTGGCGGATTGTCTTCATCTCGTTTGGCGCTCGCCGCGACCCTCAGCCACTCAGCACCCAGGGGTTTCCCCTTAATGGGATTGTCGCCGCCATGACACTCCGCCATTGCTTGGCGCAAGAATCGATGGAGAGGAGGGACGGGTCCATCGGAAAACCATAAGAGTGTGTCACACATTATTCCCCCTTCTATCAACACTGTGGACACACGACGGAAGATAATGCTTCCTCCCTCTTCCCCACTTTCCCACGAAATTTTCTATGGGGCCATGGAAAGCAAATGGGTACCTTCATTTTTCCATGAATATTTTTTAAGAAAATATGAATAAATATGTGGTATATATAAATTAATTCAATAATTTAATCTCGACCGTCGTTACATATGTACTGCGTTGATTCAGGATTCAGGTTCAATGGCGAAAAATAAATTCGTTTCGTCGAGTCAAAGTTTCGAATAAACTAAAAACTAAAAAACCTATTTTTCTAACCGGAATCTTTATGTTCAAACGCACTACTAACATTTTTCTTTCTAATAATCTGGCTGTAGAAAGTCTTTCATTAGTGATTTAAGAGTTATCGAGTCGACAGGGTTCCCTCTTTCATTACACTCTATGAGTTGATACACGAACACTATATTTTCTTGTGCAAATGAAGTAGTCCGTCCCCCTCTTTTTTCTCCTCTAACTTTTCGAAGGCTCTGTTTCATCTAGTAACAAACACATTGTGCTATTCAGCACATTTTCTAAAACTTGATCCATTTCTTAAGTTCTTGATAGTATTGTTTTAGTAATGTCGGGACTGAGATTTCGGGGTCATTGTTCATCTTCATGCCCACACATGTCTGTGGCATCCTAAAACTAGGTAATCATTTAAACCAACCAAAAAAAGAAAGAAAAGAAATCCGGAATGTGCCCCACTCAACTTTCCAATTACAATTCATAACAAAAACTCATGGAACTAAACACAAAAATTCAAGCAAAAATTAAATAAAATCAAAATAAAATATTAATAATATACTAAAATATTATAAAAAGTGATATATTTCTTAGATCAAACGGATGCAAAATATTTATCATCACAATACATTCTTTTTTTTTGCGGGGGGGGGGGGCTTTAGGGCTCGTCAACGGCAGGGTCATTAGAGCGAGCCCTTGATTTAAATTTTCAACACACTCCTAAGATAAGAATAAAAGTAGTTCGGTACGTGTAATAATACCAAGTATTAACGGAATACCAAATAATTTGTAATAAATAAATAAAGTTTTTACAAGACCGTATTATTAAAAACTATAGATTATTCGAANGGAATGTTGGTTTAGCAATCTGTACGCAGAAGTAACTGACCAATCAAAACGCTTCTATGCATATTTTCAAAATTTTGAATATTAAGAAACTGGATGTGGAGCGCGGTGTGTAAATAAAGTCGGAATGAGCTGTCCAAAAAATAGGCTTCTATTCCCAACGTATTCAAAGTAAAATCTCACGTTTGGTTTCGATACAACAATTCGTTCGTGAGTTATCGGGGGAAAAAATTCTTAACGTACTGTGATATATGTATTGAGAGATAAACAAGGGTATGAGTGCGCCACGTTGAGGCGCGAATTGTAACATTTGAAATTTTGGAGGGTAGCCATTTTGGAGTAAATTAAAATTTTGACAAAAGAGCAACGAATGACAGCAATATCATACGTCCACTTACCTGGCTCACTCAGCAGGGCTGATATTGAGAACTAGTTGTCATATGGCTACAATTTTAAGGAGAAGGGAAATGGGAACGACTGGTTTATTTGCGTGAAACACACATTAAACCTTCTTTAAAAGAACACACTTGTCATAAAAATTTGGTATAATTATTCAAAACAAGTACATAAGCACTAATACCCTTCTTGACATTCCCCCCAAATACAGATAAAACATGCCACTAATTACTAATACAATATACATATCAAACTACCACTCAATTTACATAATAAATAACGGATCTAGTACGTTCAAACATTGATTCAAGCTGAAGGCCCATCGGACGTTATAATGGTTCCTAAATAATAATAATAAATTTATTGTAAAAAAAGTAGTGCAAACTGCGTTTGACCACGTGGAGGAAAATAAACTAATTTACTCTACGGAAGCAAGCAAGGGACCATCCCATCAATTCCAAACAAGGGCCATAAGGTAGAGGCGTATTCAAAAATTTCAGCAAAAGTACCTAGAAAAGATAAAAAGTTAGATGCGAGTTATAATACTAATAGAATGTCAATATGTTTGTAATTTAACGCAAAAAATTTACACCTACAAATTATTATCAAACTATAGATTATTCTGAGTATAGTGTTTAAAAATCATTAGAATTGAAAAAAATACTAAATTCACGATTTATTATTACAATAAACATGCCCCTAGACAAAGCCTACAGAACGTGTAAAAGAAATCCGCCTCTACCCGAAGGAAAACCAGAGCAAAACCCGGGCCAGGATGGGGCTACAGAATTTATGTACACAACCGTGCCAAAGTTGAGTACACATTAAACTAAATTAATATGAGCCATAAGACAACACAATCGTGCAGGAAAATACTTTCTGAAATTGTTACAAGTTATTTAAAAAGTACTCCAGCAATGGCGTGATAAAGTACAAGACGGATTTAACTTTTATTAAAATCAATAAATTCTTTTACATTGTAGAAGCACTGGTGCAGGAGGTAGTTTTTAACCGCGGATTTGAAGACATTTAATTTAATAATATCTTTTATATTTTTGGGCAGGGATATTTATAGAACGATTCCCGAATGATGCGGTCATTTTTGTCAAAGAGTGGTTGACACTCTAGGGCGATGAATATTATTACTATTGCGAGTATTGTGTTCGCGAACGAGACTGTTCCGTATGAAGCAAGGGTGACACTTCAGTAATTTGGTCTTAACAAACACGACCGTTTCATAAATATAAATGCAGGGAAGTGTTAAGATATTTAATTCCTTGAATAATGGTTTACAAGAGTTTCGGGGGTGAGATTTACAAATTATCCGAACTATCCTCTTCTGAATTCTGAAAGATTGAATACTCTGACCGGAATTACCCCAGAANTGAAAGATTGAATACTTTGGCCGGAATTGACCCAGAAGGTAATGCCGTAACGTAAATGGGAGTAAACGTTTGCAAAATAAACGCAACGGGAAATACGTGGACTAACTGCGTTAACTAAGATTCGGAATGCGTAACACAATTTGCTTAATTGGGAATTAAGATTGTCAATGTGACAATTCCATTTGAGGTTGTCTTGAATATGGAGACCTAAGAATTTTGTATTTGTAACAGTTTTTAATTGTGTTCCGTTTAAAGAAAGAGAAACCTGGGGTAAAGATTTTGTGATACTATTGTGAAATGACATAGACACTGTTTTGTCAGTGTTTACAATGAGACGATTTGCATGGAACCAAGTCGAAAGGTTAGACAAAACTTTTTGAGCATTGGCGTGTTTACATAGTAAATTAGTGTCATCAGCAAAAAGAACCATTTTGCAATCTGATGTGGATGATGACATGTCGTTCACATACAATAAAAAGAGTATAGGGCCGAGAATTGATCCTTTGGGTACTCCGCAAGTAACTCGCTTTGTTTCTGAAAGACAACGCTGAAGTATTTTATTTTTAGTATAGGATATTACTACCTGTTGATATCTATCTTTTAAATAAGAAGTTAGCCATTAATGTGAAAGTTCGCGAATGCCTAAAAAATGCAATTTGGAAAGGAGAATTTCGTGATCGATGACATCGAATGCTTTGGATAAGTAAAAATACACCCTGAGGAGTTTCTCCACGGTCAAGAGATGTGGTAACATCGTTTAAGAAAGAGAATATGGCGCTTGTAGTGGAAAAGGATTTCCTAAAGCCGTGTTGATCGTCAGAGAATGTTATTTTTTGATAAAAATAAAGTATTTTTAAAAGACAATCCGGATATTATATTCACTAAAGCTGATAAAAGGAATGTAACTGTAGCTTTGGACAGAAGGATGTATGACTTAAAGATTAATGAATTACTTCCAGATGAGCATACATACAAACGAAGTTCAAGAGATCCCACATCTTCTTTACAAAATAAATGTAATAGTTTTATTCAGGACCTTGTAGACGGGCATTACATTGATAAGAGCTCAGACAACCATCTTAAAGTGCAAAATGCGGTAGCTCCTCGAATGTATGAATTACCGAAAATATATGAATGATTTCTCATCGGATGAGGGAGATCCTCTTATACCTATTGTTCGTGTATCAATAGTCCATGCTATAAATTATCAAAATTTTTAAATAATATTTTGAATAAAACCACTGATAAACATAAATATGACTTAATTAACTCAGCTGAATTGATAAAAACTTTTGATGTAATCATAATAGATAACCATGATATAATGGTATCTTTCTATGTACATGCATTATTCACTAACATCCCTTTGGAACTTTATCATTGGAATAATTAAATATAGGTGGGAAGAAATTAAACCACTCACTACGATACCCATGGAACATTTTTTAGAAATAATAATGTTTATTTTAGAATCAGATTATTTGACACACAATGGAACCATTTTTATCAAAATTTTTGGTACCCCGATGGGTGGATCTTAGCTAAAATTTTAATGAATGATTTAATTTTAAATTCAACGGAAAAGATTCAGGACTTCAAACTTATTAAAATATACATTGATGATCTATTATTGATTATTCCCAAAGACAAAGTGGAATGTATGCTAGAAGTATTTAATTCATACCATGGTAGATTAAAATTCACGTTAGAAAAAGAAACTGATTCCAAATTACCATTCTTGGATGTGATGGTCGCAGGACTTTGAATATACTACATAAAACGGGGTAATTCGTTACCAACTTACTAAAATAGGGTAGTGGTTAAACACTTACCTCAAAACCACAATGCCACAAAACCTGGCTAGCTCGTTCGAATTAATTTCTGAAGTGGAGTCGGATTATTTACTAGGTAAGAACAACATACAGAGTTCCTTATCCCAAAAGGAAAACGCTCCATGAAAACAAATTGACTGAATTGTTTATTCATAATCTTTACAAATTAACTTACAACAATCATGCACACACCCCAGCATTGCACAAAATAACCCAAAAAAGTGATATAGAGAATCGAAAAAAAATCCCAAGGCTGGTAATTAATTAATACCAGTTAGTAAACATCTTTACAATTCTCAATGAATTTAACAAATAATGACATGTTCGCTCATCTTCTAGAGGCCCTCATGATTCATATAGTATCGAAAGTTTTGAGCCTTAATGATTCAAATTCGTCGTACTCGGTCTTCTTGACGCTGCTAATTACTAATACTGGATGCAACCAGTGATTTTATATTACCTTTATCTTGATGAACAGATCAGTTCCAACGATGGGTGCGAAGGTCTGCGTCCTTGAAAAACTGCCTCAGCTCGCCCGTTCGTCTTTCCTCGTCTCTGGTAACCAACCACTTAGTCGACCGGCCTCACGGTTCCAGGAACTCTCAGCGCCGACCGGGATTTCCCCATCTTCGTTCACCGCCCTCGTTCCATTCAGGTTTTAAGAAGTTCATTCACTCCACGCAACGCGAGTCAAGACTTCCCTATCGCCACTTGTTGCGAAACAAACTGTTAAAATCGTAATAGTTCTCGGATGAGACCGAAGTTCACTTCATGAACTTTACTAGAATATAAAGCTCCGAAGGGCCGATTGAGCGTAAGATCAGTTAACCTGAGCGTAGCGTGATGCCTTAATATAACGCTCGAATGAGCAGGAAGAATCAGCTAAGTCTGAGATCAAGATGTGAGTTCAAGAATACGAGAACTACCTAGATCTGAATACGCTGAGAAGAAAACACAAGATGAGATTGAGACGTCACCTCAAAATGTGTCTCTTTCGTGATGTGATGCTATCTGAGCACTGCGATGGGATGTTCTCTCTGAGCTGATGTGATCTGAGATGTCCTCGAGAAACTCAAGAAGAATTAAGGAAAGCCTCAATAATCCATCATGGACCGTCTCTGCGTCCGCTTTTATCAACTAATTCCCCACTCTCTCCTTAGACGCCCCCTCACGTGACTACAAATTTTGAAAGATCACATGACTAGGCTCTGCCAATACTGTGAAATTTCCACTTCATGCGGAGTTCGTATGATTCGGCGAATTTCAATAACGAGTGCAAGTCCCTGGCCAACCCGAACATTTCTTTTTGGAAAAATCGTTACTCCAACGGCGTTACTCCAAAATCGTTTCTCTAATGCCAACCGTCATTTCACGCAGCGCTTTTTAGGATAAAGAATTCCAAGAACCCCCTGCCTTCTGGTCGCTGCCGTTTGCGATTCCTTTAAATTTGTAAAGAGCTTTCTATTTGTATGGCTCTCACGCCATGTGTTGTGCGTAGTTGTCTCTTTAAACTCGCAGTCTCTTTCGAACGTTGACCTCCATTCTTCCAAAATATATTTTTGTACTTTTCCGTTGATATTTTCAATTTGAACATAATGACGCCATCCCGTAAGTTACCAATTCTTTTCGCCTCCCGCGTTTTGACGAAAATAAACTCGTCTCTGTCGAACTCTTCCCATTCCCCGTATTTTTATGATTATTGTCAGAGTAGCATCAACCCAGCGTTAATGTAAATAAACATTATTACTTTTCAAGGGAAGTAGATCTATGAAGTTTACCTGTTAATACTGAGTAGGAAATTATGTTATATAATCAAAGCTGAAACAATGTACGCACTTCCAATTCATACGATAATTTTGCATAATTGTTAATGGGTATTGTTACATTTTAATTGTGTTTTTGTTTACAGTTGTTTCATTCCCCTATGTAATGAAAAACTTAGTAATTAAGTACATTGTTTGTATTGAAACTTCACAAGTTACAGTAGTACATTCACTTATTTTTACATTCATTCATTTTGCATTCCTCATCGAGTGGCATACAAACAAGGAAGCTTAAAGAAATAAATATTTATTGCCATAAATGTAGTTAAAAGCATCATATGACCACTTGGAGGCTAAAAAGCAAATTTACTCTCTAGGATCATCCCATCATTTCCAAGCCAAGGAAAACTTGAGAAAAATAAGAGCTACAGAAATAATGCACAAATGTGCTAGGATCAAGCAAAGGTAAAATTATGCAGGGGCGGACCCAGGATTTGATTTTGGGAGGGGCACATAAAAAATTGTTTTCCCTTTCATTCATGAATCATACAATGCTATTATTACATATTTTATAAGAACAATAAAATATTTCCCCTATTAATTTATTATACTAATAAAGTACTATTATTCCAATTGTCGTGTAGATACAAGCAGCGGCACTCGCGTGGCCATACAAACGACGCGCCATACCCGACCTGGTGACTCAGCTCGATAGGGCTATGTAAACACGATGCTCGTAGCATCGGGGCAGAACGGTTGTCGCTCACGCGTCCGACGCCCCGCACGTTCTGTCTCCTAGTCGTAACTGGCCAGACCTCCACGTTCCAAGCTACGAAACCTTCTATACTTTCTCGTCTCTAGCCACGAATCCTAATCGTAACTGGCGAGACCTTCACGGTCCCAGCTACGAATCCTACTAGACCTCCCCGTTCCTAGCTACGACTCATGCGAGTAACTAGATAGACCTCCCGGTCCTAGCTACTCTCGTCCTAGTTGCCGACGAGTCCCCGGCTATTGCATGTGTTAACACGGGCAGTTGGAGCGAGTCATTAGCGCGGCACACCGCGCAAACAGGTCGTCTCTCTGTAAGTGTACGTCTGATCCAAATATACTACTGTTGCCACAACGGGATTAATCCCTTGTTCTCGCTCCCTCTCATCCTTCATGTCACTCTGAATTAGGGATTAGTTCGAGGTCCAAAGCAACCGCATAACAACTAACGTCGGAGGAAGGTCCATTAGCGAGTGTCCAACAAATCCCACCCCTCGCCCCTCACGACACAATTACAATTTTTTTAATTCATGATTTACACTTTTTCGATATTTTTCTATTGTAAATTTTATCGAGATAACGTGCTCTTGGATAAGTGGCTTGGAATCCCTCTGGAGTGTAAGTATACTAGAAACAGAGCAGTCCGTCGCTCGTATTCCCGTGCAGGAGCGGAAATCTATAAATGCAAAGTTAGTCGTATGTTTGCCCAGTAAAGTCATATTTTACATTAAGAAGATAACCGCTATATGATCGATAGTCTATCCATAATATACATATGATTAGCGAGACAACATAACTTAATTTACTTTTTAACTTAGCTTGAACACACAAAGAAATACCGTATAGATTTTCAAATACCTATGTAACAATTTGTTTTATGTTTGGTGTTCATGTGGTTTTGTAAATTTTACTATACACATTATCGTATACACTCAGGCAACCTGCTATATCTGTTCCCTGGTTAAGAGCATTGTTTTTTTTATGTAAAGCATCTCCAACCATTTAAGTTTCCTTTCATCACGGTTTGTTTTCATGATAATAGAATTATCAACGGCAATATTGTGTTTTTCAGTGTAGGCATGTATGGCTAATGCTGTGTTCCTTTTGTTAGATTCTATCGAGTGTTTACGTTGGTATATCCTGGATTTGTAGTATTGGGTGGAACATCGTACATAAGTGTCACTGAAGTCTAAACATTGAGTTTTATGAATAAAATTGGATCTACTTTCTTCAGGTATCGTGTCCTTGAGATTAGAAAATAAATTTCCCACTTTCTTTCTATCATCAAACGAGCATTTAATTTGAGATTTTTGTCTAAAGATTATGTTTAACCTATCACATAGTTCGTTGATATATGGTAGTTTAATATATTTGATTTTAATATTGTCTAGTGTTTTACTGATGGTAGTGTCCTGTGCATTGTTAACAGTCACCTAATTAATGAGATTATTAATTAACCTATGGGTAAAAATTTATTAAGTACTTTTGCAATAATATCTTCTTTGTTCGATTAATGAAAAAATTTATCACTAAGAGATTTTATTTTTTTAAATAAATTTGTAAGCACAATTAATTTTTTGGTGGTACGGTTGGTTACAAAAAAAATTGATTATTCTTCCTGACGAGCTAGGTTTCTGATACCAATTAGTAACGATT
>NNCF01126681.1:524966-539140 GCA_002313205.1 Laupala kohalensis
GTGTTTCCCAATATATTTAAGAGAGCTAAAGTGAAACCTTTACACAAGAAAGGAAACAAACTTAATATTGGAAATTACCGACCAATATCTCTACTACCCACTTTCTCAAAAATCCTAGAAAAATTGTTCTTTAGGCGTCTTCTAGATTTTTTATCAAAAAATAACATTCTCTCTGACGATCAACACGGTTTTAGGAAATCCTTTTCCACTACAAGTGCCAAACTTTCCTTCTTAAACGACGTTACCACATATCTAGACCGCGGAGAAAATCCTCAGGGTGTTTTTCTTGACTTATCCAAAGCTTTCGATCTCATCGATCACGAAATTCTCCTTTCCAAATTGCATTCTTTAGGCATTCGTGGACTTCCACATCAATGGCTAACTTCTTATTTAAAAGATAGATATCAACAGGTCGAAATATCCTATACTAAAAATAAAATACTTGAGCGTTGTCTTTCAGAAACAAAGCCACTTACTTGCGGAGTACCCCAAGGATCAATTCTCGGCCCTATACTCTTTTTATTGTATGTGAACGACATGTCATCATCCACATCAGATTGCAAAATGGTTCTTTTTGCTGATGACACTAATTTACTATGTAAACACGCCAATGCTCAAAAAGTTTTGTCTAACCTTTCGACTTGGTTCCATGCAAATCGTCTCATTGTAAACACTGACAAAACAGTGTCTATGTCATTTCACAATAGTATCACAAAATCTTTACCCCAGGTTTCTCTTTCTTTAAACGGAACACAATTAAAAACTGTTACAAATACAAAATTCTTAGGTCTCCATATTCAAGACAACCTCAAATGGAATTGTCACATTGACAATCTTAATTCCCAATTAAGCAAATTGTGTTACGCATTCCGAATCTTAGTTAACGCAGTTAGTCCACGTATTTCCCGTTGCGTATATTTTGCAAACGTTTACTCCCATTTACGTTACGGCATTACCTTCTGGGGTAATTCCGGTCAGAGTATTCAAACTTTCAGAATTCAGAAGAGGATAGTTCGGATAATTTGTAAATCTCACCCCCGAAACTCTTGTAAACCTTTATTCAAGGAATTAAATATATTAACACTTCCCTGCATTTATATTTATGAAACAGTCGTGTTTGTTAAGACCGAATTACTGAAGTGCCACCCTTTCTTTATACGAAACAGTCTCGTTCACGAACACTATACACGCAATAGTAGTAATATTCATCGCCCTAGAGTGTCAACCACTCTTTGCCAAAAGGGACCATACCATTCGGGAATCGTTCTATATAATTCCCTGCCCAAGAATATAAAAGATATTATGAAATTGAATATCTTCAAATCCGCGGTTAAAAACTACCTCCTGCACCAGTGCTTCTACACTGTAAAAGAATTTATTGATTTTAACAAAAGTTAAATTCGTCTTGTGCTTTATCACGCCATTGCTGTAGTACTTTTTAAACAACTTATAACAATTTCAAAAACTATTTTCTTGCATGATTGTGTTGTCTTATGGCTCATATTAATTTAGTTTTATGTGTACTCAACTTTGGCACGGTTGTGTACATAAATTCTGTAGCCCCATCCTGGCCCGGGTTTTTCTCCGTTTTTCCTTCTGGTAGAGGCGGATTTATCATACAGGTTCTCTAGGCTTTGTCTAGGGGCGTGTTTATTGTAACAATAAATCGTGAATTTAGTGTTATTTCAATTCTTATGATTTTTAAACACTATACTCAGAATAATCTATAGTTCGATAATAACTTGTACATGTAATTTTTTGCTTAAAATTACAAACATATTGACATTCTATTAGTATTATAACTCGCAGCTAACTTTTTATCTTATCTAGGAACTTTTGCTGAAATTTTTGAATCCGCCTCTGCCTTAGGGCCCTTGATCGGAATTGATGGGATGGTCCCTTGCTTGCTTCCGGAGAGTAAATTAGTTTTTTTTCCCTCCTCGTGGTCATACGCATTTTGTACTCTTTTTTGACAATAAATTGATTATTGACGCATTCTATTTGTGTTGTATCATTTTTTGTATAGTTTTTATTTTTATTTTTGCAATTGAAGTTCTTGTGAAAATATTGCATTATAAATAATAATTGATCTTTTCGTTTGAGAATAGAATTACTTATAAACACATTTTCAATTGATAGTTTGAAACAAAGTTCCGTATGTTCTTCAATGAACAGTCAAGTCAAGTTCAATTGTATATTCAATTAATATTTGATTCTTTAGATGCTCATAGTCCACTGCATATGAATTTTTCTCTCCAATCCACTAGAAGTAAACAACCCAGTTATTGTCAATATTTGATTCTAAGGTGAAATAATGTTCTTTTCGTGTGGTTCTATTTATTACGCGCAGTTGAAGGGCGTGAAAGCAAAACTTGTGTCTACAGAATCTATGTTCGGGTGACTGGGCGTATTTCCAGCTTCAACCGTTGAAGAAATAAATAAATTAATGAAGCAAATAACGCTTCAAGGATAGGTTTTATCACGAGTTGGCAAACGAAACACCCACTCCATTGTATCAATCAACTTCTGACGCAGACCAGACAGAAGTCGCGCCATACTTTTCCCCTGAAAAACGTTCACCCTCCTTTTGTTAAACGTAAAACTATCCAGACACAAGTCTCGTCAACTGGTCCCATCACGCGCGCTTCTGCTCTCACCCTCCCACGATATGCAGCACTTAACAAGTACTTAACATGCAACGCTACTTAACAAATAATTATTCCATTGAAGTCATTGTTAAATTATGAAAAAGTATAATCTATTAATTATTTGTTAAAATTTATAGACTGTTTTTTCATAACTAATTTGATGGGTTAATTTAATTTGTTAATTTAATGAAACGTATTTCAAAATATATTTTAAAATATTGTTATATATTTGTATTTTTTACTTTTAGTATTATTTTACTAGGGAACAGAGTAACGCCGCCATTTCATCAATGATACAATATTTTCAAGTAAAAATTTTAATAAAGAATTCTTATTTTACCTGTCTACTGACTATTTTACCGATGAATTATTATTTCTTATAACACCTATGACAATCCAGGTGTCACGGGGCGGCGTCCGCACAACTGAGAAATGTGCCATTTATCATTTGTGTCATCAAATAAGTCGTCGGCAGCGACTGTTGTGCATTGCTTCAGCGTAGAACATTCCACAGAGCAGTCAAATGTCATGACCTGCAGAAAAGCGCCCAGAGGATGTATCTCAGTCAGAAGGAAAGAAACTGAGTCTCGGCCACTGACGAAAGCCGATTTAAACTTACAATTATTGCTCATTGAATAATTTTAAAAAAAGATTTACACTCTCTCTTCACGTACTTTTACACTTAAATACATTAATAAAAAACTTCTAAGTTCCTAGTTCATTACAGCCTTCACTTCTCTACAGTTCTCTTTAGACAGCTGAAACAACTTTTGTGCCTCACCATCTTCTCTCTTCTCCCAAACTCCTTCTGCTGTCTCCCGCAGATCAAAAACCTTGTGGTCGGCCCGGCGACGGCTTGGAAACCGTCTCCGACGAAGTCCCCCTGACTGCCCTTCACCCAACCAACATCGCTGTCGTGCGGGCTGCATGTTGCAGGAACTCCGGTCTCGTTGAGCGCTGGCTCACGCGGGACCCTTCCAGTTTCCTGGTGCTGCGGCGCTCCCATCTCATTCGACGGCGCTCACGCAGGACCCTCACGTGGCTCCCTGCTCCTCGTCACGAACCCAGGTGCTCCATCTCGGATAAGTTGGCTGTTAACTGGCTCTCGCACATGACCTCCGCCCTCTCTCGACTCTGATCCTACTGAGTCTCTGTGTTCTATCAAAACAATCCCAGGCATCTTTTCTCTGTCTCCCAAGGAAAAGGAAAGAGGTTTTTGACGGACCCATACCGTGTATCCTATCCGTAGATGTTTTAAGAATGTTTATTTCCTATGCCCTAGATCTAGCTACAAGTTCCCTAGTAGAAATCCCCGGTCCTAACAAAATAGGATTCGAAATTCTCGATCTACTCGCCTTCTCTTTCTCATGTTCGACATTTTGGCCACTGAAACTTCCCGTTTAAGCTTTGGAAGGAATGCATTTCCTTTTCGCCCACGCGGCACTATATAATTCGTGTTCTCTGGACTGCGTTGCTGACGCTGCCCTCTCCAACGGAACTGCTCGCGTCTCTCAGACTGCTGTCGTAAGCCTCATACACACTGCTGGCTCTTCTGGCTCTGTTTCTTTCTTTACGCACTTTAATTGCGAATCTAAATTCTCTATAATTTCTCGCTTTGACCTTTCTTGCTTTCTAATCGGAGCGTCTGCTTTTAATTTCATCTGTGAAATTAACTTATTATTTTCACACATAATAATATTCAAAAATTGCTTTAATAACATAATTAATTTAATTTTTACCCCATCGGAAATTCTTTCTACCTTAAAACACTGCAAAGAACTCTTTTCTTCAGTTTCTAACCCCGGCAACGTCCCTGGCTCTTGTTCTATACAGCACACACTATTTTGGTTTCCTGGCTGGATTACTTGGTAATTTATTTCCTGCTTCCGTGGTAATTTTACTGCTTGCTGTGATTCATTTACCCAAAGAACTGGCATCTCCCCCGCGCGATTTACTTTACACAGAATTGGCAACGTTTCCTCCGTTTGCGTATTCATTACAATTATTTCCTGACCGACATCTTCTTTAATTTTAACTTGAAATAATGCTATTGCGTCTCGCGAAACCCCCACTTCCCTGAGCGGACTCATTGTTTTAATACTAACTGTCCTTTCTCCTATTTCTGAGTCTCCTAAGTTCATATCTTGTAAATTCTGTCTCTGTGCACTCTCTCTGTATTTGTTGATGATCTGTTTGTGTTTGGCTTCCCGGCCCTCACATTTATCCAAGAATTAGTGTTCATTTACACAACTCGATCTCCCTTTGATCGACACTAAAACAACATTTACTCACATTATTCATAGAAATCTCTTCGATTGCGGTGAACGTCACCGCCAGGTAACATAATTAATCACATTATTCATGACTATAGTACCCTGTGGCTGAGCTAGCACGTACTGGGTCACCTGACGTGGCCTCTGGGCTTCACTCGCCCTCACATCGTCCCTTGTGTCTTTCCTGCCTCCTTGGCTACAAACTACTGGCCCTTGATACATTCATAACTTCTCAACCAAATTCTCAGACTTATCCAATACACACTAATCATTCATAGACAAAACTTTCTCATCCACAAATACACTTGATTCCTGCACTGTCTGTATTTCATTGCCTTTTTCAACACTATTTTTTACTCGCTCAGGATGTAGTGTTTCCATCACTTGTTCGCATTCCTGAATATTCTGAATATTCCATTCTTCCCATTGAAGTTGGTGCACAGTTTCATTTTTTGTTCCCTATCTAACTGCTCCACGCTTAAAGGCTGTTGCAATTTTTCTGCTATTTCTGTTTCTATTTCCCCAAAAAAGTCTACGACTTCTAGTATCTTCTCTTCACACTTTTGTAGTTGTCCATTATTTGTTATTTCGTTCAACTCCTGTTCCCAATTTGAAGAGAATAATGGCACTTCATGACCCTCCGTCAGTACGATCTTTTTACTTCCCGGATATATCAATCTATTAAACTTCTTTTAAAAAATCTAATCCAATGGTACCATCGTATTGTTTTGACTCTAAATTAATAATCAAAAGATCATGCTCGTATACTTTCCCTTGAATAGTCATTTCTACACTACTTTGCCCGGACGCGCTTCGCACCACGTCCGAACGGAGTCCAAAATTGTCATGGCCGCTCTCGTATCAATTAAAAAGTTGAATTTCTGTCCCCATATTTGTACTCTTATTTTCTGACCTGCCATCGGTTGTAAAGCCAGAACTACTTGTTTTCTTGGTGCACAATTCGTCGTTTGTACGTTTTTTTAACATGACAGAGGAAGGTATCCTTTCTCAGTGTTTTATGAAAGCGCTTACGTCCAAAGGTTACAACTGAAGTCCGTGATGACCGAATATCGGGCAGAAGACCGAATATCGTGTGACAGCGCTCTGTGAGATCATCCCGCGCTCCTTCAACTTCCACTCATTTCTTTCTCTTTTGGCTGATCGTCGTTCGCTTCAAGCACACGATGTGACAGAAAGGACTCGAAACTTATCACGAGATCTCGTTCACATTCAGAGGTCGAAAATACACAACACGCGAGACACATTGTTTTGGAGTCGCGTGGAAAATTCGAACTATTTCTTTCCTTTCTCGCTTCGTTTCTGTTCCTTTCGATATTACTTCAGTCCGTCACTTTAGATGGTACGCAACCAGTTTCGTACTCTGTGCATCTCGTGTGGAACGAGCTGCTTACTATTTTATAGCTTGAAATAATGTTTGAGCATTTTTCTAAATTAAATTGTACCCAAACAGAAAAGTTCACGAATAATATTGCTTTACGTTTCAAAATATTGAATTTTAAATGATTTCCTGGATTTCATTCACAGGGAAATCCTTATCAACTGCACGTTTGAAAAAAAATCTCAATAGAAACATTAAAGATCTGTTCCGCGTAATTTTTTCAAAACTGTACCAGTATTGGGACATAGACAAAAAAACACTTATCTAAACACATTTTTTCGCCATATTTCAACCCCGTGACGTTCTAAGATAATTAGATTTTACAGGAAATCATACTTTGGTAGTAGTTCTACGTTCTTCATATGAAGACTAAAATTTGAGGAGGAGCCGATGCGTCGTATAAATCCGGAGCGAGTCTTTGCGGCGACGACGGCGAAATGGGAGGAACCAAGTCGTACAGATACAAAAGACTGTCTCCGCTCAAATACCATACAAGATTAAGTGCAGCAATGAATTCATACTTTTTTCACATTTCCTTTGAGCGGCGATACTTAAAACAATAATTTATACTCCGAAATTAACATTACTCTACAGCATGATCATTTCGAGACCGGAACCCAAAAGAACCTTCCTTTCCTCACAGTTCAGGAATTAGACCCTCTGTGTGTATGTTAATTTTGGAGCTGTATTTTGACACGATCCTGGTCCAGGGTGTAGGTTAACGCTTTCCTCAGGAATTGGGCAAAATTTACAATTTATAGAAGACATTATTAAAATAATTCATAAGAATCAAGAGGGCTTTCATTTAACCAATGCGGAGCAATTCGTGTACAATTCAAGGAGCGAAATAAAGAAGAGAAATGAGAAAGATGTTTGAGATATTCTGCCATCAGAGAGCTCGTTGGTGAGCACCTCGTCGCGAAGGAAAGTCGGCTGTCGTGAGCCACGCCCCCTGCGTCGCCCTCTGCGCCAATCGCGTGCGACGCCACGCCCTCGACTGTCCCTGCTCCTCCGCACAAAACGAGTCCATACATTTCGTCTTTCAAGAAACTAAAACTACTGCATCTTACTCTGTAGGTTGACTTCATCAAAAGATCCAACTTCGAACAGAAAGTCTTTCATCATTATAATGAGGAATTCTGAAAAAATAGGGATATGTGAAAGACGACAAGACTAATAACGTGTTGCGAAAAAAGTTTGACCAAAACAGAATAAACCAACCAAATGTTAATTCATCTTCATTTACAATTATGAAATCTTTGAATTAATATTAAAGTTGATCAATCAAAAACAAAAGAAAATGAGAAAAATTAAGAATTGACGAAAACAATATTCGAGATTTTTTTACATTTTGAATTAATTTGGACGTGAGAATTCCAGTGGCTCGGCTGAAGTTCGCAATTTGTGTGGGACTCTTTGACTTCGGAGCGACGAAGTTTCGTGAAACGCGTTGGATGACAATCTCCTTATTTTATACTTTTTTTTTTTTGTTTTAAAATTAATTTAAGTTGAAATTATTAACAAGATTTTTCTGCCAATGACACGCATTTTCTCGCGGACAGGCGAGCCACAGATTGGCGATGGTTAATTTAGTCAAAGAAAAATTTCCCTCTCATTTCTAGTGTAGTGCTTTCACGGCTACTTCCTCACTTCTTCTAGCATTATTTGAGTTGAATTTTAACTTATGTTCAGCTCTAGCTGTATTTCAATTCGCCATTTCTTACTCAAATCCAATATAGTCGCGTTCCCATGAAACCATTTCTCGCTAGTTTCATGAACTTCCGTTCCTTCAAACCTGGTGAGCTCGTCCCAATGTATTCAAATACATTTAGTTTCACGAAACGATGTACATCACAGCGGCTCGAATTTCTGAAAGTGATCTTAAACAACTGATGTGAGAATGCTATCATTTCATGACATATTCGTTTCAAATGTCCTCCCTATCTTTGGATTATCGTAAACAAACATTACTACAATCTAATAGACTCAAAACTCTTTAAGTAGCCAATATTATGAAAGGAGTAAATATCCCACCCGTCAAGCACTGTTCTATATTACGCACCTATATTAACAACGTATTATATTTCCTTCTTCACACAAGAGCTAAAATAGTTTAAATGCCCTTTATGATCCACGTTCTTTGGCGAAATTATTTGGACAGAACCTACGCTCACATAGAGCCACCTGAGGTTATTTGTTAATTGCACACTTCCACCAAACACGTATCGAAAATCGCTCTATGGAAAAGATTTAGAAACCATTTTTCCTTTCTCTCGCGAGTGCCAAGCGGCGCGCGTTCTCAAGTGAAGCCGTGATGTTTTGCTTGCTGCGGTTGAGTTGGGCGCAGGCAGCTCCTGCCCTGCCCTCTCCTCCCCACTCCCCACTCCGCACCTCTCCTCTTCTTATAGAGGGGAGAGCAGCTGCGGTCGACCGAGGGGGAGGATTTCGTGATCGAATCTGCACAACGCGAACAGTAGCTACGTTATATCATCAAGTTGGCTCTTTCACGAATTGTTTTATCACGAGTGAAACGAAACATTTTCACTTTTTATTGCTTTCTGTTGTTTATGAAAGATTATGTTGGGTTGAAGAATATTTTGAGATAAAGAAAAATTGGCACCCGAATCTCGAAACTACTAACACAAAGTACAAGAAACTTTCGCGTGTTACATTTGGGGAAACCTAGTAAAGAGAAAAGGAATATTAATTAACATTTTGTTACCGACAAAGAGCCAATACACTATTGACAAAGAGTCCATATAACATAGTCGACGTGGGGGCTTAGACGTTTAACTAAGCAAGGAAGATAACGAAAAAAGGATCTTTTTAAACTCATGGCAAGTTCTTGAAACAAAACACATTCGTTTATTCTGAACATAAAAATATATACATTGGTTCACTTAAATATTACATGAACTGAATTACTTTGTATACATTGTACATAAATATGAAATCCCTCACAATCCCCCAAAAAATAGATTTTTTAAACAGAATGACTAATAGGTTGTATATAAGCAAAAGGTGAAGCATGGCCTTTAGCGAACTATGCAAAAAAAAAAAAAAAAATCCCCACTCACGTTTTTGAGTTTTATCCCCCCGTAACAAACTTTAAAGTCATATAATAATACCTGCGAGTTAATTATGAGTAAATGGTTAAGAACCATAGAATTGAATTGCAGGATTTTTACAACGTTATGGAATTGAGAATGTTCTCAAATTCCCTTAAAACACTTATTTTAATGAGCATCAACATTTAACATTTATGTAAAACAATTATTAGCAATTGTATGCTTTCCTTCATTGTGGTCCGCCATGATTACATACGTCCATGGTCTTTCGTGAAGAAATTCATATGAAATTACTTTTGACAATACACATTACTTGTAGGCAATGCGATTTGATTTCTTTACTTCACTGTATAAATATAAGAAATTATAGGAATATTTATAAGTAATTTGTGATTCGAATTATATCAATTCCATACGATATCTTGCAATTACATTCAAATTCAGTTAAAAACTATATTTTATCACAGTATTACGCAAACGTTTTTTACAGAAACTCTAATATCTTTTACATTGTCTATGAAGACCTTGAGAGACAACGAATCTCGAGATGTCGTTTAAATATAGAGAATGGTAAAGTTTATTGAAGTCAAGAATATACCGAATATTTTTGTTATAGAAGTCCAAAATGTGTATAATAAAAAAATACAAAATATTTCTTTAATAGCGGTGTAATTAAACATTTTATCTCGTTACGATTTACGAGCGGTACGATGTCTTCTATTAGTCTAGCAAATATGAGCGCCGTTTCAAATAGACCTACGATTGGTCAAACGAAACTTCCCCAGTCGAAGGGGAAGGAGGAGGAGACAGGCGTTGCAAACTTAAGAAATCCAAAACTGCTCAGAACGTGGGACTTAGAAAAATAAATAAATAAATTTATTGTCAAAAAACAGTACAAACTGCGTATGACCACGTGGAGGGAAAAAAAACTAATTTACTCTCCGGAAGCAAGCAAGGGACCATCCCATCAATTCCGATCAAGGGCCCTAAGGCAGAGGCGGATTCAAAAAATTTCAGCAAAAGTTCCTAGATAACATAAAAGGTTAGCTGCGAGTTATAATACATATATAATGTCAATATGTTTGTAATTTAACGCAAATATGTTTGTAAATTTACATGTACAAGTTATTATCGACCCTTTATTGTTTTCAGTAGTGTACAAACGTTGAACATGAAGCTAACGCAATATACGATGTTCTTGAATTTAAGATGATAATTTCTTACGAACGTTTTGTTCGTAACACATTTTATCAATGTTATTTCCAAAAGTAAGCTCAAAATTAACGTCAGCTACATTTGCTGTTGTTATTCTTTGGTCTCAAATGCCATTCGTAATGCAAAGGTCTTACAATGGCAAAATGGTTGGCTAAACGAAATTCGTAACATTCTTCATTACTGAGATCGCATTGATTGGATACTAAAGAATTTTGCAGAAAATAAAGTGAATACTGTTTTGTAAGGTAAATAGCTACAATTACAATATTTTAAGTGATATGTCTCACAGGTATCATGTACCTAAGGCACGAACAAATCCGTTTCGTCTCTTGATAACAAACGTAAATCAAATCCTTCGTCACTACCAAATGCAGCTCTGAAAACAGTCACTTCGACTATTCAGCCGCGGACAGTCAAGATGAGAGTAAAACCTTTTAATGGTGATAGTTCAATATGTTCTAGATAAGTGATATAAAGAATGATATTCGATATTTTACGTTGAAAAAAGTATCTTCTTGCTTGGGATGTGAAGATTTAAGCAATATCATCTTGGTTATGAGGAAAGTAAAGTATGTAAGTATTCGAACCTTCGAGTGTCTTTCGACATACACAGTCATGTACGAAAAGCTTCTTCGGGATCTGCATATTATTCGGAGTGATGCAGCAAATACTTCCAAGGCTCTGGATTCGTTCTTCCGCGATGCAGCAGCAGCCGCTGGCACATTCGCCGCAGGCAAGGACGAAGGCTGACTGCAGCGGCGGCCGCTAGGGGCGCTCATAACTCATCTTACGTCACCAGCTGAGCAGCTTGTGTCGGAGAGGGGAATCTAACTGGATCGCAGGAATCGTGGTATGATTGCTTGAGACACACACACTCCTTGGGATTTATAACTAAATATCTTTGTGAAAATTATCATCATTGAATTGTGTACAGAATTTAAAAAAATGAATTTATGGAGTATCACCCAATTCTTGACTGCAGGCTACTAATCCCATTGAACGCACCGGTTTGGTACGCGAAAAGCAATGTAAACGGATTTCTCTATAAAAATTATAGAATGCTCTTCGAGTTACTGCCGGGGCATATCCGAGAAAGTGCAATATAACTCGTATTCCTGAAATCGTAGGCAATGCTACGACAAAATTATGAAGCACATGTCAGGTTACAATCAGGGCAAATTTGAAAGTTTAATTATTAAGATAAAGAGAGTCAATAAAGAAAGTGTTAATCATGACGCCCTATTAACGACGGTCCATTTAGAAGGTATTTTGTCTATTTTTGATGCAACGGAAATCGTTAACAGGGTCTTTTGCATTAGTTATATCTGATTTCATGACTTCGTAATGTCTAATTTTTTTTAAATGCGTATTTTATATATTACGTGTCACGATTTCGGTCACTTGTTGGAGAGCACAAAATAGGTTGTTAAATTATGCAATTATCTATTCGTCTATTACAATACGCAGCGAAAATTTTGCCATTATCTATACCTGGTTTCAGGGCTTTTAAATGTCGGGTTATGTAGACATAAGCAAATACATAGACACGGCTTCGAAATTAGCGCGTGGCATACCATGAGCAAGAGAAAGGTTTGGAAATGATGAAAGAATAATCTACAGCGGATGCACAACAGTGTATACACACATCTTCCCAGTTGAACAATTTTGAGTGGGTTCAGAAAGAAGTTTTCCTCGCTGTTAACCTACCCGAGTAATGATACTAATTCATTCGAATAGTATTTACAATTTTTTTAGTAGTTGCGTTGTTCCTTTCATTATTTTGAAATAAAGTGTTTCAATAAAAAGAAAAGACTTAAAGGACTGAGTTATTGGATGTGTTTGCGCAGAGGTTTATGGGAACGCGAGGCCCGAGGACTCCACATTTTATCAAAACAATTTCCTCTTACAAATCTCAGAGGTCTTTTACGAAGCGCACCGCGGTACACATGATTCGTTTTTTTATTACTTTTTTTTTTGGTGGGGGGAGAGGGAGGCAACATTCGTCTTTCATTCTTAACACCGCAATTCTTCATCACTTTTTCGTATCTTCACCATTGTAATGAATTTCGGAGAGTTAGCTAGAGCTCCGAACAGTATAAACGCAGCCAGCACCGATCTGTTGAGGGGTGGGCAAGTATTAGTATGGTCCTGTGTCTGGCCAACACAAACCCTGACTCCATCTTTACCGCTTGTCGAATTTGCGAACCGAAGCAATTGACGTGGAGTGTGCTCGCGTTCTTTCACTTCGTCAAGGTCCTGGATTCGCTTGGAGGACGTCGAAAGCCGAGACCGCACTCTATATCCCAGTGACGCGCTTATTGGGAGTCACGGCGCTACGAGCAGCACAGGGAGCGCCAACGAAAAGATGAGAAATCCCACATCGCCCCCCAACACCACTTCACTTCGTAAAATACGTAAACGAGCGGGTTCAACTCGTTAAATATTTTTTCATTTACAATATCTAGAACCCTGATCCTAGTTATCGTCACCGGGATTTACGCTAATTGTCACTACATATTTTTTCCATTGCCTTTCGTGCCGTATGGTATAGGATTTTTATACGTTGAGCAATGTTATTGTACAAAGAAGTGCGTTTTAAAAGAACCACGCAAATGCAAGTAAAAGGCTGAAAACAAAATAAATACTTCTGCAGCCATAAATATATTTTATTTCTACTATTAATAAAACGGGTGACGAAACTATGGGGGGTAGAGAATTTCACAAAGTTTTGACCCCTCTCTTTCAACTTTTTTTTTTTCATTTAGTTGTAGCTATTATCACTTATTCACAGATTCATTCTACTTTAATTTATTGCTCTGTTTCCAAAACACTTAAAAACTTTATTATACTTTAATTAATTTCAAAAATCTTTTTTATAACTTTAACAAATTTCAAAAAATTTCAAATTTTCAAAACTTTAACAAATTTCAAATGTTTATAAACTTAACAAAAATTATTGTACTTTGCATTCTTACCTTTTTATTTTTTTTGTATTTCGTTTTATTTTAGACTGAAGATGCCTGCTAAGCTGGCGAAAGTACTTTCTGAATAAATATTTTACTACTAGACAACACCACAGCTTTCATTTATTCTTCAAAAAATGAATAATTACAAACAAACATCAAAATTTTTAAATTCGTGATTTCCTGTCATCGAAACTGGTGATATCAACATAACTTGACTCTAAAACATCATGATTTGTATTTCTGATATCATGAGAAAGGTTTCTATAAAACTTTTCGAATTTTGTTAGAACAATTCATCAAATAACAATACTGAACAAATAATCGTTTCTTTCTCGATTTCAGTCCTAAATAGAGTCGTTCACTTAAAACCATAAGTTCCACGCAGATGCGCTTCAGGTACCCCAGAATATTAAATAATATAATGAAAACTGAATTAAACCATTGCTTTCGAATCCGAAACAAATGCGGTGGTCCAAAAAATAATTCTCGAATATACAGTCAACAACAACATTCAGGTCATGTTAAATAAATAAGTAAACTTTATTGTCAAAAAAGCAGTTGCAAACTGCGTATGACCACGTGGGGGCCAATAAACTACGTTACTC
>NNCF01126682.1:9601-61137 GCA_002313205.1 Laupala kohalensis
AAACGTTTTCTATATGTATTTAATTCCTTTTCACATATATGAAAAACTTAAGAGAATCGTAAATTATGTGAAATTACTTTCGACAATACACATCACTTGTAGGCAATGAGATTTGATTCCGTTACTTGACTGTATAAATATAAGAAATTATAGGAATATTTATAAGTAATTTGTGATTCGAATTATACCAATTTCATACGATATCTTGCAATTATATTCAAATTCTGTTAAAAACTATATTTTATCACAGTATTACGCAAACGTTTTTTACAGAAACTCTAATATCGTTTACATTGTTTATGAAGACCTTGCGAGACAACGAATCTCGATGTCGTTTAAATATAGAGAATGGTAAAGTTTATTGAAGTCAAGAATATACAGAATATTTTTGTTATGGAAGTCAAAAATGTGTATAATAAAAAATACAAAATACTTCTTTAATAGCGGTGTAATGAAACATTTTATTATTTCTTTAATAGCGGTGTATGAAACGATTTATCAACGGTACGATGTCTTCCATTAGTCTGCCAAATATGGGAGCCGTTTCAAATAGACCTACGATTGGTCGAACGAACCTTCCCCAGTCGAAGGGGTTGGAGGAGGAGAGAGGCGTTGCAAACTTAACAAATCCAAAATTGGTCAGAGCGTGGGACTTAGAAAAGTAAATGGGTCCTTTATTGTTTTCAGTAGTGTACAACTTGATCGGACAGAGTAGAAACTTCGCTCGGGGTCTCTAACCAAGATAAATTCGGAGGAACCCGGACGGATGGCAACTCTTTAATCAATACTCCACGCATTTCCTGTCATCTTTAAGCAAGTGTCAAAGCAATAAGCTCATCAGTGAAAATCCCTTGTAGAAAGGGAAGCTAATGTCTTTCCGTCCTTATTTTCTTTTTTCCTTGACCGCTGCTTCGCCTTTTGATTAACTCGCAGGCTACTCTCCCAAGTGGCCAATTTGAGCAACACTCTGAACGAAGAAAGGGCGGAAGGTCTCTCCCACACAGTGGGATGACAGCTTTTCTAACAGTTCAAAATTTTAAAATAAATGTGGAAATCGAAGAAATTTGGGAACCGTTCATACACAACGTTACAAGAGGTGCTCTAACACGTTAGGCTACTCGGAAGAATAAATACAGCCTGGACATAGCGAGACGGTGTTAAAATGTATCATCCAGTTTTTGAGCTGGCTCCATTACTACTTCAAATAACGTGTTATATATTGAAGGATATTTTCATTGACTGATTGAAAAAATGTTTACGCAAATATGAATTAAATAAATTCAGTTTGAACATAATAATAGTTGTCAAGTATTTTAATGATGTAAATATTAAGTTAAAAAACAATATGGAGGAAACAACTCATAAAACCACAATTCTGTATATTGACAAAAACGGGACATGTTCTACCTTTCAAACTGATGTCTAAATTCTTGCCCTTTAACCAAACACTACAGCAAAGGAGACAACAGTAATCAACAGTTAAAACACCACAGATGCGCAAGTACCTGATGATGTTTACTCTACCTCCATCAATTTTGTTTAGATTCCTGAAATATTTAGCTTCGTGGNATTCTACCTTTCAAACTGATGTCTAAATTCTTGCCCTTTAACGAAACAATACAGCAAAGGAGACAACAGTAATCAACAGTTAAAACACCACAGATGCGCAAGTACCTGATGATGTTTACTCTACCTCCATCAATTTTGTTTAGATTCCTGAAATATTTAGCTTCGTGGCGACGCTGTAATCGATGTCGTACGATGTCAAAGCATCGGTGTCGCGCAATTGCAAAGTATTGCGCTGAGAACACTTGGCGGTAGAATATAGTTTCTTAGAGGTTTTTGTATATTTGTTTTTGTCTGCAGGTATATATCATACCCATAATTATTACTGTAAAAATGTTAGTAAGAAAAACAATTAAAGACGCGCTACGACAATGTGTCTGCCTCCAAGCAGCTGCGATAGGAACTGTGGAGTCCACGGGCTGAGAGGCATTAAAAAGAAGAGACATTACATAAAAGAGAGATGTTTAGGTCAGGAATTGTAGAAAGAGATATAACCCGGGTAGTATCTCAGTGGTCAGGTACCGAAGAAAGATGAAATAAAATGAAATAAATAAAAAAATTATATAACATATCCATATTTATAGTTAGTTAGTTAGTTAATAAACTAAACTAATTCCATATTTATAAAAAAAAATCAAACAAAATGGAAACCCATTCTACTGTGCTTTCTCTTGCGAACAAAGGCCCAACGGAAGATACAGACCGCCAATCACTCCCTCCACCAACCCTTCCCAGTTCTCTTAATTCCATTTACTCTTATTTCCTCGTAGAGATCGTTAACGTCATGTTTGCGATAAGATTTACAAAACAGACATATATATGAGGGTAAGAGACAGATATATGAGGGTGATAGTGTTGATTGGATTGGTCGGCGTCATGTCTTCGGGAACAAAATTTGAAGGGTTATAGCGGTCTCTTTTACTCGGTGGTTGAACCGGAAAAAAATATCTGCGTCAACCCATTTTTATTCTTAAGAGTACCCAAGGGACTTGTAGAGGATCACGCCAATTAAAAGTTTAATTTCTTCGTACTTTAACACGATATGGTGTTGGGGGAGGTTCCTTTCACCCCTTAAACGATTATGCAATATACTTAGAAAAGAAAACAAAAAAAATCAGAAAAATATTATTGCATTGTAAACTGAACTAGTGGTGTAAAACCATTGCACATACTTTCTCATATACATTTCTCAATCTGAACTAGAGAGAGGCATTAAAGCATTCTATTAGGAGAGGGATGATTTTTACATGTAACTCTATATTATGAGCCTCTTCATTTTACCCAATTTATTTTATCAAAGAAATATTTTACTAGCATTTACATAAAAGAGTCTCTAATATACAAATTCTGTTCTTTCGTTTTTTGGGGAGATAAGATCAGCAAGATTTATATTCTATTTCAAAATGTATATTTATTAATAAATATAAAGAAAAAACAGGATATTATTAACGCGAGAACAAAGCCAGCAGACCATAAATGTTCTTATATAATTTAATTAGGAACTAAAGAGGTTTTTTTTTTTTTTTTTGAATTTTCNGCGTATATATTAATTATTTCTGTTAAATAGGCGATCCTGTTTGTTTTATTTTCTTCCTGTTATTTCGTAACGATCCTTATATATTTCTTCACAGAATTCGGAAAGTGTTAAAACATAGTTTTAACAATAATACTATTTTTAACAATTGAAACTCCTATCAAGCGTTGAATCAACAATTTCATAAAAAATAAACAAAAAACAAAAATTTATCAAACATTACCTTATAAAAAACATGTAGCCAAGTTAATTCTTAAAACGATTAGAAATAGTATAAAATAACATCCTCACACATCAAATAATATACACAGACATTAGATATGACACACAGCATGCACGAATTAACAAGAAAATCCGGCAAAAGGAGCAGTGGACACATCTGCTTACGCAGCAAAATGATGTAGCGTCACCGGATGTGAGGTTACGACAAGTGCGTAGAGGTCGCGTGGGTAGAAGCTACACGATACCAAGAGAAACATAAGATGCAGACATTCCTCTGTTCTCCTTATCGAAGTAACATTTAAAAACGACACTTCTACAAACACATACTCTTTGGATTCACACCATTGGCAAAATTAAAACTACGCGCCATTAACATATTATTATTCGAGCCATTTTATATATATATAATATGGCAGGGGAAGCTCAAGTACCTCTGAAAAATATGCCGCAAACTCGCTTCTTCTACCTCTTGTGATTCCCCTTGGGCATTCTGGAGTTTACACCTCCGTTCTAACAGGTACCAATCGAGAATAGTAACTATAACATCATAAAATTGATTCCATCAAAGATGGTCAGGAGTAAAACGAATGAATAAAGGGTATCTGTACAGAAATAATTATTACAGTGCGGGTATCTATCTAAAATATAATTTCAATTTTAATTCTTGATTTACGTACAACAATGAACTGATTTTTTTTTACTTTATGTCGAGAATGTAAACATCAAACATTTGTCATGAGAACATGCTGGGAATGTGATCGTACTATCCGGTTTACATTAATAGATATTTATTGAATCAGGTACAACATTTTGTTTCAAACTCAATCCAATGGTCGCTGCAGCAAACAATTAACATGATTCTAATATTTACGATATCTGACAAAGCAAGCATTACGCGAACAATGCGCAAATCACTATTTTATAAGCGTTCCACTAAATGGTAGCGAGTGTGCTGTTTTAGTCACTGATGCTTTTAGTGATAAATGATGCAGACGCATTGATAGATTGTCTATCATGTGTATCACGAAATCGAGAACAAATTTCAGTGACCGTCAATTGATGTGGTGCTAATTGAAATCACATCTCCTAGCAACAGGAATCAATTACCCCGTTACTAAAAACGTGCCATGTTGCGAATTCGTCCTGGCGTTGCATACGATAGTCATAACGCAGCCATTAAATTGAGAGCGAGTTACTATTGACGAAAACAAAAATCAGACGAGTGAATTGTGAAAGAAGGGAAAAGTTTGAAAAGTATGAAGAATGACCTAAAAGTAAAGATTATGTCTAGGGACTGAGAATTGCGTGTAACATATAGACATGTGCGTTTTTTCTNGGTTTTTTCTTTCGTGTACCTACATGTGGAGAAGATATGCGATAACTTTAAATTTCGCCCAGATGAAAATGGTGACAAGTCGCTAATAGAACCCTTTTTTCGCACCATTACACTACCCAATCGCATTCCACAACTGCACACCATTTCCACCTAGGCCAAATGTATCTCAAGACCTCCGGGATCTGCCCTGCTCTATTCCTTGGCATTATATTAGAGGAAGAATTACCTTCGTAGATTTTTAAAATAGTTATAAATCGAATGAATATGGAATATAATTCTTAACAAATAATAAAACATTAGCAATGTTAATATGTTAATAACTCATTTAGAAAAGAAAATTGAATTATTCAGAGTCGGAATACCGAACATATCAGACTCAAAATGATCTAAATAAAGACAATGCAAGCCAACAAATGTTAAAGGTATTTTTAAAATAGAGTAGAATTGTGTAAATCCAGCTTAATTTATCCAGAAAATAAAATGTCCTTTTGGAATCCCATCCTAATGTTCCAGATATCCATGACGCAGTTTTGGTTATGGAAGTGAAGGTTTAGTTACCAGTGTTGCCGCCAGGAGCTGTTGGACGCACCGGTAACGAACAATAAAATGAAACATAACACTATTTCGTGTAGTACGAGGATTTCATTCATCATTCAATTCATGTATCGATTCATTGATGGTATGTTGATAATGTATTAATGATAATACAGTTTACTCTATTTCAAAGTTCCTGTTTAAGTATATTAAAAAAAGAATTTTTTAAAACTGAATTAGAGGTTATTGTTATCATTCTGCGTATTTTTTCTTTTCCAATAATAGCATACATTCCTTGGTAAAGATTTTTTTAGAGTTGTACAACTGCACTTGCATTACTGCAAATGATTCACACTAGCATGACGATTAAGTAATGGTAGTAAATATTGATGAGTAATAAATCTCAATTTTCTTGTTCTGGTTAAATACTTAAATACTCCATTAATACTTGAAGAAAACTGAGTTGGTGCTTCAGAGGATATCACTGAACACTCGATACACCCGTGAACATGAATGAATTTTGAAAATGAATAAAGATTTTTCCCTGTACGTAAGAAATCATCCCAAAGTCAGTCAACATCTTCTTTTGCATCAAACTGGTAAAAAGAAAATACGCAAAAACAATCATCACACTCTTCACAGGGAATATAAATGTTGCTAAGAAATAGACGCATCTTATTGTACGAATTTTAACAACAAAATTTTGAGATATTCCACGGAATCGGATTAAC
This sequence comes from Laupala kohalensis, assembly GCA_002313205.1. NCBI lineage: Eukaryota > Metazoa > Arthropoda > Insecta > Orthoptera > Trigonidiidae > Laupala > Laupala kohalensis. The sequence continues at coordinate 15,525 of NNCF01126682.1, forward strand.
GTGAAATGGAGTGGTTCATTCTCAATTAGTTTAAGAGGTTTTCCATTTTGGAGTGTACTAATTATATTTTTAATGGAAATACTTAAATTTTACCCCCGACCCGCACACAGCCCCAAATCAAGGAATATGTTAGAAACGACTGATGTGCTGATGTGCGGTGATCCACATATAGCAAAAGTTCATAAGTGACATGAGTCGTCTGTGCAGTAACTGCCGTTCCAGCTGCGACACCGGACGTGACGTTTGGCGCTTCGCCGGAAGTTGAGTCAGGGCGCTGGTGCAGTAGAGGCGGCATCGGTGGCGTCGGCGTGGATGATTCAGTCGCTGGGTGATTACCAACTTTCAAACAAGCGAACGACGAACCGCATGTCCGCGGTGGTCGAACGAAAGGGGAAAAGGAAAAGAGGGACAGAGCAATGGACGGATGGGTGGGTGTTTAAAAGAACAGAGAGACACCCTGGGGGAGTGAGAAAGGAGAACGGTTTGATTAGCTCCCGGTGACGCCAATGTTGGTTAACCTGTCTCCTCCTCCTCCTCCTCCTCCTCCTCCTCCTCCGCACTCCCAACCATCACCAACATAGAGCTCTATCCTCTCTTCGGTTTGACCGTCTGTCCGTCCGCCCTCTCCACAGTTGTCGTTCATCTCCACCGCGGGCGCTGCTGTTCGACACTTCAATGTTAGTATGTGGTTTACAAACACGGTACAGCGTCGTTTGTCGCAGTGGTAAATATTTCTTGTTCGGATTTTATTTGCCACAAGATATGTAACCCTTAGCGGTTGGTTTACTTTTATCCCGGTCAGGTAAATACTGCTCACTCGTATGTTTGCAAAGAGCAAATATATTTGACTTTCTTTCAAAAACCTTTCGGAATTTCCATTTTAAATGCTAATGGCGTATTGGCGTAAAGTGGAATTAAAGTTTTGTAAACTTACAATACTTGTATGGTTAGAATTGAAATATGTTTTAATTTTTCTTCTTCTGTTTTTACACAAATTGTTTACACGGTTCCAATTGAATGGTACCAAACGTAAACCGTATAAATAGTACAGTTATTTATTTAGCTCATGGCATTTGTCATACATTTAATACTTCCATAAAAAACATCAACAAAATAAAAAAATTAGATATAGAGAAAGGGTCATAAAAAAGAAAAACATTATTAATTGGCTAAACACAAATCACAGCACTAGGTCGAGCGAATTCAGCCATTGAACAGCACTCACTGAGGCTATCAAGAGGTTGTCTTTGCTGCCAGGGAACGCTCTTCGTGGACACTCATACGTTGTATGCCGCACAGTTTGAAGGGCGGCACCACAATCACACCCGGGCACAATCACAAAATAGTACAGTTACAAATAGTTATACCTAAAACAAATGTTATAATGATAATGTCATACTATCTTCTCGTGGCTATAAATGATGAGAATGTTCATTTTGAAATGTATTGGCAATAATAAGTTTATTCAATATTTGTTTCTTAACTTCTTCGTTTCTCTCAAAAATATCTCTTCAAAAAATAAAACAAATCAGAACAGAAAATTTTGAAGAAAATTTGTATTAATTGAAGTTCGAATGTATCAGAAGAAAATTAAAAGAGAAGGAATACTTAAAAAGAAATTATTTTGCAAATCTCCCTTTCATTTGAATTCATCTTTCTCTTGGTATTTCACTCAGAAAATATCTCTAAGTAGTTAAATAAATTACTTTTATCGACTTTCAGAAAACAATTCCTACGAAGTGATATCTGTCTTATAAATAGTATGTATTTACTAGCTGATTACCCGACGTTACCTGGGATTTTTCTTAGCCTCGTCTTCTTTAACTCAGGAAAAAAACTATCTATATTGCAAGATAATTTTGCTTACTGGTTTTAAAAATCACCCAAAATTTCCATCACGTACATCCAATCATGTACATCATATTTATTGTCAAAAAACATTTCTATCATTCTAATCACACATTTTGAATATGAAACTTAACCTATATTCATCCTGGACATCTATGCTATCTCCTTGACAAATTTCATCGCAATCGGTTCGATGGTTTTGTCGTGATCTGGTAGCAAACAGACAGACACACTTTCGCGTTACACATTTATATATTAGTATGGATAGATTCTTCCTCATTATCACATTTTAAGATAACGATGTCAAACGATGTAATGTATAACTAACTGAAAATTACATTTCCTATCATATACCAATTAGCACAATTTTCCTGTCTCCTTCCACTTACAGGCAATAAACTTCCCAATTTACTTAGAATCCGACTGACTGCGAACCAACCACTCCGAAAGCCCGTCCCTTCTTCGTACAACCGTCGTCCTGTGGTTTAGCTACCGTCACGACCTCTCGTGTTGTATCTTTCATGTGGCGACATTTAGCGACGGTCGTTTTCATGTGGTGAGTACACTAAACACGTTACCTAGGCACATACGCTGACTACTACAGCGCTGTTCGGGAGAGCGGCATACCTCTGAACAAGCCGACGCCATGACTTCTGTTCATGGTTGTTCCTAAGACCCTCCCTCTCGAGAGCTTAAATAATAAAGCTCCACTTTTAATATCTGTTCTAACTCAATTTTTATTACGATGCATAGTCCAATGCTAGAAACAAAATAATTAAACCAGTTATTTTTATAGTACGTTTGGGAATATAATTTATTGCTTTTTACGACTCGTAGAACAAAATGATGAGAGAGTATAATATACGTGTAATTTCTCATAAAACTTTTTCAGTTTTAATTAAAAATTTAATTTGAAAATATTATTCGCAAGAAGTTAATAGTAACCCCATGTGATACAAAATATTTTTCAGAACGCGGTTTCTAGCATGTTCTTGCTTTGTTGCTTTGTAACTTTTTTCTTCCAGGCTTTCTTCAGCTCTAGTAATGACTCCTCCATGAATCCACTCATTATACACCCTTCTATTTGTCATCACGATAGAATACTGTATTTCCTTATTCCTTATTCCTTTTCCCTGGTCTAGTAGGGGTCGGAGATGGAGGATGGGATGGTGCATCTCTCTTTAATGTGGCAGGGGAATTACCTGGGTGGCGGATGCCCTTCCTATCGCCTCTCCCCGAGGCGGGTGATCTATGAATGACATGAGGGTGAATGATTATGAGTGAATGTTGTGGTGGAGTGAATGGCAGGGGAAACGGGGGAATCCCGAGAAAACTGTCCGGACCGCGAACACCGCTTCGTCCACCACCGCGAATTCTACTTGGATCGGACAGGGTTTGAAACAGCATCACCGGAGGTAGAAGGCGAGTTCATGAGGTACTACGCCACGGGTCGCCCTACGACACTATTAAATTTTAATTTTTTTTTGTCGTTGGAATCAATGCAGAAATACTTTACCCTTAGTTAAGGGTTGTAAAGGTGGTTAATGATTATCTACATTCTTTTTTGTAATTGATATGCAGGCAACTAATGTGCTACAGATCAAGAAAAAGCATTGCTTTTGTAGATTCTGACATATTTGTAATGTTTTATCGCAGACTAAATTCATAGGACATGAGTTATCGAATTATTGGGCATTACACAGATAAAATATATTAAGTGTGCTTTTCAAATCAACCTTCAAAACTATGTAAATCTAAGATTAATTCAACTGATGACACTCAGAGTTGCGGAGAATACTACATCAAATTCGATTTTCGATTTATCTTAAAAGAGATGACCGCAAGAGAAAACTTTATGTTGATAGATATACGTGAAGTTCAACATGCTCGTCAATATTTCCAGTGCATTTTATAGGAAAAAATAACAGAAGAAAACATATCACGAATATATTTTATTCTTCTTTAATTTTTCATTATTCAGCGAGATAATGAACAAGAGTTTTATTCACATATGAATCCTCGTGAAATAGTTTAGGAACGTAGCTTAGAAGATATCTCTCTCAATACCTCTCCAGTTAGACATTATTTTTTCTAAAAAAAAAGGTGAAATCTGAAGTAATTATCCATTTATACAAGGTGCAGTAAATATTAAACTGACAAGATAGAAAGAAAATATATTATTTTTATAATCAATTTTCTGAAGTGCCTTATTAAAACGTGCAACCATTCGATGTTATCAACACGACAAAATACAAACTTGTTTGTCCGGGACAAACCGCGTCTTAGTAGATGTACCTACCAACGTTTCGGCTGTGGCCTTCTTCAGGGCCATGTCAGAGTCGTACAAACCTAAGTCGCTGTCGTACTCTGCCCAGCTTAGGTCTGTACGACTCTTGACATTGCCCTGAACAAGGCCACAGCATGATGGCCGAAACGTTGGTAGTTGTATCTACTAAGACGCGGTATATCCCCGACAGACAAGCTTATATTGACTCCGGCCGCGGAAGCCTACGTTTATATATGACAAAATAAGTCCGACATAATTCGTTCGAAATTTATGTTCGCACAACTTCGAAAGCTATGCATGCCAAAAACATATATCCCTGTTATATTTGATCTGTCGTTACATACGCGAGAAACAGAAAACTAGTTTCTTGATTTCAAAATAGTGTTTGCATTGTCGAACAGTATTTATGTGAACTACGGTATCTATACCAAAATCAGCAATTGAAGTAAGTCACCATTTTCAAAAACGTTGTGGATTTACTAAGATTATTTTCTTCTTTTGCTCTTATTGTAAATCAGAGTGTCGGGGAGGATCTCTGGATTTGCTTCGCAAGCCTCAGCATGTAGGCTTGCTTCGCAGTAAGATTTCCTCCTCTCCAAAATAAAATGTTTTAAAAGAGTTCAATTGGAACAAGATTTATTTCTACCTTGTGACATAAAACAAAGAACGACACCAGACGGCGGTACCAGGCGTAGAATGTTCAGTGCGTATAACTCACAACTGATTTCTGGCGAGTCGGTGGTCGGAGACGTCGTGCTGGTTCTTGTGGCGGTAGAATAGGCTTCGTCATCGTAGAGATATTTCGTTGAGCCGTTCTTGGTGTTGAAGTATCAAGTAATTCTTGCTTGAAGAGGTCGGGCGGTGATATGACAAGCAGTCTGTTCACGGCCGGTCCGTTGGTAGAAGTATGAAGTTGTAATCAGGTTTCTGGTTTGAATTAATCGGGCGAAGGCGTAGCGATTCTGTTCGCGGCCGATTAATAGACAGAAGTCAGTTGCATTCGCGTTTGAGGGGGTCGTACGGTGAGCGACCTGTTCGTTCGATGCGTAGCCTGAAGTGAGTAGTAATCTTGCGATTTGACGAGCGGTCTGTTCGCTGCTAGTGCATAGATAGATGTCTGTTGCATTCACGTTTGAGGAGATCGTGCGGTGAGCGACCTGTTCTCAGCTAATGCATAGACAGAAGTGATAAGTAATCAAAGTCCGTTGCCACGGGTAGGGGCATAACACTATGTTGAGATTCGTTTATTTGGAGATAAACGAAGGTTTCCGTTGAGATTCATCAATACGTATCAAGCATATATAATGAATCTGTAGAAATGCTCTGACATATATGCGAGAAGTTTCTGTAATATGTAGAAATGTGTCCCTACAAGAGGTTATATCATTTCATTACATATGAGCTTCAAAACAACGAAATAAAGCAGACCGTAGAGGAAATACATCGAAAACGATTCCACTAAATACACAGTAATACACTTAAAACCACATGGAACAATTAAGACAAATATTACGACATTTCGATACACATTGATTTCATTATCAGGTGAAATAATTTCATATCTAGGCGAAAGCTCAAGTCAAATAACGTTTGCTCAGAAATGATTTATTTCACCTGATGTTGATACCAATGTGTTCCCCCAGGGGGCTTACATCTAGTAAGTACGTGTTTGGCAAACACGAGACCCCGAGCTGAGTCTGGCATTACTTTCACTTACTTATGCGAGGTTCCTTCCTTTCTCTTTCCTGACCTTCCTTGGTCACCTCTTGTTTTTTTCGATTCCGACGCTAGTAGGGCAAGGGTATCTTTAATTTTCCTCATTTCCCTCCCCCTAATTTTTTGTCCTACCCCTCATTCTTTGTCCTCCCCTAATTTTTTATCCTCAATGTTTTGATGAATGTTTTGAGATATGTTTTGGTATGTTGTGCTTCAGAAGGGTTTTTAGTGGGTATGGTTAAGTCATTCGGCGAGTCCCACACGCGGGGGGAGTCATGTTGGCTCTCCCTAGTGCGTAACTGCATTTCTCCTACCTGTACAAGTTTTAAGGGCTCTAATGACCTCGATGTCGACGAGCCTTAAAGCCCTCCCCCCCCCAAAAAAAAAGTTTTAAATTGTTTTGTGTGTTTTTAAGTGTATTATTGTGGAATAAGTGGAATCTTTTTTTTAAATGTATTTCCACTAAGGTCTGCTTTATTTCGTCGTTTTGAAGCACATATAAATATAATGAAATGATACAACCTCTGATTGACAATAAGAGCAAAAAAAAGAAAAAAAAGAAAAAAATCTAAGTAAATCCACGACGTTTCTAAAATTGCGGATTTTGGTATAGATTCCGTAGTTGACATAATTTCGGTTCGTTAAATCAAATACTATTTTGGAATTTTGATGGATTTCTATTAGATCAGCTTCATTGGTCGTTTTTAAGCACTTATATTACTATGCAGACGAAGATGACAATTCATAATTTCATTGTATGTAAGACAACTTACATATTTCAGAAAAACGGGATTTTTCTGCGTGATAATTAAACCAATATTCGTAATATTTGGAGGAAGCAGAGATAGAGTGGAATAGTTGTTCTTTGGCAACATGCAATAAATTTCGTCCTAATAGCACTAACGCTTTACTCGTGAGCACAACTAGTAAATCACTAACCCACTTGTAATGGAGCCCACGAACATACATTCTCCTCTCCCGTTCACGACTTTCGCCATCCCCCGCTGTGCGATCCGACAAACGTCGAGAAAACGCACGTTATGTTTTCAGTTCTATATTCCATACTCATTTGGTATTAACATTTCATTTCATAAGTTAAAAGGAATATTTTATTAATTTCTGTTATTTCTTGAGGGATGGTGAAAGGGAATGGAATGAAAAAACTATTAACATTTTTGTGAGGCTTTTGGGCTCGTCAAAGTCAATGGAGCCCTACTATTAACTTCTCAACGTTTCGAATGTAATTACATTCTTCATCAGGACTTGTCACAAATTGATACACTCATCTTTTTCTCACTATCTCCTGAAATATGCAGAACTTCTGCTTCCATAATACAATATAACCAGGCACTATTTATGCACTCGTATAAAAAAAAAATTTTTNAAAAAATATATTTTTGAGTTATTTAATTTCATCCCCTTTGACGAATTCTCCGGAAATAATGGTATTAATATAATTGGTCAAGAAATATATCCATTTTGTTCATAGTTCATCTCACTTTTCGAATTATTAAGGTTCTCATAAGGAGACTGAGTGAAGTTAGAAAGAACACTGCATTTGAAATGCGACTACAAATTTCACGCATTTCTCACATTTCAATGGAAATAAAAGCTCAGAAATATAGTATGTTTCTAAAACTTCCACAATGGAATGAGAGTTTTCTAAGAGATAATATTTATATCTAAATAAAGATGCATTATTTGTCATTAAAAATTCCTTTCTTTGTTTTTCAGGTATGTTCCTCTTCACCTGCACACCATTTTTGAAGCTGATAACATATCCTGAAAATTTTAAGGTAACACTTAATACATTCTGTGCACTGTAGTGTTATGGCGAAGCGGTTTGGAGCAGGATTTAGGGGAAGCACAGAGGGCGATGGCCCACTCAATGATATTAGACTCACTTCTTAATTTCAATTCATAAAAGTATTATAAATTAAAACTGAAAATTTTTGACCATCAAATTAAACGTATTAAGAACGACTTTAAACAAAGAGAGAAATGTTTTACTAACAATTATTCTAATTGTTTGAACTATAGACTGCACCGATTAACACTATCTTATTCGCAATTTTTAAATTATGAAAAACGAAACGTTATAAAATACATTTTCTTCCTCAGCGCTGTTACTTACATAAAAGTACACGTCAACAAACCAATCCATTAATATATTCATGAGAAATACTAAAAAAAGGTATTTTACATAAAAATATCATAAATAGATTGTAAATCATGTGTCAGTTTATTGTTATATTGAGTGAACGAATTCTTTACTCAAACCAAGTTTCATTTAAATGATGTAATAAATGTTTTTCCTTGTGAAGTTCACTGGTCACTCACTGCAATTTGTACTGAAAAAAGATAGTCGTTAGTTTATATCTTCTAACACTTTTAGCTAAGTTTTGATAGGACAATTAAAACTATAATCCACTGTTTTCACAAGCTTTTATTTAACGTGCTCATTTCGTATGTATTATGCTTTTCTTCCGTTTCAAAATTGGTAATTGAGATTTCAGCCTCTTCCCAGTTTCAGATCAAACTGAAGTTTTACAGATTTGTGTAGCTTGCATGAAAATAGTTGATTATAATATCTATATATACGAAAATGTACCCCTAAGTGGGTGACAATTGGGTATATTTTTTTTACTGTGACCTTCAGTTTCAAAAATCTTAATCGGTTTTTCGGCCACTTGCAAGTTTCCAATCGAGCAAAAAGTTTACTGATATCTATGGTTCACATTACAGTACATGATTTTTGTACTAATTTAAAAACTCTGCCCTTAAGGGGATGAAGGGATATGTCTACATTTACGAGACGTCAAGCGTGCTAAGCACTAACACTACTTCAAAATTTATGAAAAAAATCCCTCAAGCTTTTAAAATTTATATTTCATATTTTGAAAATATTTACTTTTATGTTGTAATTTGGTGTAGATGTCATCAACAAAGTATTAAAATCATAGAATTCATTCTTGTAAGAAGATACCTTCCAACAAACAAATTATTTGTGTGTTAATATTCTTTTCACAATAATGTATATATTTTTATTGAATTAAATTCAATTGTTGATTCCATCATTAATATATTATTGTATATTGTTGTTCAAAATACTAATTTGTCGTTATTGATTAAGAGAAATGAGCTACAAACGTTACAGTCTGTGGGTCAGTCGTCAATATTTTCAGTGTAGATTTGGAATTGTTTTGTAATTTCATGAATATTTGATATGACAACTGTAATGACATGTGACAACTGAACCCATCGTATTAATTCCCGTGCTATGTCTTTCTACTTATTTTGTATTATTTCTGTCATACGTGTTTATAGTAATTGAACACTGGATATTTGGGTGACCGCGCTTCTCTATGATAAAAAAGTATACTTCATTCATGATTTTAATTTTATGCGTTGCGTTTTGGTTAGCATTTACGACTCTTCCTACCTTAATTTATTCTACGTAAATAACCTCAAATATAAGACCTCTATTAGTAGGGTCAACTTTCATAGCTTATTCTTCCAAAATTAATTCCGATGAACTGACTAACCACCATCTCTGTTGTTATCATACCTGATTTTATAATAATAATAATAATTTATAATAATAATATTAGTAATAATACATTTTAGTATTTCCCTCCCGACAATGTCAATACTCTGAGTGTATGACATTCTTTTTACTTTTTTCTTTAGAAGAGCCACATCTCATAAATGTTTTTTAATCGAAACTGGAAACTTTTTCGGCTACAGAAATTATCATCCAGTAAAAAATTCAATGTCGTTTCTTTATTATCGATGTATTGATGAGTAATACTTGTAAGGATGAAAGTGTTTCACTGAAGAGAATATGAACAGTGTGTAATGAACTTAACAACATAAGATCTTCAACAATTCTAGACATCAAGACATCAATCTAGAGAGTTCTGTGTTTCACTATATTTCCTTTCTATTTTCATGATATGTACGTTCAAAGTAACTCCCTATTATTCAAATAACCAAAATTACTCTTTCGGTAATTAGAAAGATTTAATCCGTACGTAGGTTTAAACTAAAAAAAATCGTCCTATTGTTTGTTTCGAAACTATTTCAATTATACTTTAAATATTATACAAAATGTATTTATTTTTACCACACCATTCCAAAAGTATTAAAATGTATCGAAATTACTCTTGGGTTTTTTATTTTTGAAGTGAGTCATTAGATCAAATTAAGCTGCAATACGTATGAATTCTCTTTTTGACGAAGGATAATGTATGTAATTAACTAAAATGTTATTAGTATGAGATGATAGTAAGATATGAGACAAAACGTACTATGATATTTATTACCCTAAAAATTAATATATAAAGTCAATATAGTTCAAATGTAAACGTGGAGATTAAGTGCATTAGTAATGTGCGTCTTTGTTGCGTGCCATTGCTCATAACATTGCAAGTGCAACTCACAGTTCTGGAATCCGCAATTGTGCTTAATACCTAGCCATGCGGGAAACCCCAAGAGTATTGGTATATCTTTCTGAGCACACAAATAAGCCCTTGAACACTTCAATCGATTCTCGGCTTTGCCAGAGCAACCCACCACCTCTTGTTTCCATTATCCTCAACGCACAGTGGCAAACGAGCGCTAATGGGTCCTGTGAGCACGGCATGTCCTCAGTCCCCACTTTGTGATTCCCTTGAGGAATGGCGACGCCAGCGACCCTGACGAATTGTTAAGGAACGATGTGACCCTTCCGTGCTTCTCTCTCAAACGAGCAGCTGATATTGTTAAACCTATTTATTAGTTATTATTTTATATTTTACATAGATGATTCTAATAATGTGAAAATTATTGCATTTATTGCACGTCGAATGATCGTCTCTTTTTATTCTTACCAATTTAAACAAAACTATTTGTACCTGTTTTATTTGTCATATTGTGAATTCTGGGCAGTATCTCGTGCAAATACCATTTTGTTCTCGTACAAATAGATATTTTATGGTAAATAATTTTTAAGAATTAATGATGTATACTATTTGATGATACTGTCTGTTTTTAAAACCAAAAAGAAAAATATATTGACAAAATTCGTTTCTATCTTTAACAATGCTTTGAACTTAATTTGATTTTATTGATATTGACTGACGTCTGGAACTTTCTGAAGAGATTCAGAGTTTTGTAACGTTTCTTGCTTTCTTCCTTTTCCAAATGTACTAATTTGAATCAGTAACTCATTAGCAATGAAATAACTCACCTGATGATGACCAGAGAAAAAACGTGTTTTATTTTTATTTATGCGTTTTTTTATAGAATTAAATTTATCTTAATTTTTATTTTAAATTAAAGTGCCTGCTGAAAACTCAGGATATATCTTTCTATTATTAATTGCTCATGTTTAACTTTTTCAATTACCCGTTCAAACACGACTTGTTAAATACCTCTTTAATTGTTTTTAAATTAAATTTATTTTTTGTAGGACCATATTTAGTGTTCGAGAAATTAAATTGAATATGGAACTAGTTCACAATGGCGTAAATGAGGAAATTCATTGAGTCAGTGCAATAAGGTGCGCCAGCGTCATTTGAGTTGACACTTGAATTTTCATCGAGGTATTTACCTAGTGGCAACACCATCAGGAAAATGTTGCTGTGCTGCTCGTTAACACACAGGGAGGAAATGAGGAGATTAGTAGCAGTTATAGCATTATGTAGAGAAAAAAAAAACATTACAGCAACTTATGTTATGAGTGTGAGCTGTTGAAGCGAAGAAAGTGTTCTTAGCCATTCTAAAATCTTTACTTAATACAATATAATAAAAGGTAGAAAGATGAATTAAAATAATACGTCGAAAATACACGGAAAGTATTCTAGAATTACATGAAACCTGTAACAACGATTTATCACTATTTCTAACTCTAGTACGATCAACAGTAGACGTCCGTAATGATGTTTACGAGAACCATCCATTTCTAATGAAGAGGAAGCATTTATGCAAGGGTTTCTTATAGTACACATTCCGTGGACTGGCTGAGAATAGAATCAGAAAGTTGGATTCGTCACCAATTAAAGTGCCAACTGATGAAGAGCATACTCAACCTAAGGAATCACGTAAGGTTCACCATTACAGTGGAGCAGAAATTGCATCAGTACTCTGTAGCTGTTGACATATATTCCAATTGCGAGGTGGCATTTCTACAGCGCATAGTAATCAATGGAGAAAGAGTGGCAGCTACCTTATTGTTCATGTGACGTGGGGAAGCCCCAGAACATTCTCCAGTTTCCTCGAACATGGTTTCTTAGGACAATCACGTTGCCTGATTTTCCGTTGATTTTGTGTCCAGTAGAGAGCTTCATCATTGAGATCAACGTATATAACCTTACCAAATGAGTTCTACAGCCTGCACACATTTGGTACGTATCTATTGTAAAATAGTACAGAAGTTTGCTGAATTTGAGTGTGAGAAATCCGGGTAAAGTCCCAGTGATTACGAACCGGATAAAATTAAATGAAAAATAAAAAATATATTCTCTACGCAGTCCTCGTCATAGCATTGCTCTCAAATTTAACTAATACTATCTCTTTTCAGGAAGTGTTTGAATTTTATCAGCAAAAGATTGCAACTTTTGATACATGATTTGATGCATTAGGTGTTAGATGTATGAATTTTAAGTGTTAGATATTAAACACAAAGCGCGTTTCTAAGCGGAGAAGCAAATAAATATATAAGTAATCGTATGCAAATAAGTATACAAAATGTCTAGATATTGGGTACAAAATTTCAATATTTATTATTTTATTAAAATTCTGTTTCAGAAGAAGAAAAAGTGAGGAAATGTTTTCATTTAAACTCATTGCCTTCTTTTCAGTTCATTTCTACGTTTTGTGGTTGAACATATATCGTATAGAAATTAACTGTTTCATTAAAAAATACATTTTTCGTTCTCTTTTACCTCTAATATCTTCCTATTTAATTTAAACCACCTGTGTTTAAGAGCAATCTAATTATTAAGCTTCCTTAAACTACATTTCCCATATCTCTCTTTTTGGAAATGTTTTAAACGTTTGTAGCTAGAAGACCCTAGGGATCAACGAGAACCAGTGGACGATAGTGAGTGAAGTAAAGTAGTACCTCGCAAACTTTTGCTTTCGCCTTTATGCAGACTCACAGGGTTTTGTATACTCTTTAGTTGATTCATTCGAAAAATCAAGCCTCTCATGCAATGCATGAATTATTTAAATGATTTAAGTGTTTTTGTTGCTCACAGTCTGATTCACAAACGGGTTTAAACCTGATTAAATTTTTAATGGGTGAAACTGTATTATTTGTGCGTACGTTAAAAGTGTGAAAACGTCGATGATTAATATAATTTAAATAGCACATTCTTCTTTTCCTAATTAAAACTATTCATTACGATTCTTGGTTTTATTTTCCACAGTATTTTTCGTAGTTATTTCTTCTAAAACATTAAATTTTCGTGAGAGTAGTACACGGTAAGATGAGAGAAATAAAATGATTGAGTTAATATTTGTTGAGAAATAGTACAACTGTTTCATCTAATGCCCCAGAGACTGTCTATATCTCCCGTTTTGAATATTTGATGCCTTTCCTTTCCCTGTGTGCGGACGTTCCGTATATTTGAAACCCCGTTATGGTTCTAATTATATCGTAAAATCCATGTGAGGCTTTTAACGTTGTCGTCTGCTCCAGATTGTGAGGACGAGGAAGAAAATTGCTTCCGTCCCCAGGGAGTCAAAATCTGAGGAAAGGGCAGAAGGGCAGGAAGGGCATGAAGGACCTAAGGTGCTTCCATATTTCAGACAGCTTCCCCTGTGGTGGTGTTGTGAAGTGTGGGACGCACGAATGGAGAACAGGGAGAAGTGTGAATACGGAAGAAACGAGCCTCGAGAGAACAGAACAGAGCTGCCCAATGAAACATTTAGACTTTTCTTCTTTTCCCTCATCTTCGCAGTTTCTATGATATGAAACAATTTCACTAGAAGACTCCCATTTATAAATAGACTGACTGTATCATAGAACCTTCTGTGGACAATTGACATTATTCATTGTCATTCTTTCTTTAGCACAACGTATTTGACCCTATATTGAGGCCTTCAGCTGGTGAAGCAAATAATATCAATAAATATTAGCATAAGAGAACAAATGACAACCATATTCAACGTAAATATTAACAAAAAATGTATACAAAAAGTTTAAATCACCCAAACACGTTGTAAAATAGTATTTCTCGGAGAGGTTGTGTGATTTATCCTTTACTCTACTAGATTTTAAATAAAACAAACTAGACAAGATTTCCTACAACGTACATTCCTTTATTTTTTTATATGAATAACTAGCCCACCAGAGGACGTGGAATTTATATCCCAGCATTTTGGAAATCTTTGTCTTAAAGTTGAACAAAAATTCTAAAACTTTGCTCCTTTTTGCTTTATAAATGCTGATTAATTTTTTTAACTTGTTTACCTCGAAAAAGTTCAGAAAATATGAAAAACAATCGAAAAATTTCTAAAAATTATGCTTTTTTTTAGTTGTTTGCTTATTACACGAAGCATGCGCGTTTCAAAGAACGCTTTTATGTACCGCAAGAATTTATTTTATTAACCAGGATCAGCAGTGATATGCTTTACAAGTTTTTTTTGAAATACATAATGTATACGTTTACACAACAAAAATACATTTAAAACTAAAATTATATACGAGACAGTAAGAAATTTGTGTGAGGAAATCTAATGAGACACCTCCAGTTAATCTTTATAATTAATTTAAACTATAATCTTAATTTTGTATCGGTTTAACTATTGAGTGTAATGTAATGTTTCAAAGTTAGGGTGGTTATTGTGATTTGATCCTACTATTTATTCTTAAGGACTTTCCTAAATTAAATGTATGGAACGGAGGGGAGTTTGGAAGACTGGAGTAGAATGTTAATGCCAATTTATTAATAAGTTCTCTCAACGGTATAATGTTTAGTTATCTATGGATTTCCTCTTTGGGTACGAACAAAGGGGCCTTCAATGCACATTTTAAAGTTTTGTTTTGAATGACTTGTAGTTTCTTGCAAGAAATTACGGCTGCCCCTCCCCATATTGGACAGACTTAAGTCATGGATGGTCGTATGATGACTTTTAATATGAATAACGCTGTGTCTGTTCTCAGAGATGAGTTTTGATTTAATAATGGGTATAATTTAGACACTTTTATCTGAACCGTTAAGGCAATAGCATTTATTTCCAGACTAATTGTGTGTCTAAATGTATTCCTAAGTATTTTGTGTGAGTGTTTGAATCGACCCAGGCTATTTTCTCGTTATCAGTTTTTAAGGACATTAACTTCGGAATTTTTCACAGTAAAAATATTTTTGCTTGCTATTTCTTGGGATTTAGAGCTAATTTCCATTTATCTGTCCATTTTACGAAGGTAAGTAGGTCATCCTCGAGGCCTGGTCTTACCAGTGAACGTATTGTTAGTTGATAAAAATAATGCTGTATCATCGGCAAAAAGGGTTATTTCCGAGTTTACTAATTTGGGAAAATCAGACGTATATATGGAAAAAAGGAGAGGGGATAGAGCGGAGCCTTGAGGCACTCCGGCAAGGATATTTTGTGGTTTAGAATGAGAGCCGTTTACCCATACTGTGAAAGTTCTATTTGTTATAAAACTTTTAACTATATTCTGTTAGCAGTCTCATTTTATAGAGCAAACCCTCATGCCAGATCCAATCGAAGATTTGTGATATGTCTCAGAAAATAGTTAGGTTGTATTGCTTAGACTCGAAAGATTTGGTAATGAATTCAGTAAGTTTGAGAACTTGGTGAATGGTCGAATGCCTTTCTCGGAATCCAAATTGCTCGGACGGAATATCAAGCTTTTCGGTTAAGAATTTGTTGAGTCTTTTTTTAGAAGTTTTTCAAATATTTTGCTGATCGAGGGAAGAAGTGATATTGGTCTTTAACTTTTTGGAGAACTTTAATATTTTCCTTTTTGTGGATTGGTATTATCTCTGCATGTTTCCAGATTGTGGGAAAGTAAATTATTCTTAATACAGCATTGAATTCTGCGCATATAAATGTGCTTGCTTTCTTTGGCATTTCTTTTAAGATTTTGTTTGTAATTTGATCATGGCCAGTAGATTTGTTCAGTCCGGGGGTTTTTATTTGTTGCTCTATTTCTTTGGAAGAAATGAATTTTATTGGAAGCTCAGCAGTGAATTCGATTTTTCGCATTTCTTCAACGATGTTGTCGTTAAATTTTATGAATTTAATGGGATTATTAACAAAAGAAGATGCAAAGTGAGTTAATAACAAATCTGCTTTATTAATATCGGACTCTGCCATACTCATTTGATCCGTTAATGGCGGTATGTTTTGTTTTTCACGTGATAAGCGTTCCACTGCTAACCATAGAGAGGCAGGATGAATTTGAGCCAGAGAGGATTGAAAATTTTTAAACCGAAATGTTTCTAGATGTTCGTGAATTAGTCTCCCTAGTCCGTTGATACTTCTTCTAGTTTCTTCTGAGCGGTTTTTTTGCCATGACCGTCTAAGGAGCCTTTTCCTTTTTATTAGGTTTTGTATAAAACCTGGTATTTGTTTATTTTTCATTGTAAAGTCCTGATTTGTTGTTAAGTAAAAGTTACTGACAGAATCTTCAATTATTGATGTCAGGTTGGTTATTGACATATCAATTTTTTCACTACAATCTAGATGGGTGGGTATGTTCAATTTGTTTGTCATAAATGTACGAAATTTTACCCAATTTACTGTTCTCTTTATCATTTGAGATCTACTTGGCTTGAGTAGACTATTGGCGTTAAATGTGATTATAACTGGCGTACGATCAGAATTTAACTCTGGTAGGGTGTGTTGAAATTGTTGTCTATTGAAGGTTTTTTAAAAGCACTAAGTCCAATATATCAGGATTGAATTTCTTGTTATATGGGTAATGAGTGGGTGAGTTTGGAGATTGTATTAAGATATTATGTGACGTTGTTAGTACTTTCAGTTTCTTGCCTGCTTTATTGGTTGATTTACATCCCCAGCTGGTGTGTTTTGCATTGAGATCTCCCCATACTAGCACAGTATTTTCTCCGATAGACGAGGTGGTATATTATTTTCGTTAAATTGTTTGCTAGGGGGTCTGTAAATACATTTGATAGTTATATTCGGTGCATTTGCCTGATTTACAGTTATTCCCATAGCTTCTACTTGAGTATTCGGAAAATTTTAAATTTGATATTGTTGTAATGCAGAGCGAATTACAATAGCTACACACCCAGAAGGTTTACTGCCTAGTCTGTCTTTTCGATAAATATTCTTGTCTGCTATTTTGAACTTGTTTGCGGCATTTAGGTGTGTTTCTAACACACACGCTTTATCAATGTTATAATATTTTATGAAGTGTGTGAATTCTTCTTTTTGTCTTATTAGACCATTTGCATTACAGTTTAATAAAATTAAATTTGTTTTATTTGAAACCATTTCCTGCTATTAGTGGTAGGAGTGCTTGAATACAGGATTGTATTATTGTTTGGATCTGAGGAATAATTGCGTTTATGACTTTTGTAATGATTTCTCTAACTAAATCTCCCTTGTTTAGTGACATTGCGCTTGAGAAATTTTTACGCTTTGCCTTGCCTAGCTACCTGAGCGTACGAGGTATCGCTGCGATGAGGTGGCCTCGCTTCTACGCTTCGACGGTGGTCTGGTAATGGAGGGAATTCAGTTGTGAAGTTGGGAGGTTTAGATCTAACGGGGTTCGGGTTTTGTGTAATTAGAGAGGGAGGTATTCGGTTTAGTCTTAAAGCTGGACATTTCTTAAAATTAGCTGAGTGCATTCCTAGGCAATTGACTCATCTTGGAGGTGTATCACTAGATTTGGAACATTTTGAGAAATGGTAATATTCTAAATACTTAACAAAACTGGGCACTTTTTTACAATTGTTGTGGGAGTGACCATAACGCTGGCAGCTTTTGCATTGAATAGGATTTTTGGTTTTTTTCCGGTGTTCCACTTTGACCACAGCGTAAAAGAATTTTATCAAATTTGAACAACTCTGTGGGGTCTGCGTTATTTTCAACCTGTATAGAACATAATGGAATAGGAATCTTATTTTTATAAAGTCTAATAGTTTTAATTACATGGTCATTTAAGGGTTTTAGTTCTGACCTCGCCTTCCTCGTAGTCTGTTGGGATACCCTTTACTATCACGTCTCTGGTTTTTTGTGTTGGGTCTTTAAAGGAATGGAACTCTACTTGTTCTTTCCTACAAAAACTTATAACTTTTCTGAAATCTTCAATAGTGGATGATCTGATTTCGACTGATTTATGATATAATTTGGTATCAAAAGTCTTATGAGCGATCTCTTTTAAATCATTTATCAGTAGTTTATAGTATTCAACATTATGAATAAAAATGGGGGGAATAACTGCTTGTTCCTCTTAATTTTCCTGCACTTGATTTGACACTGAATTTAACAATGAATATTTATTAGCTGTTGGAATGTTTGCAACAACGATTTCCTCCATATTTGAATGATTACTAAGTGATTGATTTGCACTATCTGTATTTTGACGTTTACTCTGATTATTTGTTAAGTCGTCGTAATTCTGTCTTCTTCTCTTTGCACCGAACTCCATCGCAGAGCCTGCTGGTGAGCCATACCTGTTAAAAGTTCGTAGTTGCGATGAAGTTTCTTCTGCGTTGTCTCCTTGCTTGTAAAAGACACCCATGGCCGTGCCAATTTCTTCGCGTGCATCACACTGCTCTGGGATTAGGATCGAATTGGCATGTTGAAGATGATTTTCCTCTTCTATAGGACCACTATCATCTCTAATCATGGAAGGCTACCTCAGCCGCCCCCGATTCGGGGCAGCTGTCTTTTCACACCAACTATTTATTACTTGCAATTGCTATTTAATATTTCGATTCCCGCACACTTGAATTAAAACAAAAACACTTTAGATTCTTCTAATAAATGCTCTCACTGTCGAACACTTAATAATAGTATATCACAAGTTGATTGAATGACTTGACCACTCATACAAAGCGTAGCAAGTTTCACGACTTCACAGGGCAGAGGAAAACGGTGTTATCGCTTTAGCTGCTCCGAAGAAACTGACAGCAAGAAATGAGATCAGATTTCCTGTAATCTCCTATCCCTACACGTGAATTCTGCAAGGCGAATAGTTTACCCGTTACACCGTGTTGAATTGCACATTCCTGAAATATTTAGGAAATGTTAGGAATTTTTAGTCCTGTATGTTTCTTAGGGTGCGCATTGCGAATTTTATCATTGCCACCTAAAAAAAAGTTTGAAAACATGAAAAAATATCTAAAAATGGAAATTTCATTTTTTCTTTTAACGTGATAATGCACTTTTCCAAGAAAATATTACGTTACATTAAAGACGTTGAGACAGATAAATAATTTTCCTGATACAACGCTTCAAATTTATTCTCCATAAGTATTGGAGAAGATCGGTTTCTGCTCCTTTATGTTATTGGGATGCTGATTACGAATTTCAACTTTTCTACTTAGTTTGGGAATTATGCAAAACTAAGGAAAGGTCCGGGTTCTGACATCTGAATGGTTTTCACTGGACGACTGTGTGAATTACTCGCAGATGGGTCAACTAGTTTCTTCAATTTTTTAAAAAGTTTTTACGCGAGGATCCTTTGTCCTAATAATTATAGAATTTAAAAGTTATTTTTTGGTCACACGGTGAAATATTTTCCAAATTTTACAAAACATGAATTTTTAACGCTATTTGTTCACATCACTAATGGAGTGCAACAAAGCTCACGTCACGATGGGAAGTTGTCGAACATAATGTCTTCGAGGGAGTAGGGCATTAAAGTTCAATAAAACAAACGGGGAAAATTCCCTTTAAATTTCACTCCCAAGTAATTCTCTTAACTCAATATGGATAATCGTCCAATTTGGACGATATATGCCCTATATGAGGAATTTAGGTTTTATGAAATTACTTTTACTTTAATTGATTTATCCATTACATAAAATTAGTTGGGAAATTCATGCTTTTCAAAACATATTTCATCCACTGGTGTATTACAACGACATTCCTCAGTACGTTTAGTGTGATGTAACATGCTGTTTCCTGTGAATTGATTTTCATAGTTACTTAAAATGTTTCTTTAAATAAATTTTACTTTTAACATTACTGCTTTGTATAATGAGATTCTGGCTTTAATTTGTTTTTACCGTCGTCTCTAATTACGTCAAACAATGAAAAGAACATTTGCGTGAATGGTTATCTAGGTAAAGAAAGGAAAAAGGACAGGTTATGTAAGTAGTTCGTTATTCTTTCGTCGGAGTTAACGAGTCTACTCTGCTACCATGATGCAAGTAGTAGGAAATGGAAGTAATACGACACTGAGCATCTGCACAAATTTTGAGTTCAACTTCTTAAATGTGTTCGATCCACTCGTGTTAATTTCATTAATTGTGATTGTCATTCATTGTCAAATTTAGAATCAGGAGTATAAGATTTCTATTCCAATATGTTTCAAAATAAAAGTGAGAAAATCAGTGATAAGAACTGAAAACAGCAAACGATTATTTATGTAAACTTTATGAAAATGATTTAAAAGGAGAATCCCATTAAAGATTTCTTACAAATCAGAAAGAAAACATATAAGAGTTAGTGGGATGAAAAATCAGTGGCGCAGCATCATTTCACGAACTTTGTCATATACGTTTCTATTCCTTCACTAATGCATACATTCAAATATAAAATTGTTTTTCTTGAACACATTAAAAATAAAGTAGTGAATTAATATTATACAACGTATTTTACGTAGGTACGCTCTCGTACCAGGATTTACTTTTCGATTCTTTGATGGTTTATTTTGTAGATTAAAATAATAACAAAAAGATTAGAGCACGGGCATCGATAATAATGAGATTGTAATTTAAATTTGAAATACGAACAAAATGATTTCCTCAGTTAGAAATAAACTGGTTTGAGAGAATCTCTGCTCACACACGAACAGATTGATCAACGAAACTAAAAAGATACTTTCTGGTAATAGAGAATCCTACATGGGATATTTTACCATCAATTGCAGGCTGCTGTCGCTTAAGAAGTCCAGTTGCATTAGCATGTGAAATCTTAATTTGTAATAATAAATTTGTAATTTTTAAGTAATTATATTTTTAATTTTGAGTCAAAAGTAATAGCTATATTGAAGTTTATATATTTATTTAGAAAAATTATTCTACACGACGTTATTTTACAGTTTCCAGTTCCTGAATTAATTCTATACGTCACGGAATACAACTGTTCCTTTTTCTTTTCTCGAAAGAACTGACTCTGACATTATTTTGATCAAGTACATGTTTTTTGGTTCAGTTCACCGCGTTTACTGGCAATTGCGATTAACGCATTTTCCAATTTATATCTTTTGTATTGTACATATGTTTGAAAGAGAATTAAATTCAAATTTCCGTCAAATCTCGGGATCGTATACACAATTAGAGGACTGTGTATATATTGAGAAATTACGTGTGTACGAAAATATTAATTCAGAGTTACTTGGATTTACAGAAACTCTAGAAAAGAGTGTATACGAAAAATGAGAAAGGACTCCCAGGGGTGAAGAGGGAAGGCTAAAGAAAAGACTAAGTCTTCCGTTTTTCTTAAGTTCCCAGAGGTGTGGTAATGCAGTGACGCAGTGAGTGGTCTAAGGTCCGAAAGTAGGATGGATGAGACATAGAGGACGGATACGAAAGTTTTTCATTCTTTTATTTCATCATCCTGCTTTTAATGCATAGTGTGTTATTTTTCATGCAATTAAACACAATTGAACTCAAACATCAATTATTTATTTATAAAAACCAAACTATGATTTGCTTAACTAGTACACTTCTAATTTTAAAGTTTACTCTAATAACATTTTGAATTCTTTAAGTAAAAGCAAGAATAAAATAAAAAAGAAAATTTAATATTGTAAATTGGATACGTTTGTATAAAATTTACATTTTTAACGACGTTCATTTTAATACATTGTTTTATTAGCGTTTCCCTTTAATCTTTCATTTCTTTAGGGAATGTCTTAAGGAAAGTTACTCAACTAATTTCTTTTGCACAAGCATTTTACGATAAAAAGTGAATTATGTAATTTTATTACTAGTACTTGAGAGAGAGAGAGAGAGAATGAATGAAAGCTTACATAAATATGTGTTGTGGTATCTTATAATCTGATTCTGAAATGAGAGTTACATGAGCAAGAGAATAGAATGACCTTATTTGAAGACTGGAGGAGGATTGATATTTAATGCCAATCGGAAGCAATTGTGGAAAACCTGAGACAAATAGGAAAATCTCTTGATAAGATTACGTTCTATCTGATATGGAATTGTTGGGGCAGAGGTTACAAAAAGATGTATATATTTACGAAATCGTTAGAGCAATGTTTCCCTAAAGTTCTGTGAAAAGGGGACAAGAAGGGATCCACAATTTTTTTGTGAAATTTAAAACTGACCTATCGTATAGCTCTAGAACAGTGCCGTCAAGAAAAAGAGCACGCGTGTGAAGTTGCGTTCAGATGCCCAGAAATCTAAATTGCGGTAACGACTTCGGCTATCGGATAGCAGGAAGAGGTTTACACATTTCTTTCCTGGCCTCTGCGACCACGCGTTCCACCGACTTCTGCGCAATAAAACTAGAGTTCGTGGTAGCATCATATAAATTTTCTGAAGGTGAACGAACATATACTTCAGTTTTGATTATATAAAAAACCTTTTTACAATTTACAATATTTATTTACGATTTTTCGTGGAATACTTGGTAATTCCCTTTAGTATTAATCTTCCTCTTTACTACATATGTCACGTGAAGTAAACATCGGGCATCACATAGAAAGTTATGGTTTAATCGCTCTGATTTTTTCCCGTTCAATGTATTCCGTCCTACAATCATTGCCTACTGGACAACATTGACTAATGACTACCTTCACAGGCGGTGACCATGGCGAGCTTTTCCTGACATTGCTGCTCTACCTGTATTAGTTCGATTTTATTGCAGAATATTTTGGTTAATTTTTTTAAAGGACGTGCCTATATTTGTAATAATATTGCTATCAATCAGAACTATTAGAAAATACTCTAAGGAAATAAACTTTGTTTAAGGTGCTTCTTTTGTTGTAATTGGTTCCCTACTCATCAGACTGAAATAATAATATAATCAAAAACCTTATTTGTGTAGGTGTAACTGAATGATTTAGGTTTAAGTTGCAGTTTTCCTTCCTTAAGCTTCATTGAAGGACTTGGATTTGTTTGCCATAAATCCCTCGTTCAACTTATACCCAACCAACAAAGAAAATCCTTACAGGGTCCTTTTCATTAGAGTTTTAAAGAGAAGGAGAAAACCTTTCTGTTGGAAATCACTTAATCAAATTATGTATTTCACAATGTGGAGTTTTCTTCATTAAGATAATTTATTGTATTGAGAAATAAAATTCTCTGAAAGTACCAGTTTTTCCCAAACTTTCAAAATAGTGCCTGATGTAGGTATCTAACCTCCGTCCCAAGGCTTTCATGGTCCTGCTTAAACCGATAAGTCTTTCGGAATGGAGACCTTAAACCGTAGACCGTAAATAATCCTAATCAATTAGGATTATTCTATAAAATTATAACAACAATTGATGCTGCATTTTACACTACATGTTTGGTCAGAATTCGTGACAATATGACTATCTGCCAATGATTGTGTGTAACTGACATCATGCTATTAAGGATTATGTTGCATCAACCAATTTTCTGAACAGAATTGAGATGAGTTTTATTATTACAAAATCAACTTTTATATTTTTAAGATATTTGTGACCAACTGTTTAAGATTTATTTATGAGTGAATGTTTTTCGTACATTTTTGAACATATCTTCAATAAAATGTATTCACTGCAGTTTCTACGATAATAAAATACGAGCTGAAGGACGTAATAGTCTTTCTAGTTGCTCATTCTGTGACATATCAATTCATTAATGAAAATTGGAGTGACCTCGAATACATAATATTTATTCGTTTCCATTTACCGTCAGATATGAGCATTCAATATAACAATCACAACTTGAGCGACATAATGGGAATGTTATTTGAAAAAAAGCAATGAAGTGGTACAATAACATGGTGGCTAGCTGACTCGTTCGTGTATGCATTATCAATACATTGGCTATGTGCGTGAACAAAAAATTAATTACTTTCATAAAAAGTCTCTCGAGATCGACCAGTGAAACCAAAATTTGAAGAAACAATATTTTAAAAATTTTTGAAGCTAAGAGTCTATTAGACGGCGGGTAAATCACTCAGAAAAAACTTAAAATATCAAGTACGAAGCAAATGGGTTTTTATTTTTGACTGCTGACTAATGTTAATTATTTAATTGTTATTTTACTAATTGACTTCCGTCGTCGGAATCAGATGTATCTCGGCGACCCGGGTTTCGCCGCGTCGAGGTACGAAGTTCCGACCATCTTGCTGTGGCCTTCTACAGGAAACTAACGTTGTGACAGTTGCACTGGATTCTTGTAATCTGGAACCAGGGGGTGTGATCTTTCCTGATTGATTGGGTCCGGGGCAAATGGGAACTGGAGTGCTGGGGATTGAACGTATTGATACAGAAAGTTTTGGGTCGGAAAGTGGTCGGAGCATTAATTATGCTTATCCACGTATACTCGTTTATAAACATATACATTTCCATGTCATACCTGATGGTCTTACGATTTTCTTCCTGTGGCGCAGTAATAACATGATAATTTCATAAGAAATGCGTTAATTTGCGTTCACGAGTAACGAGTAAAAATGTAACATAGCGCACGACTCTTTCACTGAGTTTCACCCAGTTAATTTAATATCCATCGAAATGTATAGATCTGCATAGAAACAAACAAACAAACAAACAAANTGTTTATATTATGTATCGAATGTGAGAATATTTAAATATTACATGTCTCCCATTAACTTTCTGCAACCACGAAGTTGGTAGTATAGAATATTAAGATTTGTTTTCACTATAGTTTGGATATTTTTGTTCTTTTTTAGTTTAATATTGTTTTTTTTTAGATTGTTATTATTGGTAATTTGATTTTCTGTATCCGGACCTGTAAACGGATTTTTTATCCTCTGCAGATATAGATTCAATATAAGTGTAAATGTTTTGTAATTGTATATTGTAATGAAAGTGGAAAAAATAAATAAATGATTTTTGTAGCTCTGTTCACAAATTACTGTGATTGATTAAACGTACTGTATCACAGAAAATATTGTAAAACAGTCCAATTAAGGTCGAATAATATAAACGATTCTATATTTAAAAGTGGATGTAAATAGTAAAATGGAAAGAGTATTAATGTCTGTATCGATTCTAACGAACATTTTCCGTACCCCTGAGCACAGTACTGCACTCTCACGACCGTGATGCACATCCCTGCAAATTTTCGCCGCATCGGCGAAGCGACGGGAGCGCGTCGAAATAAATCAACCCAGTCGCTGCCCTCGTATCAAATTCCTCTTCCCCTGAACACTTGCCCCCTTCCCTTTTAACTGCTCATCCTCGTTCCCTCGATGGCGAAAAAGGCACAAAAAATAATAATAAAAAAGTGAAACGCAGGGACAGGTGAAAACGACGAAGCGATAGGTTGACGCTATTGTTTGTACACACAGGAGCCGGAAGGGACGCCTGTGTTTGCTGTCTGCGTGACAGAACCAGTAATTGTTATTAATTGAAACCCAGGAAAGTAGCGTTGGCCGTGAAATAAAAATCTTGACCTCGCATGCAACACAGATTGCTTCGGAGAGTGTTAGGACGGTACGCCAGAAGATGTAAAGTGCTCTTGAACTAACTTAGACGGAGAGGAGTTAACAGGAATTATGGAAATGAGGAAAACTCTTGCGCTTTGGTAGAAAATTAGGGTAATTAGAGGTAAGATGTTCAGATTAGATTTGAAACACATTAATAAACTGTAGAATACTACATGAATTTCTAAATAAATAAATCCTTCAATTGCACACTTCTTGCCGATTTTTCGCGTACTTTGAAGATGTTTATTTGAAACCTGAAATGTAATTACCTCATATCTTATCCCTAACTTAAGTTATGAGGTCTGATTAATTTGGTGTAGAACAAGCGTGACAGAAGAAGATAAATGTTTAATGTCTTATTTTGAAGACGTTTTAAATATATTTTAGATACAACTTCATTATTTAATATGAACTTGTCCGTCCGGGATAAACCACGTCTTAGTGGATACAACAATCAACGTTCGGTCATCATGCTGTGGCCTTCTTCAGGTCAATGTAAGAGTTGTACAGACCTAAGTCGCTGTCGTACTAGGTAGAGTACCAATTTTCAGTTAATCCTTGTGGTTGATCCTTAGGACCATTAAATCTTACTTTCGATAATCCATGGGAATTAGAATGAACAATGACCACAAATGTTTGATGTTTCACGTACGTATATGATTGATCCATGTACTGAGCTAGTCTTACCATAAACAAAACTCGTCTCTTCAATATTCGCCTCAACACAAGGAATGCGTAGCTTTAGTATGGACTTGAGAAGTTATTTAAATATTATGCACCGTAATTTTCGTGATCATATCGAGAAATTTTGTGCCTTTGAGTTTGTTTTCGAATAACTGGATTATACTGGTGCTATGGATCCCGATATTTCAAATAATGCAAGCCCTTGGTGAATGTAAAACAGTAAACACTAGAATATTTATACTTTATTTATATTCATTTTCCCTTCATCTTCTATGATAAATTCTAAGCTGTCACAATAATGTCTGTGGAAACATCGATTTTAAGTTTCTATATTATTTCCTCAAATAAAAAAATGGATTCTGTATATTTCGAATAAATTTTGTTCATACATTCTTATCTCCCGTTATTGTATTCAAAATATAATGGAAGCTTTTGACTAATGTAAATCTATGTGACTGACTGAGCATGTAGGCTTTTTCTACATTAAAGTGTGTCCGAGAGAGTTGTATTTTTTGCGTATCAATGGAAATTGCTCTCTCTTTATAATATGCAATATTTCAAATTAATAGTTCCTGAAGAAATATTATAAATACAGAATATTTTTAATAAATTTTATTTTATCTATTTTAATAAATGGTCAAAACTAATCTTAAATTTCAAATAAAAATCAAATTTGTTACGATTGTTGTACAAATTAATAATACAAATTAACAAATTATATTGTACCAATTATTCTACTACTTCCTTTTCCAAAGAGATAATATCTTCTCGTTGCCTTAAAAATATGAATCAATACATTTCAAGGTAGAACCTTAATGATGAATTCGAAACCAAAATTTCAAATGGGGTGTCTCAGTCACAGTGCGACTGTTGTAATATATTATAGATAATTGTGCGGTTAAAGTCTGTTATTATTATATTTTTAAACTATCAACTTTTTCGAACCGTTTTAGACTAAAATTTTATTTCAGTCGCGACGTGTCGTCACTGGTTTGCGATTTCATCATGTGATTAGTACACAAATACACGGTGTATATTTATACTGATGACCTAATGAATTTGCACAAAACTGGTGGATTCAATGGGATTAGCGGCTTGCTGTCAAGAATAGGGTGATAATCCCATTCAATGCACCGGCTTCCTACGCGAAAAAAAGGCCCGGATTTCTCTGTATTAATCATAGACTGGTCTTCTAATTAGTGCCGCAACCTATCCGACGAAGGGCAATATAACTTGTATTTCTGAAATCGTAGGGAATGTTACGACAAAATTAAGAATCAAGTGTCAGGTTAAAATTGTGCAGTTCTTCGACACATTTGTTACGAAGGGCATTGAAAATGTAATTATTAAGGGAGAAAGCATAAATGACGAAAGTGTTAATCTCGAGACCCTATTAATGACAGTCCTTTAGAAAGAGATCGTGTTTTTCTTTTGATCAAGCGTAAAAATGGTCGCTTTCGTTAACAGGGTCATTTATATTAGTTGTATCTGATTCTACAACTTCGTAATGTCTAATTGTTTTCAAAAATACGTACGTTATACAAATGTCAAGATTTCGGTCACTTGTCTGAGAGCAAAAAATAAGTTGTTAAATTATGTAATTATCTGTTTGTCTATTACAATATAGCATGCAACGTTTGTCATTACCTATTCCTGATTTCAAGGTTTTTAAATCTCGTGTTATTTTCTTTAAGCGAATATGTAGACGAGCCTACGAAATTAGCGCGCGACATACCTTGAGCAAGATTAAGGTTTTGAAAATAGTTAAATTTACGAATTTCAAATGACATACGGATATTACATCATCTATATTTGAAATATATTTATTTTTTATGTGAGATTGAGTTCTTCTGCTTGAAAACATCTCAATTAGTGGCAACGCTACAATACCTTTTGATATCGCTTGCTGCAATGTATTTCTACCGCTGACATATCCTTTTCCTCTGTTGTTTCATTTCGTTATAAGTACATAAGTATCTAGATCGCACTTGGATTAACAACTCTGCTCTCGTTTAATTGCGCTCTTGATGACTTTTTTGTGGGTTGTGTGCCCACTACCCATGGGCATTGTGGACACGGGTTGACCCACAGAATGACCCATTCGGAGTACCAAATGGATTCCGACGTGTTTGTGGGAATTTTACGTCCTTCCCAAACCCACACTGACGTCATGTGAAAGTATTGCCAATGGGAATAATGGGTGATGAACAATTCATTGGATTGCATTCCATGTGCTATATCAGTGCAATGCCTAATATTCCATTCCCACTGAACTGAGAGTATTATGTTGCAGTTTTATTTTCTTCAGTAATGCTAGTTATAAAATGTCAATTTAATGCTTTATATATCTAAAATGATGCACAAAGTTTCGTATTTTATTTCTATAATATACATTTCTATTTCTCCATTTTCCCTTGAAAAGAGCCTAGGACAAGTAACTATTGATTTCGACAGCTGCCTCTCAACTTATGGTATTGCGATACGCATTGTCAAAAATCATTGCAATTGAAATGATTAATTTTACTCAAATATTATTTAACTATTTTATGTACGAGGAAGGAGAAATTAAGTGAACGTCAGATACCAGTTTCCAACGCAATCTATTTTATGTAAAATCATTTCCACAAAAGAAACAATTTTCCTGTTTCTTTCTCATCTAAATTTCACATTGTATGGGCTAGCTGTATGATAATTATCTACTAATGCATTCTGTATATGTGGTTGATAGTTCTTGTGAAGTAAATTCCCTACAGTTAAGATAATTATATCTTTGTCGAAGCTTCGCTCAATGCGTTTGTTCATCAAAAGGAATATAGAGAGACAGTCTATTTGTTATAACGCCTCGCGCGAAAATTCATGTTGCGTGAATTGCGCGTAAATATGGATGAAGTTGCATCAAACAATGTTTTTGGTCTCAGAATAGGCAACCAAGTGAAGCATGAAAATGTGAAAAAGTGTTTTGAATTGCATTCCCTTAAATGTGAAAAATTTTCGTATGAACGATTGCCCAATTCTCCCTCCCCCCTTGTTGAGTATTACAAGCATGTAGAATAGAAAATATACGTTTTACATTTATTTTTCTCTGTGTTTTCTACTAGGTCAGAGAGGGAAGGTCAGAGGAGCGTGGTTGGTATTTGCTCTTATTAAATAATTTGTGAAGGTTAAAGAGTTATTCACAAATAAGAAGAGGAGTTTTATTGAAGAGAACTCTTGTGGAGGGGATGGAGGTGATAATATGATACAAATAATTGAGAATGAGTTTAATTTTGTCTGTACCAGGTAAAAATTGAGCACATAACGCAAGGAAGTTTGAATCCTGTATGTTAATGGATCTAAAAACATATATTGAACTAGTAGGTAAGATTCTCTTCAACCAATTTACGAATCTAAAGCGAATAATTGTTTTTTTAAGGAAGGAATATTATTATCGGATGCGACGAAAATTCGTTCAATTGCTTTTGAGACCATTCACATGAGCTCTCAATCAACTTTCTACGACGTCGGCGTCTCATAAATTATATCAATCAGCCGATCAGCTTCGTTTTATACTAATGTGTAAGTGTGTCTGAATGTTTGCTATTTGATCACGACTAAACCACTGAACCGATCGTGATGAAATTTGTCAAGCAGATAATACAGGTGATAGTCAAGTACACCACCCGTTCTTCCACAAATGTACATCTCTTAGTCCCAGATCTCGTATCCCGGAAGATCGAGACACATCCCCATTCATCTAGCTCTATTTGTCACATATCTTCTCCACGTGTGGGTGCACAGAGGAAATATATTCAACGAGATTTGATGTTGAAACGTTTTCTACATTGTAGTTTCTCATGGATAGGATCGCCTAGTTTCCGTATATTTCTATATCAGAATGAATGAGTCCTTAAACTACATTTATTTAGTCATATCAATATTCTTGCTCATTATTTATAAATTTTGTTTATAATTGTAGAACTGTTTATTTCTCTAAACGCTTCAAATTTCTAGTAGCATCCTCGTATACCTCGTTTGCACAGTTCATTAATTTTCTGATCTTGACAGCGCGTCTACCCATGACGGTGGCTGAACAATCTATCTGGCATATCTCCAAGCTGGTGATCACATAGAAACCGAATTTCATGTTCGAAATTTGTATTACTCTCCAACAATGATATACAAATGCGTTTAAGAATTAGTTGCACTCATTTTCTTCAGCTCTTTACATATTTTACTAGTACTATAATATACATATTTTACTTTACATATTTTACTAGTACATTTTGAACCAGGCGTTCAAAGTCATATAATGAGAAATAAGGGTTTTATCAATAAAACACTTGTAATAGATCAGTTTTAAAATGCGTTAGGTGGAATTTTTCACACTTCATCTTCAAATCAAGAGGAAAATCAATGTTTTTATCTATATTTGAATAATTCTTCCCTCCTTCTCTCAACTCTTAAATTCTACTTTTGTCTACACTAAATGAAGGGGCAATTGGAAAATTATTAAACAAAACCAAACCATAGCGCAGAACTTTTGGAATCTGACATTGTTAATCAATAACCAATAGTCAGTGTCCATCTGGGGACCAAGGTTGTCGTACTTAGTGTAAATTTGCTAGTACATTGTTTCAATTTATACGGTATGATTAATAATTCGCAGTTTTTAATATACCATTATTCATAAACTACGGTTATAATAATTAATATAAACAGAGTAAATACATTTTTTAAAGTTTCATAAATCGTTATAAAAATTAGCAGTGATTGTTCTCGAAAAAGAAAGTGAAGAAAAGAGAAAACAGAAATTTGGAAGTATTCCTTTAAGAGTGGGATTAATTGCAGCACTCATCCAACCGTGTAAAATCTTATCCGCTTATAGTAAAATGGAATGTTCGAAAGGTAGTGAAGGAAAGTAATAAATTACTTCTGCGATTAAAGAAGAAATATTTCATATGGTGGTTAAGTTTATCAATAGATTTGTTTCTTTTAATTGTGCATCCATTAAGTAAAATTCATTTTACGTCGATTTTTAAATAAAAATTGACGTTAAAATTATTGTGGGATTGTCGACAAATANGTTGTCGACAAATATTAGGAGGGTGAATACGAAATATTCAGGGAGCATATTCTGTCATTTCTGTTTTTTTACGACATCTATTAATATTATTGTGTGTGTTGTTTTACACTTTATCATCTTTAACCTATTTTGTCTGTTTTTGACAGGGTGTAGAAGGTTTCTTTCACCCTGGTTTTTGTGTACGCTACCTGGGAACACTTGAATAATAATAATTAGGTATAAGAAGCAAATGAAGACTGGTATGTTCGTAAACACATTTTTATCTGGTTTGAACCTGGCTTATTATTAAATATTTACGATATTAAGAATTTAGTTTTAAAGCCTTTAATTTCTTTGTAATTGTTTTACAAGGTTATTATATATGTGTTTTCAAATAATTCTATAAATGACTACTTTTGTGTACTTAGAGATAGTATTATTTTTATACGTCTGCCAGCTAGGTTTGAAACAATCGTTGGAGTAGTTCCGAGATTTGTGAATGAAACTGCCTCTAACGATTCCCCACAAACACAGATGTCTGTCTCCTGATTGAATTCGTATTCCATTATAAGGATGTCGAGGTCGCTTCAACCCTTTCTATATTTGCTTCCCAAATATATTCAGTTAATCCTCGACTCACAAACTCAACAAGTCAAGCGACTGAAACAGAACGCCAGTCGTAAAATCCACCTTATCATTTGTAAATGGAATCCCTATGATTTCTGTGAGCAAAAATTGCCCACAGTTATTTTCTTGAATTTTAATTATTCTAATCGAACTTTTTATATGAGTTTTTCTCGTTGACTAAAATTCAAGAGACGTAACTACCAGGAATCTAGATTTCTCGTGAAGAATTATATAATTTATGGTTTAACTTCTTTGGAAAAGAAGGAAACTTTGAGGGAATAGGTTCTTCTTCGTTCTACTTTTTATTTTCGTATATAAAGTAATCAAACATTTTAAGAATTATAAACGTGATAAAAAAATTATTCACTAGTCCCTAGCCGTCTTTGTAAACATACTAATAGAAATAAAATATATGTCCATAGATTCTTGCAATACTTGTAATACGTTTTGAAATAATAATATAATGTATACTAGTCTGTAGTGTAAGGAATAGTTTAAATAATACTCATTGGGGTCATGATTTGAGCTTATTATCATCAAAAGTTCATGTTCTCTGTTTTTATTTTCATATAGGACTGTAACATTTTTCTTAGTTCGTCAACAAATTCAACAAATAATTTTGAAGACAGTTTCCATTAATTTTGTTGTGGGTGTTAAAATGAATTTTATAATTAAAATATAATAATATAATATTAAAATAATAAACAAAGCTTAAGAAAACTTCACGCACAAAAACAATTTTAATATTTTAGTCCAGTTTTTCTTCTCAATTTTCGTGACAACCATGGTGGTAACACGTAAAAAGACTACGCCGAATTAGCGTGTCAGTTCTGGCGCACAGCCCTGAAGGATTATGTCATCAAAGTGAAATTGTATCGAAAGCATTATTTGACAGGACAGTTTGACAGTCGTCCCAAATCATTGACGGCGACAGGGTAACATTTTTGTCCCGCGAAAACCCTTTGGTATTGATAAAACCTGATCTCGTTTTATTGGCTACATACCAGTTGCTGCTGTTGAATTTCCTCCATATTTGGCATTTGGATTAAGTTTTCACTTCGACGTTCCTATGGCGTCAATTGTTTCACAGTTCGCAGCGATGTAAAAGTCAAAAGAATAGTTCAAGTGGTGAATATACGAACTTCTCTAACATGTACTATTGAATGGTATCTGGAGAATTACGTATTACTGCAATTTATGTAACTTTTTGTAATGAAATAATTTATAATTTTTTTAAAAATATTTCTTTTTATGAATTCATCAACACATCTCCAACTTCGTGTACTTCTTGGTTCGTGTACCTCACAAAAGAAATTGGAGAACGACGGCGAAGAAAGAAAGTTAGATAAATAAATTTTATATGAATATTTATTTGTTCTTGATACTATTGGCAAATAACTTACACGCTGAATATTTATCGCTAGTAGAAATAAAACTTTGAACAGAAAAATGAATAAGTTCCAAAATTTTCCAAAAAATGACATATTGCTTTGGCAAATATGTATGAGGATTTCTCTGAGATGAGCAAACGAGTTAAGTTGTATATTTCATTATGTTCATTTGACGATGATGCACTATCCTGAAATCACTGTGATCACAAATCTAATGAGAATTTGAGGAAACCGTTAAAAATTTACGACAGTAATAAACTATACAAAGAAGTAAGTATTTTCTATTTTTTTAAAATTTGGTTTGAATTTTATGTTACATAATATTAGAGCTTATTAAAAACGTAAGGATTAAGGTGGATACGGTTTTTAATATTACAACATAATTTGATCCAAATATTGTTTTTTTTCCAAGGGGAGCAGGACCAATACCATTTTTTTCCAAGGGGAGCAGGGAAAGATACATGGATGGCTTAAAATTGTCTATGTATAACGAATTTAGACCTAATATAAGAAGAAATTTTTACGTAAATTCTCGGATTACTTATTCTCGATCTTATCTAGCTATAATCTTTAAATATCTTTTTCTGAACAAAATTTATTTATTAATACACACCCATAAATTTCTTCTGGAATTTTTGAAAGTAGATAATAAAGTATTCTTTGTCCATATGTTCTAGCAAAACACCAAATGATTAAAATCGGTTCAGGTTTTTGTCAGTGTCGTTACAGGTATAATCCCTTGTAGTTGGTTGAGATTGGAGAGAAATGATTGAAGATTCTTTCCATATGATTGGGAAATTACAAGAGTATCACGTATATCAACCGGACGCTCTTAACTGAAGCAAGTTTTTTAAATTTTTTTTATTAAACTTACAATACAACTAGTCGTTTTCCGACTAACCAGCACTTTTTCTTTGGCCTAACTTTTTACATATTTTCTAATGTTCCACCAATGTGTCGTCTTAGTTCTTAAACAATTTAAAACACAAGTTCACACTTAACACCAATTAACTTTTTATTCACAAAGTTCGAATGNAGAAGTAAGTATTTTCTATTTTTTTAAAATTTGGTTTGAATTTTATGTTACATAATATTAGAGCTTATTAAAAACGTAAGGATTAAGGTGGATACGGTTTTTAATATTACAACATAATTTGATCCAAATATTGTTTTTTTTCCAAGGGGAGCAGGACCAATACCATTTTTTTCCAAGGGGAGCAGGGAAAGATACATGGATGGCTTAAAATTGACTATGTATAACGAATTTAGACCTAATATAACAAGAAATTTTTACGTAAATTCTCGGATTACTTATTCTCGATCTTATCTAGCTATAATCTTTAAATATCTTTTTCTGAACAAAATTTATTTATTAATACACACCCATAAATTTCTTCTGGAATTTTTGAAAGTAGATAATAAAGTATTCTTTGTCCATATGTTCTAGCAAAACACCAAATGATTAAAATCGGTTCAGGTTTTTGTCAGTGTCGTTACAGGTATAATCCCTTGTAGTTGGTTGAGATTGGAGAGAAATGATTGAAGATTCTTTCCATATGATTGGGAAATTACAAGAGTATCACGTATATCAACCGGACGCTCTTAACTGAAGCAAGTTTTTTAAATTTTTTTTATTAAACTTACAATACAACTAGTCGTTTTCCGACTAACCAGCACTTTTTCTTTGGCCTAACTTTTTACATATTTTCTAATGTTCCACCAATGTGTCGTCTTAGTTCTTAAACAATTTAAAACACAAGTTCACACTTAACACCAATTAACTTTTTATTCACAAAGTTCGAATGGTTTTGTCCGTTTCAGTCTCCTCTTGTATCCATAACATTCTAGTATCGTTCGGGCTTCGAGATTTGGGTGATCTTGTAGTCTGGTGTCATGAAAGGTGTCTAGAAATTTTTTTTATTTCCTCTTCCACAACTGGGATACCCAGATCCTTGTGTATGTTACTATTTCTAACGTACCACGGAGCATCAACTATACATCGCAGTATATTATTTTGTCTCCTCTGTATTATATTTTTGTTACTCTTCCTGGGGCAACCCCAAAGTTGTACTCCATACATCCAAATTGGCTTGATAACTTGGTTATATAGAAGTACTTTATTGTGTATTGACAGTTCGGATTTCCTCCCAGTTAGCCAATGCATTTCTCTTGTTCTAATTTTTATTTCTTCTGCTTTTTTCTTTATATGCTCCTTCCAGCGCAATTTAGTATCAAGGTTCATGCCCAGATATTTTGCTGTATTCGCATGTGGAATTATGCTATTACTCAGTCTCAGCTGAACTGGGTTACTCTTCTTGTTCGTGAAATCAATATGTACTGATTTATTCTTGATTAATTTTATTTTCCATTTTCTTGTCCAGGTGTTAATATTGTCCAAAGCATTTTGAAGTTTCTTCGTCGCTACTTCTGCATTATCTCCAAGTGCCAGTATTGCCGTATCATCGGCAAAAAATGCTATAGTTTCTTCTCTTGGTTGCGGTATATCATAAGTATATAATACGTATAATAAAGGTCCCAATACACTGCCCTGAGGCACTCCTGCATGTATTTTTTTCAACTCAGAATATGAACTATCTTGTTTCACCCTAAACAACCTCTTTGTCAAGTATGACTCAGTGATATCAACATAATTTTTTGGTAGGCACTTGCTGAGTTTATAGACTAGGCCTTGGTGCCATACTCTGTCAAATGCTTTGGCCACATCCAAAAATGCTGCGGAACAGACTTTACCCTCCTCCAAGGTGTTTTCTATAATATTAACAAGCCTATGGACTTGCTCAATTGTTGAATGCTTGGTTCGAAATCCGAATTGATGTCCAGGAATCAGTTGTTTTTTGTCAATTATAGGTTTTAATCGTTTTAGCAACAATTTTTCGGATACTTTAGACATAGTAGGAAGTAAAGAAATAGGGCGATAGGAAGCTATTTCATTTGGCGGTTTTCCTGGTTTCACTATCATAACAACTTCAGATACCTTCCATGCTGCAGGAACATATTTCAACCGAAAGGTAGCATTAATGATATTGGTGAGTTTAACTATTGCTTTACGAGGAAGCTTTTTTAATAACTCTCCTGTTATTAACTCATATCCAGGAGCTTTTTTTCCATTGATATTCTTTATTTCAGTTTCCACTTCCTTTGGAGTCACGGGTGAGATTTCTGATTCCTCGTGGAACATGATGTCAGAGAGATTACAATCATTTTCTGTATTATGTGGACGAAACGTTTTCTCTAAATAACTTGCAAGTAAGTCTGCTTTATGATTGTTATTCCTGGCCCATTCTCCATTTGAGGCCTTCAATGGAGGTACTTGTATAGTCGGTCTCTTGATTCTTTTAGTAGCTTTCCACAGGGAATAGTTAGTGTCTATCTCCGCTGTTAACCTCACGAGATAAGATCTCATAGTATTCTCCTTTATCTCTTTAATTTTTCTGTTTAGTATTTGTGTAAGATTATTTAATTTATTTTTATCTGCTGGATGCCTAGTGTTTTGCCATTTTCTTTGAGCTTTCCTTTTTTCAACTACCATTTTTTTAACTTCCAAAGGGTAACATATCTGGCCTTTTTTCACAGGTTTAGTCTTAGCTGTGTTGTTCCAGGCAGCTTGCTGGATATCAGTAATTATTTTTTCTGTTTCATAATCTAGTTCTTCCTTGCTTTGAAGTGATACGTTTAATTTTACCAGATAATTTCAATTAATTTGAAAGCTCTCCCAATCGGTGGTTTTATTGATCAATGATAGTGTAGCTTCCTGTCGTATGAGTGTTTCACTTAATGTTAAAATGATAGGTGAATGATCAGAGCTTAAATCAAAATTCTCTTCTATATCCACATAATTTGCTGATATCTTTCTAGAAATGAAGAAATCAAGCAAATCTCGTTTCTTATTTAGGTCTGTAGGCCAATATGTAGGTTTGCCTGTGGAATGACATTCACATCCATGGTCTTTTAGAGCTGATAGCATTTCTTTTCCCTTAGCTGTTGTTAGCCTTGATCCCCAATATATATTTTTAGCATTAAAGTCACCTCCAACGATAAATTATTCTCCAAGGCTCTTATGGAATTCTAAATAATGTTTCTTCTTTAAGTTATTTCTTGGTGGAAAATATGCAGAACATACATTGAAGTTATACCTATGTGTTTTCACATTAACCACTGTTGCTTGTATAGCATCAGTTCTGTAGGGTGCTTCTTCATAATGAATTATATTATCTCTAATTAAAACTGCACTACCTCCTCTTGCGGTATTTTGAGGGTGTACCGTGTGGTAACATTTATATCCCTTTAATTTTATATAGGAGTGTTCTGTAAGATGTATCTCACTTAAGAGCCCTATATCTATGTTTTGAAAATCCAAGAAACTGAAATCTGTCTGTTTTTCGCTTATCCCTTTTGCATTCCACAACGCTATTCTTATCTCTTTCCTGTTCGTGACTTGTTTTTTGAAGATGCAGCGGCTTTTTCGCTCTTACTTTCCAGCTGTTTCAATCTGTCCAAGACATTATTAAGTGTTCTCCCTTGTTCTACAATACATTCCTGCTGTTTATCAAATTTTTCCAATAGAGTGTGGAGCATGATATTTATATTATTATGGTCATCTTTTAGATTTTCCTCCATACTATTCTCTTGTACTACTTGTGAGAAAGTTCTATCTTCAGTGACTGTAGATGTTCTTACTTTCTGAGCTTTTTGAAGCTGTATATTTAGATCAGTTTGATTTATATTTCTCTCTTTCCTCCTCATAGCCTCAATCCTTATCTCTTGTAGTATTTTTGCTACTTCGCAACCTCTGTAGCAACTGAAGCAAGTGATAAAACATTGAGTTGTATGTTCTGGTGGATTGGGTCACGGGAATAGAAGCATTTCAAAACATCCGTGATGGATACGCTACTGGCACATACATTTCCCTTTTAGGAATATTTCAACTCATTGAATTTCTTGACGCATTTGAAAATGAGAGTAATACCACCATATTACCGATCAGCGACTGGGTAATGTTTCCTTTCCAATGGTTCATGATACGGCCAAAAGAAAACCCTGATGAACTTGCCTTTCTGGAGCTTGTTTCGCTGTCGACGGACATATTTTACGCATTCCAAATATCAATATAAGTCGCCCTAACTCGCAAAGGCGCATCACCTCCCTTAAAAGATTTCCTTGAAGCACAAGGAGACGCTTTCGCAAGCAATGCTCTCTGCCATTGTTCCCACCACCAAGCCTGTCAAACTCCGTCTGCTGAATCCGATAGCTCGTACCGCAAGAGACGCTCTTTGTATTAACTGCTGCGGAAGGAACTCTCTGGTGGAGAGAGAGAACTGGACTTGTGAATTGGAACTGCAGCTCCACCGCATCAAGCGTTATGCAAGTGTTTTGCATTTGGAATTGCGGTGACGACGCGGCGATGGTGGTGGTAGGACCTGAGCACTCCGAGTGCTAAATATCGATTGCAGTATATTCTGTATTTCCACCCTAGTTCACCCAAGTACAATAAGCACATACCATTTTTAATCATTCTTAATATATTTAAACAATCCATCGTCGTCTGCATAGTAATACAATTAAATTGATAAATATCGACCTATTAAAGCACAAAATTTATAATCACTCCAATCACAGTATACCTAGTGAAAATACATCAAGGTTTCTCTAATCACAATATAAAATACAGATCTTTGAAGAATTAAAATTAAAATCACGTTTTAATTCACTTGATAATGGTTCCAATGTGTACCGAAACGTTGTGAGTTTAATAAGTTTTAAAGTGTTCTTTATGTTCTTAATTATTTTATGCTGTGATTAGTGGATCCTTGATGTATACCTTGATAGGAGTGATAATAAATTGTCTACTTTAACAATTGATATTTATAAATTTCTTCGTATTTAAATCGTGCGTGTAATTTAAGAACATTTTATTTTTATAAATAAAATATTAAAATTATGTATGATCTTAATGGTTTCTAAAACTATTCGATGTAATTTCACATTTCAATTTTCAATATGAACATTGTTTGGTGCTCTTTAGAAGCTGAAGGAAAAATTTTACGAAGTAGGGTATATTTCAAGCATTTAGAGCCACGAAAATTAACCATGAGGTGTTTAAACTATTGTATTTTTTTCTTTGATAGTTTTATTATTATTTTACAATAAAGTCACCTTATTTGAAAGGTACGGGCAACCTGTGGCGTAGTGCCTAGCGCACTCGCCTTCTACCTCCGGTGTCTCTGGTTCAAATCCAGTCTGATCCAAGTAGAATTCTCGGTGGTGGACGAAGCGGTGATCACGGCAGGTTTCCTCGGGGTACTCCCGTCTCCCCTGCCATTCATTCATTCCACCACAACGTTCACTCATCATCATTTCACCTCATTCGCATGTCATTCTCGTCATTCCAGTCATAAGGACGCCGTCTGAAAACAGTGGGTGGTCGTGTGCAACGACCAGGGCACAGAGGATCCTCAACGCGGTGTCCTCGAAGCGGCAAATGCTGTTAGAAGTCCTCTGCTCCAGAAGCAATTCTGACACGATATCATCATTTGTAAGGTATATTGTTTTCTGTAAGGTGGAATAAACAGGTTTCAAAACATAAATATTTAATTAATCTTAAATTTAATGTGATTAATTTCGATAATTTTACTATAAATGAGCTAAAATAATCAATCTCATAATATAGTTTTATCACAAAAAACGACTCATAAGAAATTTCTTTAGTTTAATAATGTCTTTCTGGGGGATTCCGTATTAGAAAAGATCTGTCTACATCACAAAATCAGTCGATCCTTTTTTGACAAAGAATGAAAACCATTATAAATCGTAGTTTTCACTTGAAAGCCATTAAAAACCCTTCACAGAGGATAGAATTCCGTGATTTCTTAGATTTGGTACGATGAGAAGATGATATGACTCCTGGGATTCATTTTATAGCAGACTGAATTTCCTGTGTGGACGAAATACACGTGTATAATGTTCTGATATACACATTTCAGAGGTGCCACTTAATTTAGATCCATAATTAACTGACACTTCAAAAATTATAGAAACTAATTTGAAAATTCTTTAAATCTTCATATTAAGGTAACAAACGAAGGATCTTTATAAAAAATCTTCTAGCGTTTCTTTCTTAGAATCCGTCCCATGTAAAGTGTTTCAAGATTCCTTGAAGATGGTCGAGTACAGTACGTTTTGGGAACTGGAGATCAATGAAACTGTAGCTCTGTTTAGGAAACATGTAGGAGGGAAGCAGGAAGGAAGGAAGGAAGGATTCCAGGAAATTGACGAAGTACACGCGAACTCTATAAGATACAGGGGTTGCCATCCCGTGTGACGACTCCTGAATCATCAATCACATATGTCTTTCATAATATGTGATGATATCATCAATGCTCCTTCCTTATTGTTTCTTATTATTGATAATATTTTTTTCTGTAATTAGTTTTTGCACGGTTGTTTACATTATTAATAAATATTATTAGTAAATGCTAGTTATAAGTGTTATATGAATATGTATGTGTAAATACATTGTAATGTGTTTCTTTATAAGTATATGTGTAAATTCTACTTATAATTTCTATATGGATGTGTTTATTAGTAATTAGTCTGTAAGTCTATAGATGTTATGCAAATGTGTAGTTATACAACCTATTTGAATTGGTATGATCTAACCTTTATTTATCTATACACTGTTCACGTTGTGATATTTTATTTTTGTAATTTGTATGTATTAACTTTTGTGGCGACTGCTTGAAACCTTGCAATCTTTAAGGTCAATGAGCAAATAAACATTATTATTATTATTATTATTATTATTATTATTATTATTATTATTATTATTATCATTATCATCATTATCTTTGTAACTCAATCCTGATCTTATTTTTTCTTCAGGTTTTCTTTGAGATCTTTGATTGGAATCGATAGGAGAGTAAAATTGGTTGTGGTTCTCCGCTTGCTTGTACAAAGTTTTCAACTGCATTTTAGCTATAAATTATCAATTTTACAAAAAAACAACAACAGGGGTCTTATTTTATACCTTAATTTTGGACAATTGATTATTACAAAATTTTCTATAATGGAGATGTTCAGAAAAACAACGTGAAAGTCATATGTGTACAAGTGTGTTTGATTTATTTCATCCATTAATTGGGAAAAATTTATATGCAAGAGAAATTTTTAACTGGGTAAACTTAGTTATTTTATTATTTTTGTTTTATTTTCAAAGCCATGAAAAGTAAAGTATAGTATTAAAAAATTGTGATGTCATTTGCTGAAGTCTTTGTATTGCAATTTGCCTTGCATGTCTTTCAATTTTCTTGACTAATGTACTTACAATGTATCGATTCTCATCAAATAAATTTGTGACAAAGAAAATTTATACCAGACATGCAAAGAGTTAATATTTCTTCAAGGAATTTAAAACGTGTAGTCTACGTAGTATCCGCCTGAACTAGAGTTGGCTACCCCTACCGTCAATCTTAAATCGTGTTGATCGTCAGGTGTCACGGTATTCGACATTTTGTTGTTACACGAAGAGATTCTTGAAAACTTAAGATTTCGACTTAAGAGCCTCCGACACTGTTTTATCAAATCCTTCAGTGCTATTTTATTTTGTTTTAAATTGAATCATGGAAACCTGAAGGTCCGAAAATCAAAGTAATGTTCTGGTGCTTTGCAATGATGTTCTAAGCCATTAAACACAAATTGTTTTTAATTAAATTTGTATATTTTGTGTATTTTACTTATTACTGCCAAATCTACACCCAAAATAGTTTTCAATCAGTGTTGTAATTTAAGAGTCAACTAAAATGATATGGAAAGTGAAACAAAAATTTTCAAAATAATATCTCGAATAATGTTTAAAATGCAGTTATATATGTGAATAATGTGACGCTCTGTGATTCACTGGTAGGTTGCACAGAGCTTCGCTAGACAGCATACAAGTTTGGAAAATTACAAAAGACGACGTGTTGATAAAGAAAACGAAATATCAAATGAATTGATCAATTTCATGTCGCATCACATTCTACGTAAATAACGATGTATATTCTATTGCACTTTTCTCTGCATTTAGACTGTGATATGTTCATATAGTTGCATTTAGATAGTTTAGACAGTGACCGATTATTATTTCTTTTGCCAATATTAACATTATGTCGCTCTATCATTTGTAGAATACTACATACTTATTAATTTTTACTTACTGCCTGAATTTTAATATTTGAAATAAACGTTTTTTTAATACAGTTTGTAGGAAAAATGCTAATATTCATTCTACACGTTAATTACGAGTTATCAAAATAATAGGTTTTTTAATGAAAAGTTTTTTCTTCTGTCTCTCACTAGATAAACCCATTACAAAATAAGTAATTTTACTAAAAAACATGAATATTATAAGACTATTAAAACTTATAGGTTCCACATTTTCGAAGCTCCTTGTATTATGTTATGTACTTACTAGCCCAGTAAATGTAGGTCCAAAAGCATCGATACTGATAGACCACTTCCCAAGGGTTATTTTCATAAATGTCTCTAGGAATCCCCTTGGAGCTTAACCCTCCAGCCCCCCTCAAAGTTGTAAAATGTGAACATTTACGGAAAATTCAATATCTCTGTTACTAAAGATGAGATCGAGTTCAAATATTTTGTTTTATTTATTATTACATAGGGTACAATATTAACTATCTTCATATTTGCGATGAAACGAATAGTTTTCTATCGATTATACAAAATACGAGAAAAAAAATTCACATTGACATTTTTGGTTTTTGTGATATATATTTTATACGTCATTGCCCAAGTCTTTTTGAATATATTGATACCAATGATTGTGTATTTATGTGTGATACTAACGATGGGGACAGGGATGTAAGCAAGAAGATGTAGCATGCGTCACGACCGGCTAGTCACCACGTACGAAGTCATAGTGCGTTCAGCAACTGATAATATGTTGCCTATTGTGATACAAGTTTTGACCAGCAGGAAACTCGAAATTTTTTATTTGAACACCCCCTTAGGGGTGGTTTTGCAAAGTTTTCCTAATAATACTTTTCAAACTACAGGGGAGATATTGGAGCTGTTTCCGCATGATTTTCGTACTCCAAGAACGAATCAGAAGTCATAATATTATTTGAACATGAAATTGAACACTTTTTAAACAGTTTTGTTCTATTTTTCGTAAATCTGATTTTATTACCTCTACATTTTACAACTTTGAGGGGGACTGAAGGGTTGAACTCCAGGGGGATTCCTAGACACTTTTGTGAAAATGAGTCTCGGGAAGTGGTCTTTTCCGATCAAAACGTTTATTGGCTGGGCTATAAGGATAAAAATAATATTATGCTCTAATCTCTTTATGAAAACCAATTCTAAAATAAGTTTTTTGTGTAACTCAAAATAACAGATGTTAGTAGTAAAAAAATAATTTCACCTAAATATACATAAAAACTTAGTTAAAATAAAGAATGTTTTCAGCACATTTTGGATGATTTCATATTGATTGACTCTATGTATTCTTTGTACAATACTGGCAATGTTAAGTCACCATATTACTGACAAAGCACGAATATTATTTTATAGCACAAGAGAAACCCCATCCCCCAGAGTTTGTTTATTTATGGCAGTTTTGGCGGGTATCAATCAAAAGTGTTATAATATTTTTTATGTATAATATTTGTACTAAACCAT
Source organism: Laupala kohalensis (assembly GCA_002313205.1). NCBI lineage: Eukaryota > Metazoa > Arthropoda > Insecta > Orthoptera > Trigonidiidae > Laupala > Laupala kohalensis. The sequence continues at coordinate 59,629 of NNCF01126682.1, forward strand.
CTTACAGTTGTTCGATCTCTTTTCGATAAAACCTCTGAAGGGACGAATTTTAAACATATTCCCTTGTAATATGTAATGTAATTGGTTTGAAAAGCTAAGACATAGGTCGCAAATTTTATACAGAAAAGAATAATACGAAATTTTTCTATCCTTTCCAGAAAATTTAGAAAGTGATTGAATGAAAAGTGTTAAAACTAACAGAATAAATAACATGAATATTAAAAGTTTCATAATTATTATGTGCTTACAGAAATCTCTTAAATTGCGGTGGTCCACATCGCCAGGTAACATATTAATTGCGGTAAGTGAAAATGAAAGGCGGGACCGGTATTCGATCCCGAGACCTTCAGCTTAGCACACCTCAGAGTTCCGCGAGTCTCTCAAGTTGAGTGACAATAGTAGACTGGGCTTAGAGGTGAACGGGATGGCGCTGTTGTTTGCGCATCAGCGCGCAAAGCTGAAAGTGCCGGGTTCGCATCCCAGTCTCATCTCCCTTTTTCATTCAACATAACGTGGTTACGGGTTTGACTAGCGCTTGGAACGCTAATAATATCTTAAACACGGCTATGCGATTGGAAAAGACTTGAGTTTATGAGTTGTGATCTCATCTTTCCACAACAGGCCCAGAAGTTAGCCAATAGGTTCAGTGGGGGGACAGGGGTAGTGTTTCACAAGTGCTAGGCCTCGGTCCTAGGAGGAGTGTGTCCATCATCTTTCTCATCATTTGACATCAGAATAGACCGGGAACTCATTTCACAGAAGACTTAATGGGCCTGGGAGTCAGTCTGGATGTTGAGGTGTGGTGACAAATCCCGAACCCTCCGGGACTCGAACACCCTCATGTCAAACAGCAACTCAGCGCTCTCTACTGTCTTAGCCAACCTGAACCCGATGGATAGTGATGTACTTCTTTATTATTTGGTCACAACGAAGTGAGCAGACTGATTTTCCTTGGTATGCTTTCCCTACGCCATCTTCCTCCGTGATCCTCGACCATTTCCAATGCAGGAGAGGAGCATTTGCGGCGACAGCAGGATTTACGATTCCCTTTACGAGACGCTTCGGGGGGGGGCGGAGGGACAAAAGGGGGATGAGAGGGGTCCAGAAGGCGCGCCCAGGTGGGGCACTTAACCCCGACCTCAGTGCATCGACTCGACCCCGTCGACACGCGATGTGCACTACAAGCCAAGGCCTTCCTCCATTCAACTGCATGACTGGGGTGGAAATGTAAATAAATCTCAGATCTATAAATTGAAATGAAATTTGTCTTCCTCAACACTGAATAGGGGTCACCCATAAATTTGATATCACCCTGTATTTATTATATATATTATTGTACGTCTTAAGGCGAGATTCAGGCCATGAGACCCGCTCTTCCACGTAATTGTGACTTGGGTGAGGGAATTGTGAACGAGAGATGTTGATTGCCCGGGAACTTATGATACCGAACCAACATTTGTTTGAAGTTCTTGAGGAACCCCGAGCCGGGTTTGAAGCCCCCCTCTACGC
>NNCF01126682.1:62115-93173 GCA_002313205.1 Laupala kohalensis
AGTTTTTAACAGCGGATTTGAACAGATTCAATTTCATAATGTCTTTTATATTCTTGGGCAGGGAATTATATAGAACGATTTCCGAATGATGCGGTTCTTTTTGGCAAAGAGTGGTTGACACTCTAGGCCGATGAATATTACTACTATTGCGTGTATAGTGTTCGTGAACGAGACTGTTTCGTATAAAGAAAGGGTGGCACTTCAGTAATTCGGTCTTAACAAACACGACTGTTTCATAAATATAAATGCAGGGAAGTGTTAAGATATTTAATTCCTTGAATAAAGGTTTACAAGAGTTTCGGGGGTGAGATTTACAAATTATCCGAACTATCCTCTTCTGAATTCTGAAAGTTTGAATACTCTGACCGGAATTACCCCAGAAGGTAATGCCGTAACGTAAATGGGAGTAAACGTTTGCAAAATAAACGCAACGGGAAATACGTGGACTAACTGCGTTAACTAAGATTCGGAATGCGTAACACAAATTACTTAATTGGGAATTAAGATTGTCAATGTGACAATTCCATTTGAGGTTGTCTTGAATATGGAGACCTAAGAATTTTGTATTCGTAACAGTTTTTTAACAGTATTCGTACTGTTATAGGTGACGAGCATTATAACGTAAGGAAAGATGGATTATTAAAACCATCTAGTAAACCGTTAAAAAGGATAATACAGGGTACACACAGACAGTATGTTCATATAACATTTTATCTTCAACAAGTTGAGTACACATATTGATATTTTTTCAGGGCTCCTAACAAACATAAGCAGAATTACTTTTGTTCTGGAAGAGAGCAAAGTTGATAAACAGTGCATTTAAACATTTCTCTTTACAAATAACTGCTTTAAATAAATCACATTGGGAGTTTTCCCATGTTTAAACATTAGTGATACAAAATAACAACAAAAGAAATTACATAAATATTCTATGCAGAACTATTAATGATGAATAGAAACCAAACTGTTAATGCCAGCTGGTTATAGAAGTGAAATTACACACAAGTCTTTGTGGTCTAGAATACTTTGCTTCATCTTGATAATTGATGTTGCAACTTCATAATGTTTCTGGTCCATGTTGCATTATCGATGTGTTGCTGTAGTTGAACTAGTAGTGGTAGTTGTAGGTTAGTACATCTTGGAGTGGATGCGCCAAAATGTGATGTCCATTTGAAGAGACGTGATTATTGCTGTAGAAATTCAATAAGAAGATTAGTGCATCGTGCTACACTTCACCTCATGTGGCACTAATCTGACTTCGTGTCTATGACGAGCCTTAATGTATTCTGTCCTCTGAGGAGCAGCGGCGAAGTGAGAACGATGTTCACTGAATCACAGAATTTCTTAAGTTCTGTCAGTCTAAGACTTTGACACTATTGGATTTGTTCACTGAACATTTCGAATTGCTGTCTTATCCTTGCTACAGAGTTTCTATTTTCTATTTTATTTTTCGGCCTGTTCTTCGATCCTTTAAGTCGACCACGACCACGCTTCACGTGTATCCTATTATATATCGCCGACTCCTTGCAGACTTGGTCTGCAACATATACTTGTGGTATGATTTTTCGTTATTCAAATGTATTTAAATAAGAGCACATATTTTGTAAAAAGTATTGGAGGCCTTATCCTGATATTTTTGTTAAACTGATCTCCATTGTGAAAACGTCTAGTTTTAAAAAAATTTCATCCATCGACATTTTGAACAAGGACATTGAAATACAGATAAATCGCCTTGGAGAAGTATTTACTGAATATTCATACAACTGTACAGAAATCGAGTATATTTTAAATAATAATAGTTTAAATTTGCAGTAATTTTGATATTGGTGTCCTTCAACAGTAGACGGATTTACTGTTTTGTGTACTATGCAATAAAATAGTCTCAAAATAAACTAAATTACTCTACAAAGAAAATGAAATGATAAAATTGAGCGACTCAAAGTGTCAATGTAGATGCTACGTAGAGCAAAGCACATCTTACCGCGTGGAAAAACAACCTTCAAAGTAATTCAAACACGGCAGGAATAGAAAATGCCAAAGTAGTAGTAAAAGCATAGAGATGCATCAAAGCAATGCATGAAGTACGAAGCGTTTAGTATTTTTAAGCATGAGCTGCGAACGGTTTTTCACGCGTGGACAGACGAATGAATTCAGGTTACATATTTTCAACATGAACGAACATAGAAATACTGATCTAATATTTACACACAACGAGGAAAACNCAACATGAACGAACATAGAAATACTGATCTAATATTTACACACAACGAGGAAAACAAGGGACTATTATTCATAACGATATAATAACTGTAACCTAGTTTGATGATTACCATCTAAATTACGCTATAACCCCATTTGAAAATGCCCTGATTTCACATTTATGCTTTTTATTAATGTTCACAAAAGCTATTAAAATACATTCCATGTAGAGAAACTAGAATATTCTAAAAAGGACATTCGTTACTTCACTCATTTTAAAGCGTTAAGAGCAATGAATTTCAAACACTACATATTTATTTTTCAACTGGTGTTTTATTGCGTAGGATTGAGTTGTAGTTGTTCAAAAACAATTTCCTGTCAAATGAGTTCTTTAATGTTTTATAATAAAAGATTTTTTTCTCTCGCCAAAGCAATGGTTTAATCATTTTTTCCCATTTTTATTGAAGCATTGATGAATGTTTTATGTATTGGGAATACAAAATATAAAAGTTTATATATTTCTGAAATAATGTTTAGAGCATTATTTGAAAAGTGGATATGTGAGGATCGTATCGGTTTAGGATTGGGTAGATGAGTCTCAATTTGAAAGACATACCAACATGTTTTAACAAAACTACTTAATCATAACAATCTATGTACTAACGAAAATCGTGTTATTTTCCGTCTTATTCTTTTAATGTTCATTTGCAGCCATGTTCTCTCCGTTTGGTGGCAAGGCATCACATTCTCTAGACAACTACTGACTAAGGAAAGAAGTTCGTTATTGGTAGAATTTGTCTGGAAAGTCGCAAGGCCACAATTTACCCAAAATGTGTTGAAATACAGTAGTTCGAGAATGTTTGTAATGTAGTAATAGTTTTAATAATAGTTTGACAATGACTGTCTGGTCTTTCAATGTGAAACCAGCTGAATAAAATCCAACAATTTTTAATTGTTTTCAAATTTAGTTTTTGACTTGATTTTGATCTGAAACCGCGAGGAAACTATATTTTAAGTTATTTGCTTCAATATTTATACAGAAGAAAATAAAAATTTTTGTTGCAGGTAAATAAAAAAATATTACTCTAAAGAAAAGTCTACTTTAATTTTGACAACTTCGTACTTTTTTAAAGGTTTTCTATTAAGCTGTAGAATGAATAAATGCCAATTGACATGTATTAGAGTTACGTTTCAGAGTTGAAAATTGAAAATTACCGTATTTGTTTTAAATATTATTTTCCCTTAATATATTATCTTCAATTATTTTGTTTGACATCTCAATATTTTTCAGAAACAAAAAATGTTAACGTGGCGTTTTTTTATTTAATGAATTTATCTGTGATTACATTTGGAACTATAGTTCATTAGCAACGATTCTACGCGTTTACTCATTGTTTTGGTAACAAGATCAATCCCAAAACTCATTTGAGGACAATCGAAGAAGCTAGATGTTTTTCAGCCGATTTTAGAAAATATGATCCAGTAGTGTATCATGTTAGCTTTGGATTTGACCATAGTAGTAGCACAGAAGATGCGAGGATCTGAACAACTATATGTATCCCACAACATGAAAGTATACCCGGTGCTCTCTATTCTCCACAGTAAACCTGCCTATGGAAGCGTCAGAGGAGAGATAGAAAGCAGAGGATTGGCTGTTGGTCCAATGGCGCTGTGCTGCTACTAGTCCTAGTACCCAAGTGAATAATGAGGGAAAGCAGACTTAGTGGTGGATTGCGCCAAGGGAGGGATTATTCATGCTTTTGCCAACGCCACAACAAAGCAGTCAAGCTACACAACCACCCAACCAACCACCCTCACTGCTCCTGGGACATTTAGAAATAACCGACTTCCCATCTATTATCCTCTCAATTGAAAGCAATATCCGTGAGAACTAATTACGTTATTGCTGTGTTCTGTTATAGTAATTTTGTTTTGGCATAACTTATTTAACATTATTGTTATAGATGTAGTAATAGTTTTAATTTTCCAGAATTTTAGTTAAATTGATATTTATGAACTAGAAATATTTTACAAGTTAGACGATTTGCTGAGAATCCGTTATTTTGAGAGTTCCATGTGAATATTTTCATATTTGTGTGTAAGAATCAAATTATCAATGAAATCTCCTAAATAGAAAAAAACAACAATATTCATTAAAATGATAGTATACATTTTTGATCAAATATTTAGTGCCTTCAGCAAACCTGTATCCCCGCGTTTGCAGAAACTAATTTTTTAAGCAATTCACTTAAACTACTATTTTCTCTAAGAATTTTGTGTATTAAAGAATTCACTTAAAAAATATTGTAACTCACACTTGTAAAACATTATATATGTATTATAACTCGCAGCTAACTTTTAATCTTATCTAGAAACTTTTGCTGAAATTTTTGAATCCGCCTCTGCCTTAGGGCCCTTGATCGGAATTGATGAGATGGTCCCTTGCTTGCTTCCGGAGAGTAAATTAGTTTATTGTCCTCCACGTGGTCGTACGCAGTCTGTAACTGCTGTTTTGACAATAAATTTATTATAATTCATCGTTTGAATAGGGAACATATCCCCCAACATCACTATCCCCACTATTTTTTTCTTTCTCCTAGCAACACGTTTTGAGAAATTACGGCGTAAGTTAGAGTTACGGTTTTACAATTTTAATTCAATTAAGTATAATTTATTTACATATTTTCTTCACTCATGATGAAATAATTTATAAGAATGAATACGATACAAATATGAAAAAATGAAATACTGAAAGAATTTCGTGTTCAAAATGAATTTCCGACATTAAGTCATGTGACGTTTAAATGGGAAGTTGGATAATGTCACTTCGTCACTTTCCACGTTTGTTTACATTTCTTTCATTATTATTTTTGGAGTTACACGTGATAGCAAACTATACTCCTTCTAGACCTATAAATGAATATGAAAAAATTGAGTTAAAAAGCTGAAGAACACTGTCTCGTAAGTAAGGGAAGGCGGGGCAAAATGAATACTCTTTAGCAATGTCAAATAATTCGTTCGCCGTTCACCGCGTATCCATATCAACGTTCGTCTGCCTCTTCTATTGCCCCTCTAGTGGTTCAGGTGGTAGCGTTCTTGCTCATCACCAGGTCATCCCGGTGTAGATTCCCGGTGGGAAAATTTGTAGCTTTTCACATTCATGTCCCGGTTCATGTAGGCGTGACTACGGAAAAACAAACTCTCCATCCTCTTTCCACCTCCTCGTATCAATACCTCTAACAATTACTAACCCCTCCACGTGGGCCAACTGACCGGCCCACCTACTAACGATAGCCTGCCACCCAACTCCTGCCTCCTATCGCTCCATGTAGATAAGCTTCCATAGTAAGCTACATTTCCCATTTACAAATACTACAACGGAAAGAAATATCAACGTTCGGTTATTACGTACAGTGAGCTGCAAACACTTAGGCGTGGGTTCGCGTCGCGCGGAGTCATGGAGCGGTAAATTAAGATTACGTAAACAGACATAATAATTTGGTGAGTTAAGTTTTTTCAATATTTTTCTCGTTACTTGTTTACCATCCTTTTATGTTTATGTTTCATGTCAAAGTGTCTTTGCATAAGTTTTTTAATTTTTGGCCAGAATCGAAAGTTTTTGTATGATATGGGTTAACCTGAAAAATGATCGCGTCAGATGAGAAGTGAATATGGATCGATCAAGGGAGAGCAGTAGCAAAACTTTGTGGCAAATAAAGTTAAAAACGTTACTATAGTAAGAAACTAGATGATAAATCGAAGAAAATTCCTAAAAAAGACCACTAAAGGTACTATGGGACTGAGGAAGAAAAACTAGACAAATCTCTAAATAAACTTAAAACAAAAAGTTAAGAAATTTGAACATATTTTCTGTGGTGAAATATGTACACAAAAAGATGAAAATCCAATCGAATATTGAATTCTATGGGATGTTTGTTATCAATGGTGAGACGAAGAATGCTCAGCTTTGAAGGAGCTGGAGAGCATATTTGTTGTACCTGTTAAAAAATAGTTTATATTAAAAGTTAGGTTTTCTTCAGAATATTATATTGATTATACTCCTATATGTCTCCTGATATTAAAAAAGTTGTTGCTCACTTTGCCTGAGTGCTGTAACCACTTTATCTGAGAATCTGGACAAAGTGGAATACGATCAACCGTTTTTGAAATCTATTTTGAGTTACTAATTGTTTAATTATTAAAAGAAAATGATGTTCCAATTTGAAAGAACGATAACCAAAACCTCAATTTCCTTATATCTTGGGTTTTCTACAGTAACCTTAATTATGTTAAGATCTCTTTGCCAGTCCTTCCCCTGTGTGAGGAAATATGTATTCCTAAACCGTGAGTACATTTGTTAAAAACAAACAAAAATGTATTATGGGGCAAAAACTCAGACGCTGTATTGTCGTATTGCGTAATAAATATTTGGAAATGGTGGAACAGCTGGAGTATACCTAATGTAGAAAAACTAATTTCGTGCCAAAAGGGTTCCAGTGTGCTGCTCCTGAATATACAAGCAGCTCTTCATTCTCCGATACTACCTATGAAGAAATTCCTTAGACGAACGGCGTATTCCACGACCTTCTTTTTTAGAACCTTGGGATGCCAGCCATACTTACCATGGGCGCGTATAAGACCTCACCTTTTCAAAGCCGACACAAGGCGATTCTCTTGTGAACTCGTCGATATAAACCCCCACCAGCAAAAGAGGGAAGAAATTTAGTTTTCTCTTTTGTCTTCATTCCTTCATTTTATTTTTTAGTGTTTGTAGTAGCATTGGGATATTCATTGTAAGAAACAACTTCTGAATAATTATGAATCCACATATTTTAGTTCCAGAAATGTGATATAATGTCATGTATTGCCAATTTGTGAAGTATATTTATCTGTTAAATCACTGCAAACTTAGAGACTTTGTATCACGTTCTCTATCTACCTAGTGCACTGAAATCTCGCTGAAATTCTTTATAAGTTTCAATATACATTGATTTATGTCGGTACAACGTTTTGTAATAATATTTAAAGTCATTAAATCTCAGAAAAAAGTAACATCTTTTGCACTGTGTATATCGAAAACATACTATACGTAGACCACTGCATTTGCTCAACCAAAAATTAATGTATGTGAATAATAGTAAACAATATCTTTTGTTGATATTAATATTTTCGGTTCATAAAAACGTAATCTTTTTCTATTCACTATAAATAAATACATAAATAATATCTGTTATATAGGATACTGTTTATATAGGATTCATATTTAGAGAAACATTGAAAAAATAATAATAAATTTATTGTCAAATAACAGTACAAACTGCATATGACCACGTGGAGGTCAATAAACCAATTTACTCTCCGGAAGCAAGCAAGGTACCATCCCATCAATTCCGATCAAGGGCCCTAAGGCAGAGGTGGATTTAACATTTCAACATACTCCTAATGATAAAAAATAGTTCGACACGTCTTATAGTATTAACAAATACCAACTAATATTGTATTTAATAGAAGATGGAAAAATCATTTCACAAGTACGTATTAGTATCAAGCTATAAATCATTCGGAAAGTATTGTTGATAATTTGTAACTATTAAATACCATTAAATTCTCTAATAATTATTTCAATTGATGCCGTCCCTAGGCAAGAGCCAAGTGAGTCTTTATAAAAAATTCGCCTCTACCCGAAGAAAAACCGGAGAAATATCCGGCCCGGGATGGGGCTACAGAATTAATGTACACAACCGTGCCAGATTTGAGTACATATGCAACTAAATTTATATGAATAATAAGACATAATACTAGCATGCAGGAAAATAGTTTTGAAATTGTTGTCAGATATTTTGAAAGCACTACAACAATGGTGTGATAAAGTACGAGACGACTTTAATTTTTATTAAAATCAATAAATTCTTTTACAGTGTAGAAGCACTGGTGCAGAAGGTAGCTTTTAACCGCGGATTTGAAGGGATTCAATTTCATAATATCTTTTATATTTTTGGGCAGGGAATTATATCGAACGATTCCCGAATGATAAGGTCCTTTTTGACAAAGCACGGCTGACACTCTCGGACGATGAATATTATTCCTATTGCCAGTATTGTGTTCGTGAACAAAACTGTTTTGTATGGAACAAGGGTGGTGCTTCAGTAATTCGACCTTACCAAACAGGACAGTTTCATAAATATAAATGAAGGAAAGTGTTAAAATATTTAATTCCTTGATTAAAGGTTTAAAAGGGATTCGGGGATGAGATTTACAAATTATCCAAACAATCCTCTTTTGAATTCTGAAAGTTTGGACGCTCTGCCCGGAATTACCCCAGACACCGTATCATAAATGGGAGTAAACATTTGCAAAATATACGCAACGGGAAATATGTGAACTAACAGCATTAACTAAGATTCGTAATGCGTAACACAATTTGATTAATTGGGAATTAAGATTGTCAACGTGACAATTCCATTTGAGATTGTCTTGAATAAAAAGACATAAAAGTTTTTATTAGTAACAGTTCTTAATTGTGTTCCGCTTAACGAAAGAGAAACCTGGGGTAAAGATTTTGTGTTACTATTGTGAAATGACATTTTATTTTTACTATATGATATTTCGACCTGTTGATATCTATCTTTTAAATAGGAAGTTAACCACTGATGCGCAAGTCTCGAATGCCAAAACATTGTAATTTTGAAAGGAGTATTTCTTGATCAGTGACATCGAATGCTTTAGATAAATCAATAAAATCATCCTGAGGATTTTCTCCATGGTCAAGAGAAGCGATAACATCATTTAAGGAAGAAAATATGGCCCTGGTGGTGGAAAAGAATTTCCGAAATCTGTTTTGATCGTCAGAAAGAATGTAATTTTTTGATTAAAAAAATCTATGAGACGCTTATAGAACAATTTTTCTAGGATTTTTGAGAAAGTGGGTAGTAGAGAAATTGATCGATAATTAATAAAATTGTGTTTGTTTTCTTTCTTGTATAAAGGTTTTACTTTAGCTCTCTTAAATATGTTGGGAAACACCCCTTCCGACGAAGAACTACTAAATATGTTTATGAGTGGATTTAATATAACGTGGGACAAAAATTTAACAATAAATTCGGGTATGTCATCTATACCTGATGAAAATTTGTTTTTAATGAACTGATAATTTTCCTGATTTCACTGGCGTTAGTTTCGGAAGTGAACATAGAATGGGGAATGTGAGTGGATATATTCGGAGCACATTGGTTTTGAGATATTGAATTAGTTATGTAACGTCATGGAGTTTTGCGATTGTATCGGAGGAGGTTGATGTCAAATTTATTAGAGAAGTGAGATTTTGGTAATGGCCTGCCTCGTTAGGAAATGTGCATTTCATAAGATGGTTCAGATGAAGTTATATTGTTGTGGAGACATTGTTGTGGTTGACAATGTGAAAAAGAAAATAGTTGTAGTGGCTTATTTCTCATTGGACACTTACGAATACAATTTTGGACAACAATGACGAGTGCTATCGAGTAGGAGGACAATTGAATGTGTGGGTGTAGAAAGAGAACTCAGTAGTCGCTGGGTGCGAGTGGTGAGAGCTTGACGTTCAGGTTGAGTGACAGAACTTGGGGACTGTAGAGTGCAAGAGTGTAGATCTTGAATTCAGTGATGTCTGGGTGTTTCCTATAAACATTCCATGTTGTATTCATGATATAAGTAGTGGGAGGTTATTAGTTATATTAAATGTTGTCAATTCCCAGTTCTAGTACTTTTTCTGTATTTTCCGATGTAATACCAGTGGTGGCAGCGGAGGACTAGAGTATTTTAAATTATATTAAGTATTTTTAATTAGGCATCGTAAAGTTGTTATCTGAATGTCACCGTTTGGAAAGTGTAGCGTTTCGTGGAAAAAATCGACAGTGTGGAATCTGCGCGAATACTTAGGAACGCTACGGACGACGTTACAAGTTATTTTACCCACTTCTGAAAAAAAAGAATTAAACAAATTTGCGATGTCAAGTGGATTTGATACGATTTTGCCATCGTTTAGTAGGGAAATGTTTTCTTCGCGATTTTAAGGCGACGTGTAATTTTTAACAATATTCCACATGGTTTTGGTCTAGTTGTTCGATTCTTCCTGTCATTTTCCATAACTTTAGCTACATAGACTACTTTTTGGAGAATATTCTTATATTTACGGAAATAATGGAATTCGGGTGGTTGCGTGTAGAGTTTTGAAAGATAATATAAACGGCGTTTGTTTTTGGAAGAAATTCTTATCCCTTGGGTGATCCATCTATTGTATTTCTTTGGGTTAATTAATTTGCGTTTTATTGGAAAGCTACAGATGTAATGTTTTAGAAATTTTGAAGTAAATACGCCGAATTTGTCGTCGATGTTTTTCGCAATTATAAACATCTTTCCAAGTTTTCTCACACAAATAATTTGTAAATATGGCTAAATTTGTGTCGTTAAACTGTCTAGAATACTTGTAAATGATTTTAAGTAGTTTCAGTTTATCTTGAATGGTCAACACTTGCACAAGGTGATCGCTGTATGCGGTACATAATACTTCAGAGAAATACGAGATTTCATTGTTGACAATAATCTGATCTAGCAATGTTTGAGATGAACTGGAGAGACGAGTGGGGACGTTTATCATAGTTACAAGGTTGGAGTCCATAAGATTCTTGAGTAGGTTTATGGGTGAATTTACATAATCGGAAGCACGCAGGATATCTATGTTCAATTTTTTTGTGGGGTTTTAGGCCTAGTTAAAGACTAGGTCATTAGAGCTCTTATATGTTCAAATCATCACATATAACGATAGTTTTTGGATTTACGTGTAATACGTTTTAAAATAATCTCAAAAATATGTCAAGATCTGATTGAGGAGGTTCATAAATACATGAAACATTAATACCTATGTCTGTGAAATTAACTGCAGAAATTCGAACACGCTATCAACGCATATGTTCTCGTAGTCTGACAATTGAGAAGATAAAATATCATTACGAAAATACAATAAATCTTGCAAACATATATTGCCCGTGGAAACTAACTTAAGTAAGAATGGTGAATCGAAAATATTTTCAGAAAATTTGTGGGAGATTTGGATTCTAGTAATATATGATTTATTTAATTTTTTACATCTTTTTTTTCTTTTATTTAATTTTTTCTCTGCACCAAAATACAAAGTTTCATTGTTGTCAGTTACGTTTAGTCATTAGTAATGAACACTTCTACTTACTTTGTTATTTTTAATTCATCTGATAAATTTATAAATTATTACCACTGCATTGACCAAGGTATATCTTTTATTAGCATCACTTTAATTTTTTTATACATGTTATTTGCCTCAAATACAAGTTTTTATTATGTATTTTGTTTGTCACCTTTTCATACCTACACACTGTTAATATTTTATGTTAAGAACATATATTTTTATACAATTGAATAAGTGTTTGATTAATTTTTTTATAGTGGATCACCTAAGTTACAGGAAGAAAATCATATTCATTCAATATGTTCATAAATGAACAGTATTTGTTCTTTGGGAACTTTTCTTTTACAAGAAACAAAAATAACAATTTTTTTCTCATTTGAATGGAAAGATGCCTTTATTCTCGCACACACCATGCAACTACTGGTGAGATTTATTGAAACATCCATCCGCATCTCCTGATCCAGTCCAGACACCGCATCTCCATGGTTACGGAATGAGAAACTGTAGTAGATGAGGAGGCCGTGGTGTCGGTGTTCTTCTACTTTCGTATGGCGTCATCGTCCACCGACCAATCTCGGCTTCGCGAAGAGTTGGAGAGGGGGAGTTTATTGAGTCGTTGGGAACGATAACGAAGTTGTGTTGCTTTTGCTTTTCCCTCCATGACGCACATCTTGCTTCTCGATCGCCGTTGAGGACGAATGCGGGGTGGAATAGATGAGGATGAGCGATGTCGGAGTGATTGGAATGACGAAACGTGGTTTACTGGATTCCCCTCCCCTTTTGGTGGAGAAAGTTAAGAATACCTCAATATATCATGGCTATACGTATTAAAAGTACGCACTGGCTAAAAATTTTCAGTAATAGGTTTATTATGTTATCAAAACTTTCACTGAAAATCTAGTAAAATTTTGATTTGCATCTGTTACGAGTATCATACGTGTAATAACATGACTAGGTCTACAAATAACATAATGATTATAAAAGTTAATTTATTTAATTGTTCATGCACTAAAAGTAAACACGTATATTTATAATACTTATAATATTGAGTTCAAAAGAATTCTTGAGATTTACTTAATCCTTAATCCTTCCCTTTGAAGGAGAAGAATGCTCAAGACTGAAGTACGTTGCCTGAAAGTCCTTTTGCTTATTCTTTTTCTTTCATTGGTTTCTATGCTTCGTCTCGAACTATTCCACCGAATTCCACAAGTTTATCAGTCTTTCTTTTTTGAGACACTTTCCATGTTCTGCTCGAACAAGTCTCTTAGAATTTCCAAGTGAGTTACTTAAAGCGCAGTCATGGATTTCTGTTATTCTCGGAAGAAAATACAACTACCATAATATCTACTTTTGACTCACAATTCTGAATTTTTTACTTTTTCAATTGTCGATAAAGAAACTTAAATAAAAAATTGAATAGAGAGCGTTCAGTATGATATATTGGCCCAGAAAAAGATTTTTAAAAATCTGATTTGATACTAGAGAGAATGGTAGTTCTCTTGTTTACACTAAACAGATACAGAATTACTAGAAAAACGTTAAAATCTACCAAATATTCTATGACAATACGTACTCTATATTTTTAATAATAATAAATTGTTATTATTTAATTTGGGGAAACAGAAAAGCGTTTCTAGATAGTTTGGAAGTTTCTTAGTTGTATTAAACTAATCTTAAAGAAAGATAGTGCTCTTCAGATGTAAATAATAGCGTTCACCGCATGTAGGACCTCTATTTAAATATGCATGAGTAGGAAAGGATCCATACAGAAAATATCAAATAGAATAATAATCATCATATATTTTCAAAAAAAGCAGTTAAATTAAAAAACAATCACAAGAATTCCAAAAATAGCTTTAATACGAACTCTCCAGAAACTCATACACAGTTGCAACATGTAATGTATTTTGAGTTCATTCGGGAACGGACCAGGGCGCGTTTAGGGATGTACATACGCCTTCAGAAGAATACAAATAAGAATAACATTTATTCCACTTTTAACAATATAATTTACAAATGAATAATGGAATAATACTTGTCCTCGTATCCAGTGAATCAAGGCCAGCTCGGATAAGATACACTGAGTAGGTCAATCGTCATCTTACAATTTTCCTTGATTTGAGCAGTTCAATGCAGCGTGTTTACAGTCTCGAGTTGACAAATTTATATTCGTTACATTCTAAACATTGTCTTGGAAACAATCGCATTCTCAACACTTATTTGTTACATATTATCCATTGGGATAAAAATAAAAATAAAATCAAAAGAAACGAAAGGAAACTTTGGGTCACGTTAAGGGTCATCAATATCCAAGTTATTTAAAGGTTCTTTAATTCTTTTTTTAATTAATACATTGAACATATCATCATATCTTTCATTTAGAATGAGTCACTTTTTGAGTTTATCGAGAAGCATTGAAGAATTATTGTTACGTTTTCTTATTCTCAATGGTTGGTTAAATATTTTTTCGGTCCTAAGAATACAAAACGTTTCCTAAAAAATTTATTACCTAAAAAAAATATTTACCTTTGGTCTGACTAACAATCTTAAAGTTACATATCTTGCTGTGTTATATCCTCAATTAGCACCTTTTTTGTGGGGCTTTACGGCTCGTCGACATCGAGGTCATTAGAACCCTAAAATTCAGTACAGGTAGGGAAAATGCAGTTACGCACTCGGGAGAACCAACATGACTCTCCCCACGTGTGGGACTCGCGGAATGACTCAATCATACCCATTTAAACCCCCCCTGAATTACAACATATCAAAACATATATCATTACATCAACACATTACAAAGAGGAAAATGAAAGATACCCTAGCCCTCGCAACCTACTAGCGTCGGGATCGAAAAGAACGAGAGGTGATCAAGGAAGACCAGGAATGAGAAAGGAAGGAGCCTAGCACAAGAAAGTGGAAGTAATACCAGACTCAGCTCGGGGCCCCGTATTTGTCAAACACGTACTAGATGTAAGTCCCCTGGGGGTCAATTAGTGCCGTACCTTCTCCTTACATTAAAAAAGAAACTTTCAATACTTTATTAATAAGCAAGTGAATTACTGGCAGAATATTTAGTTTAATGTAGAAAAATGCCATCTCACATTCTGTTTACAAAGTTATATTTTTTATCAGGTGATTTTGTGTAACGATTAATCAGATGAATCCAATCACTCCCAATTTTCCATACCATAAATAATTATTGAGTGAATAAGCGCACAGCACACGGTATGTTATAGATTTTCACTTTAAAAATTTCTGCGAAAATAGAACTTCCTCACGTTTCTTCGAATTTAAGAGTCAAGGTTATTAATATTGAATTTCCTTGAAACTTTTCGGCAAGGTCAATCCCTACGTACTTGATGTGGTCTACTTGGTCTACTTTTGCACATGTGCAAGATGTATCATCTAGACAGCATTTATTTTTCGAATGAAATTTTAAGTCTACATTAATAAAAAAATTGTAGATTGAAATTAATACTTTTTTTCAGCTTTAAACATCATTCTATTTGGAGTGCATCATTCTCTTAAACTGATAAAGTCATTTTTCATTTCACTGCAATTGGTTCTTGAATATCGAAATGTAATTTTGTCTGCAAATGCACTAATGCATTCGGAAAAGGGAACCTTCAACAGGTTATCAAAACAAATCGGGTGGATTTGGAAGAATTTGTTATTTAATTAAAATTAGAGAAATAAAATATAAAGGATGTTAGATTTTATAAAAATAATTATCAGAGATTAAAACAATTTTTATAGTTGGTGTATTGGGGGAGCTGCCGAGCATTCAACGATGAGAGTATATCTACCGAACATATTTGTTTGATAGGCTTGCCTGTGATGCTAGGAAGCGATGCTAGGAAGCCTATAGCAGCGTGATCAGGGGCATGACACCTTTTAAGTGTTTGCATTTTTCATTTGCTTTCCTTACAATAATAGCTGTTGAAGGCAGGAGTCCTGTTTTTTGTGCGAATATTCACTGACGTTTTATTATATTTAAATATTGACTTTGTGGAAGAAAGGATCCTTATGATGTGTTTGACGGTTATTTATATTTCATTTTGGTTTTATATGTAATAATTTTAGAAGGTACATTAATAGTTTAGAGGGTGATAATTATTATTATCTGAAACACCTGGTTCCCTTAAGATATTTGTGATCTGGTAACCTTTGCGCAGACCATTACTTTAATCAATATTAACAAATATATGACGGTTCTTTTCTGCGTTACATTTGAGATTAATTTTTACAAAGATTAAAGTATTTTCCTTAATTTATTCTTTAAATTTATCTTGTTAGTTTTTTTTTCAGTGACCATACTTGATTCTTTTCAATTTTACGTATTTATGTACGTAACAGTCTATAATTTGAAATATTATTTTTCGATAGGTCATAACTATACTATTGATGGTCTTATGGCAATAAAAACACTGTATATGAATGGAATTTCTCTTCATGTATCTTTTTCTATCTACAATAAATAAATTTCTCCAATTTGAGATCAGATATCTCAGAAACACTCGATCGCTTCGTAGAAAGATTAAAATAAACATATTATAAGAGGAAAACATTTTTACGAGTATATTAACAACATACATTTCCTAAATTTAAATGTTGTTAGTTTAATTTTTCAAAAAAGCTCATGATTTATGGTTTATTATGTTAAATGTTGTCTACTTTTAGAACCACGCATATTGCTTCTTAAGAACCACATGGAAAATTAAAAAGGAGTTTTACATTCATATGTGGGGCGTACAAGTTCCCAAAATTATGCACACTAACGCCATTCAATACAACCTAGTCATAGAAAATCAGCTAAGTCGCAGATACACTAGACCCCACTCAGGGAACACGCCTCAAGTAAGGACAATCTATCATATATTCGTGTAATAATAATAATAATAATAATAATAATAATAATAATAATAATAATAATAATAATAAAATTATGTAAACAAAGAAAACTTGTCAACTGTGGAGAAAGATATCAAAACGACTTGTTTTTCTTCTCATGTTAAGACATAAAATAAATAAACCCGTTACGATAATTAACCTGGTATAAAAATAAACTTAAATTAAAATTGTCACGAATATATTCTTTATCTTCTCAGCGATAGTTACATGGGAAATAGAATATATATTCTACAGCCGTGTATATTATATTTGACTTTCGTGCGATATAAATGCTTTCTCACCCGCTTCTCATCCCGCTCCCCGCCCCCCCCTCCCTCGACACCCTTACGCACGCAGCGACCAGCCGCCATTCGTTCACACAAACCGCAAAGTTAACAAACGTTACTCAAACCCAATTACAGGCTTGCGTTTCACTGGATTCAAGCCGTCGAGTTCGATTTATTAAAGCATTCGCAAAACCTCATCAATTATTCATGAGAGATTTTTCGTAAGCCGAATTTTGAAAGTCAGCGAAGATTGACGGCTGCCTCTGGCTTCCGAACTTGTTGTGTAGAATTTGTGAGACATGTAGTCAAACTTTGTTATGTAATGTTATTTTCTAACAGCTTAAAATACATTCCACTTATAACCCTTTTAAATATTCGCTATATGATAAATTCGTATATAAGAAAAACTTTGAAAAGGAAATTCAGAGAAAAATAATATAAAATGTTTAATTTTACGTAGATAAATTAGTTGCCTTTCCGTCTAATCATAAGTTCTTACGTGATACGACATTCAAATTTAGACATTCAAGTTTAGATAACATGAATCTCCGTCAAATATTATACACATATACTGTTACATGGGATACATCAGACGAAACCGTTTTGTAAACCCGTTCTGTTGGTTTATATGACTTTATCTAAATGACGTTTTAAAACGTTTGTTTCAATTATCCGTGGTGATTTTCGACTGGGGAAAACTTAAGTATCATCTCGACTACCATTTTCTCGTGGAAACAAGTACTAATAAAATTACTCAGCTGAAAACATTTTCATGGTGTACTTTCCATCCACTCAAGTGGTACATCTCATGCTACTATGAACTAGTTATTCTACATCTATTGTAAAAACCACGATGTAAACGTTGTTCTCTGACAAAACAGACGTACAATCATTTTCATCTATCAATTTTAATGTTCTTGAATTCTGTTTTAAGTGGTAGCGAACGAATAAGTTGATGGTAAAATACTCCGTTTATTATTGTGTTCTTATCTGCGTTGCATTTGCTGCTGAAAGTTACTATTTTCGTAAAACAATATTATCACAAATAGTATTGAAAATGAAGAAACACGTATAGGGTAAGTATAATGGATGTGGAACGGGGACTAGTTGTAGATCTTTATATCTGATTTCAAAGCTAGTTTTGGGGATTGAATTTTAATGAATTTTGACCTCTAAAATATACTTTTATTTTGTTAAAACTCTATTTATTTACTTGTATTATTTACTTCTTTTCATTCTTATAAAACATGTAATATACTACGTAAGTCAATAAAACTCTTCTACGTGAACATTTTCTAAATAATATTCATATTATATAAGTTGATCTGTAAGAGATGTCTTAATATTGCTCTTTTTCGAATTTGAACGTTAATTGAGCTGTTTCACAGAATGCAAAAAAATCGGGGAAGGTAGAAAATGTTTCGTTCGATTTCTGAGTCAAATAATGAACACACGTGTTATCCCACGAGCGAACGGTGACCATCAAATTCTAACCCTTAAGCGAAACGAACGTGTTCCAGGAAGACAGCGAGTTAGCGCGTGGCCCTGGTGACTGTGTTGTTGGTGAGGGGGTGGAAGGGAGGAGGAAGAGAGGAAGGCATTCTGATCGATGACCCCGTGCGGCGAGGCTCGGTGTGGTGCTCGCTGGAAGAAGATGCGGCGGCCAGGGGTTGGTTGACTCAGTTGACGCTACAGGGTGGGGGTGAAGGTTGGATCAACAGAGGGTGATTCAGCACGTGCACACTACCCTTTCCACTCTTCAGCAGATGAGGAATAAACTTTGTGGTTCCTGTTATTTGCGTGCGGGATAACACATGGTCATCGCCGCAGTTTGTCACGTACCTTGTTTTTGTGTGAGCATTGTACAGCACGTTATTATGGTGGATTCGAACCATACGCTCTTTTGTTTTCAAAGAAGTTAGTTTTCTGAACAATAGATGAACAATGTATTCATTTGACGTCATATGTGTCAACAACTCACTCTTTTGTGGGTTACATAACGAAACGAAAAGTCTGGACAAATACACGTTTCAAATTGTACTATGCTTCGTTTTATAACTCTGTGTCATGCTTCTGACATGTCCACAATAAGTAGAAAAAATTATAATATTATAATATTAAAATGATTTTCTATCATTTTAAAATATATTTCGTAAAACTTCTTTTTTGCGTTGATTGGATTTTCGGTTTAAAATGAAGGAACTAATATGACTGATGCTTTAAATAGAGGAGTACGCGGAGTGGCGATGTTAGATGTCTGACAATTTAAAGTGATGCAATCGTAACGTTGTATTTTGTGATATTTTACTTTAAGTTCAAGCTCATATTTTCGTTTTCAAAATCGTTTTCTTAAGTCAGCAAACGTCATAAAATAGTGCATTTTTAATTTCCTTCTCGAAAAAAAAAAGCACTAAAATGTGAGATTTTGTGGTAGCTTCTTACACAAATTATATAGCCATACACTCATAATTTTAAAGTAAATATATACATTTCCATAATCAACTATTTTACGTTGTTTTATAAATAAGATATCAGTCCAAAATAAAAATTGTTAAATATTTACATTTCCAAAAATATATTATTTTTGTTATAGATTTTTTTAAAGTAACGCTGAATTGCAAAATTTCATTTTTCTCCAGAATGTCTGATAGTTACTTAAGCTTTAAGTTGTTAAATATTACTTCTGTCACGTATAGTTTTTGAAAGTTGGTTTTTAACACTCGCCGCACTTTTAATGAAAGATTTAAGAAACGACTGCTTATATCTGTATCTTAGATCCAAAATACATCATTTTGTGTAATGACTGCTCCGCTTGTTGTCCATACACAAATATCTATTTGATCGATATTTGTTTTTTTTTAATTATGGAGAAAGTATTGTTCAGTAGATCATAATAGAAATTGAATCTACTATATTGAATCGTTTTCGTTTTTTCCCTTCTCGTATCTGATTCAACTTCGCTTCTGCGGAATAAATTTGTTTTCCAAAAGAAGGTAGTTATTAATGCTGCTTATGGTTCTAAAGAATAAAATATATTCTTGGTAATTTTCCAATGCCATTTTCAAGGGACAGCACACGCTTCACACCATCATTGGAATTCGTACTTAGAAATATTATTATTTAAAGAAAAAGAATTATTCGAGAGCGGTGGAGAAGGTCAGTGTCGAAGATTCGATTTCCCGCTCTGATCAACTATTCGACTTCTTCATCTGCGGTTTTCTTTCGATATTCGAATCTATTTTGATTCTGTCTTCGTTTCAATCACAACACGTCTCCTTCTGAATTCTTTCTTCCGCACCATTGTCTGAACCTGACATAATTATGAGCCATTATATCATTTTTCCCATTTTTGCCTGAAACCTTTGGAAATTGATTTAAATAATATGAAGGAGGACTAAAATGTTATATAGTACTTTGTGTCTTATCAGAGTCATTTTAAGGAAAAAGTAATATTACGATTTATTTTTGTTTAATTCAGATATTTTAAAGAAATTTTCCCCCTGAAACAATTAAATATGTCTACTCATTTTTTCATTCAACTTTTTAAATATTCCACAAAAATGTTTTGTTGTAGATTACATTACCACGGTCACACTTGTGAAACAATGAAAGTTTCCGGTATTTTTCAAAATTTCTGTTGGAAAAAGTGAAATATTATTAAATATATTGAGAGTAATAATTACCTCGCCAAGTGTAAAATATTAGTGAATTTTTGTGTGCTCCGAAAAGTTTCGTGAACGTGCCCGAGTGCCGATCAGCTGAAACGGTGCGCCCTATCAGAGAGGAGCGACGTCCCTCCCCCCTACTGGGCGCGCGGAGGGGCAGCATGACAGACGAAGCTCAAGAGTTGAGAGAAGAAGCACGGGAGTCTCCAGAGACGCAGGGCAGTCTCCGTGAAGTACGACACTCCTCGAGGAGGACGGTAGTCTCCGAGGCCGTATCAGTAAAGCCACACTACGAGAGCGACAGTAGTGGTCGCGAGAACAGGCACTTCGAGAACGACGGCAGTGATCGCCAGAGTGGTGGCGATCCTAGATGATCACGAGTAACGAGCAGTACGAGACCATACCGTGGGGACGGGCGGATCGCCGTCACATCGCGCGGCAGCCCGAGGTCATAAGTGTGTACGGTTAGACGCTGCTGCACCGCGTCACCCGCCGGCCAAGCGGAGCCTCCGTTACGCCGTTGTCGAAGCGACTCGACCAAAGATGCTCGAAGCACATTGTATTCTGTGGGTTATAGACGCAATACTTTCTGTGTTCTATTCTACAGAATGTTAATAAATGGTTCTTTTTGTTACGAATGCTTTCAATCTTTCTTCCAGCAACTAACCAACATAATTAGTTGTTTTATTTGTATTATGAGATCTCGGTGGGAAGGTTCGACCCGGCTAGCGGCTCTAGAATTGGGACCCGAGAGTCATTCGTGATCCCTAAGATTCGTTATTCCACGCGTTGAACTCCAATAGTTTTGCTCCAATGTGTAGTTGAGACAAAAGATACATCTCAATATGTGTGAGAAAACCTGTAAGATAAAAATAATGAAAATTGGAGGGAAGGTAGTGTGTCAAATAGAACTTAATAACATGGATTTACTTAATGATGTTGTATATTAAGTTATATATCAAGATATATTAGGAAGAAAAGCATATCATGGTTGGACGTTTTCTCTAAAAAATAAAGCTAAGTTTAAAATTAAAGCTATTTCTGTTCTTTTTTGTATACTTCTCTTTGGCGAGAGCACTTTCCACCGAATATCTGCATTTGGTATGTGTTCAACATAAGTACTGTCAGTACAAAAGAAACAGAAATTTTATCATCGTAGTATTTTTCAACGTTTGTTCTAGTAACTTACTAATGATTTTTTGATCTACTATACGACTTTCTCTATGCGAGGATTTATTAAAACGTTTTTTTAAAATTTATTCACTCTCTGTAAGTAAACATACTTAGACGGCTCCACCTTTGCCATTAAATATTATGGGATTCTATATTAATTCCCTCAGCTCAAATGGTACCCATCTACTATTTTGCTATTACGAAATTAAATGCGGTGAATTGGCGAGGAAGACAGTGGGGAGTGATACACTTAACTTTCGACATCGGTAACGGAGGAATTTTATGAATGCCACAGATGACTCTTTCTTTTATTTGTTGTGATATTGATTGCTTGATATTTTGAAACTATATATAAAAAATAAAACATATTATTGAGTATACTTGGAAATGGCAAATAAAGATTTATTTCACATCACCTTCCTTGAATTGAAGTTTTATCCCTCAAACATTTTATTTAAAATGAAAATTTAATTATACGCTATCCGTAAGAGAAACTTGCATATCCATTAAGGGTAACTGTAAAACCATCATTACCTGGAAACAAACGAACAATACATGTGATAGGAGGAAATATTGAAGAAGCACGATGTACTTTAGTTCCGAAACAGTAGTTAGATTATTAAAAAAAGATTAGGAAAATAGCATCATATGCCCATTTTGTACTTTCTCGGCGAACATATTGGCGATTGTCTTTCCTCATTTTCCTGGTTTTGTAACACATTGCGTTTTGTGGTCGACCGACTTCATAATAATAATAAATTTATTGTCAAAAAACAGTACAAACTGCGTATGACCACGTGGAGGGAAAAAAAACTAATTTACTCTCCGGAAGCAAGCAAGGGACCATCCCATCAATTCCGATCAAGGGCCCTAAGGCAGAGGCGGATTCAAAAAATTCAGCAAAATTTTCTAGATAAGATAAAAAGTTAGCTGCTTTATTTTGTTTATTATGGTTGGTTTGGCTCACAATTTTTTTTTCGATAATGACTCTTTTATTTTTTTATCAGTCTGAAGAAATTTTAGAAGGAATACATTCGTCCATTTTTTATAGATTTTAATTCTTTTATTTTATTATTCACAAATAAGAACGCATAATGTATTTAAATTATTTTAAATATGAAGAGAAACCTATTTTATAGAAATTATATGAAGCGAAATAAATGTGAATAGAAGGAGTTTAGATGAATTTAAGAACTTACTATGGACGAATAAATTTTTTTATTTATATTTCATATATTAAAGAATATTATTTATCTTTTTTAGTTGATGATGAGAGATAAAATGGTAGTTGGTGTTTTTGTTGTGTATATGGTGATGGAGATGAAGTAGTTGGATGGTGGTATTTTGTTGAGAATCGACTAAGCCGTGAGGGAGATGGCGTTCACTGTCGAAACGTCGACCTACTTGGGAGTTGAGACGGGTGGTGCAGTGGATAGCACACCTGCGACCAGAGCAGAAAGTCCAGGGTTCGAGTCCCTGTCCGTGGCAATTTTCACCTGGCTGTTGACGATGCATTTATCTTGTGCTTTGAAGAACACAACGTTTCGACTCAAGGTTTAAGTCGTTGTCAGGTGTACTTATTTCGATTATATAATGGATGTAACTAGTAGTATAAAGAGATTAGTTTAGCCTAATGGGTGGATGAAACATTTATGTTACCAAAGGGGAACTATATTGGTTGACTTGTAGATATTCAGATTCCTTTTTGATCCGTACACTGAAAGTGACAAACATTTCTCTGATTATGAACGTAAAAATTTGACAATCTGATGCGACTGAAGTAGAGGGAAAGGTTAATAATTATAAAATACTCCAGATGTATACAATTAAGGCAAAGAACTACACGATCGCTCAGGGTCGCGTGACTGAACATGGAATAGTCGCTCCGCTGTTGCACCCTGTCGCCACATATCGCACGAATCGGCAACGGACGAGGCCCTTGGACCAACGCGTATTGATTGCGCCTTGTGCCGCTTCTCCCCCCTCCTCCTCCTCTTCCCACTCTCTCACCCTCTCACCCCACCCTCCCTCAAATCTAACCCCTGCCGCAACATCCACGGATTGCCTCCTATTTCGCTTCTTACGAGCTTCTGCCTTCACGGTCATGCTATGCCATTTCGAAATGGGGTAACATCATCACATGGAGACGATGGCTTTAAAGAACAACTGGGGAAGAAAAGTAAAGATATTATTGTAATTTTTCTCTACTAATCAAACTTGCTCAAGATTCCAAACGCAATTCAAGATTTAAAACCTCAAATATTTGATATCTTTCGTTATATTAGTGGCTGTTCGATGTTTTAAAGTGAAGTTACGTTTTTTTGCTTTTGTGTATTACCGACAGCGGTAGTCTAGTGGTAGTGTCATCGCTTCCACGATACCGCTGAGTGGTAGTGCATGGATTCAAACCCTGCTCGGCGGAACATGGTGAGGTTTTCATCTGGGAGTTCCCTCACCTACTCCAGACAAATGTCGGCTCCATACCAGAAGTTCCCTGATAACCCAGCTTCTCTCCTTCCCAAGTCACGGTTAGGTGGAAGAGCGAGACAAATAACCCGAACCTCGCCATAAGACATTAAATAAATATATATATTATCTTCTCTTATTTTTGTGGAGTTTATAAGAAAGTCTGTTCTTCCGCCAAATGAATTGGGTGAGGCATTGGGGAGGAGAGATTTTGTGTAACCGGGGAATGTAAGGAATCAAACCAAGATTGGTGTGGAGTAGGTGAGGAACTCCACCGTAAAGCTTATCCAGTTAAGTGGAGAGAGGGATAGAACCCGTGCCACCCCTCTCACATCGGAAGCAAGACCCTGCAGACATGCCGCCAATATTAGTGTCGCTATGTTGTATATGTGAGAAAAACATATGCGTATTATATTCCTTCTCTTTCCCATCACGCATATAACCTTTAAACTAATCACCTCATTCTGAATACGGAGAGATAAAGGTACAAATGCCCGGGCAGTGTTTTTCTGTCAGTGATGAATCGGCTGTCAGTGCACTGTCCACTGGTTACATGACAGTTGCTATATGTCAGTGTTTGCACTGATGATAGCTATGGCAGTGTTCGTGAAACGTCACTTCAGTAAGTGAACGTTGCCCCGCTGGAAGCTCGCCCAGCGCTCGCCACTAAAGGCTCTCACAGACACGTACGTTCACGCCATGTTTTGTTATGCCTCTTCATTAATTTTACGACCGCACTCCCAATCAATATGCCTGTACAGTAAATAACATGAATATTGTTATTAAATGATGAGTATCTCAGTAATGCACTGTTTTTAATATCAGTAGCAAACGTAAACTTTCTTAAGACCAGTAATTTAACGACCATCGAATACAATTCATCGAAAATATTTTATTGACAATTAATATTGGGTATTTTGTAATAATAATGTACATAAGTAATCAATATCCATCACGAATAAAATATCGAAATCCCGCTTTCATCTGGCGATTCAGACACAACTGGTGTTGCTATCTTGTACGTCATTGTTAGTTCATGCAGATAGCTGAGTTTACGCGGTAGGTGAAAATACGATAGCTACGTCAGTTTGTACGTCTATCTGACAACGACATGGCAGTGCTTCACTCACTGACGACTGTGTGTACACTCTACTGAAAATGCTGACAGAGAATAACTGACTAGAAACACTGCACGTTCATTCGTTCTTTAAGTACACTATATTAGAGGGTTCTTAAAAAATCAACTATTAAAATTGACTTCCATAAAATTTTCAGATTTGAAGCCTATATTTTAAGGTGAAAGTATATTTTCTTGATACTATCCCTAAAATACATTTTTTAAATCTCACATTTTATGGGTGTCTTGTTTTAAGACATGGAAATTTCAAAAGTCGATTTTTGAGAACCATCCTAATGCAACAAAAGTGCGTATAAGGTTTTATGTTATTACAATTATTTATACTAAAGATAGCTGAAGATGTTTTATATATTTAATTTTGTTTTCTGTTTTGAAGATACGAAATATTACGAAATATATTTTACCATTAAATTGCGCATAATCGGAGGTAGGGTTATTTTAATATAAATATTTTATTGTGTTATCTTCTCCTCTTTTCTTCTTCCGTGGCGTTATTTCCCATGTCTATTAGAACTTTTTGCGCGTTAGGGAATATTTTTTTAAATATTTTGATTCTTGCACAAGAAAAGCTAAAACTAGCGGAAAATACATCTGAAAATAATCCTACACATGTTCCGCGTTTTCAGTTTTAATTTTTTAAATTTATGTTACCTGCCAAATTGTGTCACTATTGAAGTGACAATCCAGAATTTTGCATCACCGATTCACAGATTTTAAATAAACTATGATATTTGTTGAAACCACCCAGTAAATGGAAATTTTTCCAACATTGTGTTCTGTACTAATCAAAGTTGTAGTATGTTAAAAATTCTACTGCAGTAAAATTAACCATTCTTTTAAAAAACGTTCTCTTTTAGTTATAGTATTTGTACAATGAACTATATTCCAAATTCATTTTTGCATGTATAATTTATTGTTTCACATTTTAACACATTATAAATTCGTATAAAAATATAAATAAATTATAAATATGAACATATTATACTCAGTTTTGTAGGCAGGGATATAATATTGTATCCTGCGTTGTGGCTTGTTCATTTCATGAATCCATGGAACAATTGACTCTGAAGTATTTACTTCCTTCATTTTATCTTTGAAAATAGAACAGTATTGTCCTTGAATTATTTTACTCATTTACGAAGGAATATCGAAAATTAGTACATGAACTCATATATAAGTACATATAATTTAATGTAATTTAAATGCCGAATCTGAATCTTACATGAACATTTTACTTCTCTTTTGAAAATGTTTTATACTTATATAATAGTAAATGTCAATTAGATTAGAATGATTATTTAAAAATAGCATCCATTTATGTTTGAGGACTGAAGTCTTTTGAGAATCGAATGTAAATTCTATTGTAAAATACAGTGATTGAATCTGTTCATTTAAAATAGAAATCACATGTGCTACGTGGATAACATACGTATGTTCTATGTCATCGTATTCGAGTGAAAGTTCCGTGTCTCCTCGCCTCTAGGCCATAGAGTGCATCCGTGTGTCTGTATGTGGCGCTTCAATTTGCTACGTGGTCAGCAGACTGTCACCCCAAGTTTACATGCCTCTGCACACACGTGCCATTCGAGATAGTCCCTTCGGAGCAGATGTATGTACGTGTAGAGGCCTTAAATATACATACGTATTTGCAGAGACGGAATGAGGATCATGCAGCGGTTGTATATGAGTGTGTATTGTAGGTACTATGTGTGTATTCTGAATGTCCCATCGTATCGAGCGATGAATCATAAGTGTGTATACGTGTAAAATATCTAGGTGACCTTTTTTCTCTTGGATGAAAATGTCATCTTACTCCACATCCATTTATTGGACGACATATAGTGCATACCGTACATACCATTCGCTGGTAATGACGTTGTTTGTGCCGCGAAATATTTGTTCGAATAATTAATAGACAAGGAATATAAAAGTGATTTGCTATATGATGAGAATTTTTGTGCATATTCACTCGACTTATAATTTTTAGGGAATGTTTCCTTTAAATTTACTATTACCATTTGTGAAGGAGATACACTCCCACCCATGTACTACAAGCAAAACTATCAGCTNTAATTTTTGTGCATATTCACTCGACTTCTAAGTTTTAGGGAATGTTTCCTTTAAATTTACTATTACCATTTGTGAAGGAGATACACTCCCACCCATGTACTACAAGCAAAACTATCAGCTGGTCCAAACATGTAAACTACATATCCACTGGTATCTGTTGAGAGAAAAGAAGGGAGGCAAAATCTATTAGAAGGGTAGTACCAGACGTTTTGTTGAAATGCGAACGCCATGCTGAAGTGTTATGGTATGTGGCTATTGACACGGGTCTTAAGTCAGCCCGCGACAATAAGCCTTTCGATAATTTCCACCTTACACGTAGTTATTGCAATGGCTTGTCGATATTGTTAATGTTATTTTTCGGAAAACAAATTCAGACTTTTTAGGATATTAACCATTTTTATTAGATAAAGAAAATTAGGTACTTTGACATTGCTGTATCAAGAATTGAAATAAAATAAGTATACACAATTATCGATAAACATTCTCCAATACAAAAGAATATTACAGCAGGATTGATGAAATACGGTATTTATGGCGAATATTTACTGTAGTTTACAATATCATCAGAAACAATTTCAATTAACTACTTAATGATTGAAATTTTGAATAAATTACTCTTGCACTTGATCACGTAACTGGAACAATCAAGTGACACGTAAAAAATAGAATGAAATCATTCAGAAACTAATATAATATCAAATTCAACATAACTCGAGCTTAACAATGCTTAAAAAGGGTTATAATTATCTATTTATTAAATAAACATGTACAACAGAGTTTGTAAAAACCGCTCCGACACGATTTTCTTTCGATATTCAAGGGAGAGCCCAGCGTGTTTTTGTTACTGTTTGCTATGTATTAGATGAGTGCTAGAGAGAGTAATAGCTTTAGACGTGAAAGAAGACATCTTTTACTGATTCTGTATGAAGATCTCTTCGAAGAATTCTAAAATACATAGAAAGTTAGAATAGCGAAACCTTCCCAAGATGTGGTGTTGGACATCTGCGATTGATTTTCCTTGTATATCCTTCATTGAAGTGTCTATGACAAAAAGGGATGGTCTTCGATAGGAATTCTTTTGCGAGAACTTATATTGCGAAACTGAAAAATATATTTTCTAAATGAGGACCATACTTGGTCGAGATGATCTCAGAGATATGAGACGGACTAAATCCTTTCTTACCGATATTTGCTATCGGGATTTTTTTCCCTAGTGAGTTTATTTTTTTTTACATTAGATTTGAGATTTTTTGAAGTAATTCCGAAAGAAGGTTGTAGACTCGTAACAGTATACAATAATTTTCAAGAGTTTACTTCCCAGATTCGTATTACTCATAAAACAAAAATGGATTTACCAACGTTAATTAAATTCTACCAAATTTTGCGATAGATTGATAAACGTAAAAGTAAATGGAAAAGTCATTTTTATTTCAGCAATTTTTATAATTGCTATTCAAAGGAGAAGTCGTTTTCAGAAAACTTCTGCTTAGTTCGTGGGTTTTTTAATTTCTTTCTAAGTTTCCGACGATGATCGAAAAATGAAACAGTAAAATGTTGGTAGTATACTCTGTATTGTGTAAAGAATATGTAGTTATACTATCCAGTTTTTGATTTATTAAATCGAAAGGCCATTTCGGCTGCGTGGTGGCCATCATCGCATTCGCCACCCGTCTCATCAATGGATCCAGCACTAATGATGGCCGAAAAGGCCTAATGATTTAATGAATCAAGAACTGGATAGTATGACTACATATTATTTATACAAAACAGTAAAATTGTTTTTTAATAACTTCTTCATACTAAAAGAGTTTCATCTCACATGAATTCGACGTGGTAGTACATTGTCTTAAAGTGTTTCGAAAGCATTTTCATGGCTGTCATCTATTTTAACCACCGTGATACTTTACCGTCTAATATGTCATTCATGCAAGCTCATATACTGGGACAATGTCTTGGTACAGGAAGCCCTTCAAAGCCCAAAGTAAATTTCCGACTGCTGCTCTCTAGCGTTCTCAAAGGGGAACTACTGTTTGCGATGGCTCCGTCGCTGGTCCTTTGCTACGAGTGACAAACGCTGCTCTCTATGCGTCTGTGTGTGTGTGTCGCTCGTTGACAATGCAATGGAAGTAGGTGTCACCCCAGGAGCTTACTACTCCTCTACGACAACGATACAGCATCACGAGCTTTGATATATTGCTAGAAAAAACATCCAGTGAAAAATGGATTGATTTGTCAGTGAAATAATAAATTCTAATGTATTTAATTATTCGCGATATACAATGAATTAAAACCGCACAGAAAGTCTTTCTGTAGAATTTTATAAATTTACATATATTTTATATATTGTTTTTATAGAATTTTATATATTGTTTACATTTTTTGTAATTTTTTAAAATAATCTGTGTATTTAAATAACTTCAAAGCAGTTTACAATGGTTTGAATCATCTCTCTATTTTTCAGTTTCTAAAAACATAATAGCTGGTCAGTCGTCACATTTTAACAAAATTAGGGTGTTTCACTGGGTATTTGCACAAATTATTTAAGATGTTGAAGCTCAAATTATTTAATCATGCAAGTTATTCAAGAACGCAAATTTTTCAAACACATAATCATCTTCAGTTACACGGAAAACCCGTGACGTCGATGGAAATTCCTGAAACTTCCCTATATGATCCGACCCTTCATGAGACAACGGTGCTTTCAGTCAACGCTTGCCAAAGGACCCAGGCATGCCAGATTTCTCATTTCCTGGTATTATTTCATATTATATTGAAAATCATTAACTTTTCAAAGAAGAAGGGGTAGTTTATTTTTAGAATGTTTCAATTTATTTTTATTTTGTAATTTATATTTTGTAAAATAATTTTGTAGCACTTAAGATGGCCGGCATGCGGTCGAAATGACCTTTTGCATCAATAAATAATGACGGAATGACGAAATCTTTTACTTCTTGTAATGTACTTCAATCTGTCAACATCAGATTTTTTAAAATTATAGTGTACGTTTACAATTAGAAAGCATTAAAGGCATATTTTTCGGCATAATGAGCGGATAAAAAAACATGTATATCCAAGTTACGCTTATTTATACAAATATTACAGATATATAAAAATTAGATATGTCAAAATGGCGGAACATACTAGTTTTGGTCATTTACGAATTTCCAGAACTAGTTTTGTGCGTTTTGGAGGAAAAGAACTAGTATTGAGCACTTTCACAATAATGTTTCGTGTGCTTTAAGCGGATAATTTCTAGAGTATCCACTGTGGTTAATGTGTTATTTCCGTGCATGAGACAATAATGAAAGTGTCTCATATCCACAGTGTGGTGTTTCTAATACTCGGATTCATGGAAAATATATATTTCTATGATATATGTCCACGATTTTAAAATGAATTTTTTTAAATAGAGATGGAATAATAATAAAACACTATGATATAAGTCTATACATTAATTAATCCCACAATTTTTATCTATCTACATATATAACATTTTACCATAACTTAACCCTTAAAAATTGAAATGGACGCTTAAAAAACGCATGGACGCTTCTGTTGATATGGTTGGTTCTTCTTTATAATTTAGTATTGACCGAAAAAGAATGTTGGCGTACAAAAATCGTGATGATATCTTTATTCATGCACTAGCTGACCCGACAGGAGTTGTCCTGTCATAATTTCAATAAATTTGTTTGTGATTGTTTTGTGGATGTGTGAAAAGCTATTTTAAATGTGTCATCGAAGAAAAAATGATAATATATAATATAATTATGTGTACTATAATAATACATAAAATATAATATTATAATTAATGAAATATAATATAATAATATATAAAATATAATACAGTAAATATAATAATGACAATAATGTCCTCCCTTTCAATCGTCAGTTATGATCGAGAGTGTATACAAAAATTATGGTTTTTGCAGTTTGTTCGAATTCTTCGACTTTCCTTTGTAATTGTATCGAAT
>NNCF01126682.1:98625-145105 GCA_002313205.1 Laupala kohalensis
TTTTTTTTGTGTGTGCCAGTGTAATTTGTGTAATTAATAATAGTCTCTTAAAGAAGTAGGAAGTAAAACGTGGTATGATCAGAGTCACAAACCGTAGCTGAAATCAATATAACAAAATGAATTTTCTTCCTCTTCTTTTATTAACCATATTCATTGTGATCTTGAGAGAGAATTCATCGTAGGTCTTGTAACTCCATTTAACTTAAGAGATGAATAATGCTACAATTTGGAGGAAGTTGAGACATTTCATCTGTTTTATCTGAACTCCTGTCTTCTCTTTGAGTAAAAATGACACCCCCCATTTCACTTGCTTGATGCAAAATTTTACATACTCTTAATCACTCCTCCAATTCACTAAAAATATCCGAGGTTTACTTCAATTTCATTAAAATATTAACTCATACTACGACACCCGAGTATTTTTCAAATTAATATTACTAATGATTTAAGATTTTTTATACATATTGTATCCTTTCGAATCGTAAAAAAGAGTTCAAATATTAATTTGTTTCAAATAATGTTCATTTGTTATGTATGACATATTGGCTGATTTTCCCGCTGTGCTCCGGTCATTTAGGATAATACAAAAAACAAGGAATTAATAAAAGTGTGAACCAATCTGACTAAACATATTGTATATCAATTGACTGTAATTATTGATGTACTATTTCGCACTTACCATTAGAAACCGAATCTTGCACTCTGTCGTTATAACTCTTATTGCGCTGTAGAAGCGTAGAGCTATAAATATAATCTAAAATTTATGAATAATTAGAACCAATACGCGTTATACAGCTTCGTTTAACGGGTTGCATATCTAAAAATACGGGCTACCTTAGTATGAGAGTTCTTCAGTATCTTTAATTATGAAATTATTTGTTTACCAATTTATCCAAATTTAACCTAGCCTACATTTTGAGTTGAGTAATACTGTTTCATGTGGAAAAAATCCGATGACTGTACCTGCTTTAGTATTTACGACCGTTGCACTAGTATACAAACAAAATCTAAATTTTGTATATTAGTACGATTGGGAATATATTATGTTTTTTGTGATTACGAGTGGCAGAGCTTCCTTTCTCAATATCTCTCTTGCGTATACCATTAGTCGAGATGCAGTGTATTTCTTCACACTCGTCGCAAACAGGACGTAACCCGAGATCCTCGCTTGAGCGGAATGTTGTGTGCTGTCAGTGGCAGCAGTAGCAGTAGCGATACGATGTTGAAGCGAGGGGGGAGGACGGGAGGACGGGGTTCGTCGTGGAAGAGGAGGCATCTGAATGAGGACGCCGTGGAGTGAGGACAGTGCCGAGGATACTGCCGCTGCCGCTTCGGAGTTCCCAAGAGCGAACAGGAGCCACAAAATCCATCATGGCTGACAGTTACCCTCGGGAGCAAATGGCGAAATGGGTGAGAGGATGAGAACAGGGCACGTGAGGATAAGCGAAGGGAAATGACCGTGAAGGATGTTATTGGAGTGACGCAAAGGTGAAGATGGAATTCACATGGAAAGGTAGAGGACGAGAAAACTTGTTGCAATGGTAATGGAGCTCAGGGCACAATCTGGACTCGGTGATGATAGTAATACGTTCCATTAAAATTTAATAAATCAGCGGCGACGATAAACTACGAATAGAAACTTAAATTAATTATATACGTAAAATATAATCAAGATTTTAATACGGAATGTATAAAAAACGTTGTGGAAGAAATAAAGATAAACTTATGACACGATTCTCTTTACACAGTCAGTATCCAGTGAGGTCGGGAGACCGATAGTTTTTATGAAATAAAGTTACTTTTTCTTTACAATTATATTAAATAGAATATTACAGAGTTTAAATGTATTGAAATGTTATCTTGTACAAAAATTATTTATGCTCACCTTTCATGATACCATTTAGTAAGATAACAGAAGATGGTAAAAGAAATTAGTTTCATAGAATAAGAACTCAATAACTGAGTAATAATATATATAAGAATAAATAAAAAAGGTTTTTGTTTGAAGTGTCACACAATTCAAATGGACTCAAATTTTCTACTCTGTGATTAATATCGTTGGCAATGAAGTCTAATTTCACGTCTACTGAAACGTTTCTGTAAGGGTAGACTGCAGACCTAGTTATTTATTTTCTTCCAATTTATTTCCGTCACATCTGATTTTTGCGCTTCTTCTTTGTATATATTAGCAAATTTAAGTACTTAAATAAACATCGCAACGATGTTAAACAATGACGTGTAGGGTAAATGGAGTTGGTGCTCCAACGACAGAACAGTGAGACCCAGTTATCGCTCCTGGATGGAAATTTATGAACTTCTGGTCCACGTGCTTTAGCAAAATAGAAGTTTATTCCAGTATCACTTGANTATAATATAATATAATATAATATAATATAATATAATATAATATAATATAATATAATATAATATAATATAATATAATATAATATAATATAATATAATATAATATAATATAATATAATATAATATAATATAATATAATATAATATAATATAATATAATATAATATAATATAAATTATGAAATTTATTTATTAAATAAATGACATTAAAAATAGTTCCTCTCTCTCCAGGAATTAAAAATCAAAATTTGCCATTGGAATGATTTAGGGTATTCTGATACTATAACTCGTTGTCGGTATTCCAACAATGTATTCCAGACTGTATTTGATTGATGACAAGTCGACGTTGCAAGCTCTACAACTACACCGAAGTGGATATCAAATACGAACACGGGAAGTTTTAAACGATAATTATGATGTTCAATGAATCCAATCATCACTGACTCTATTTCACTAAAAAGTGATTCATGTGATATGTCACCTCTGAATTCTCTTCCTATTACCCACATCATTGCGAGGTGGATTCAGAGATATGCCATTGTCGAAAATTTCTGTTTTTCTTTTAAACCACATTGAGTTAATAAAGGGTACTATGGATTTAAGAGGATTTATGAATTATTTTTCACAGCTATTGAAGCGTTCTCTTTAATCCGAATTCATTTTCTATTACTTTTCAGATGTTTTGGTAATAAAAAAATGCATTTTCTTGAATTTGTTTTTGTTTTGAGGAAGTGAAACCCTTCAGAAAAAAATATTACAAGAACCAAATGAATACTTCAAAAAACGTTATGAAAATTTTCGCATCTTGAAAACCGTATTGCATAAAAGGAAGATACATTTTATTCGACGCCTGTTTCTGAGACTGGGTCACTGACTGCGAGTGAGAAGGATGCGTAGTCTCCATTCTCCAAGAGACTATCGATCCCTCCTGCATGAGACTGCAGGCATGGCTTGCTTCGGCCAATGAATAATTCGCTTATTGAACACTCTCCAGTTTTGTTAAATGCTAATGGAACTGATATGGAAAATTGCGCGCTTAATGCGTAAAGCGTCAAATCTCCATTTCAAATTTTCGCTATTTAAAGGAGAACAATTTCTACTTTCTACAATAATAAACCATATGATAGTGCGACAGTCTCAATATTTTCACAGATTGTTTTTAAAATTTCCTATTGATTCAAATCGTACAATTCACATGCGAAAATGAGAAATTTTGAATACACGAATGAAATTAATTTTCAAAGATTTCATTGAACTGCTATTGTTATCGATAAGTTTATACATTGAAAAAGTATATAAAGAAAACGCAATTAAATCTGTAAAATTCGTAACAAATGGTTTGTATTTACTTTATTGTTGCCATTTTAACAGAATCTTGTGCTACAAGTAGATCTACCTGAATTTCTTCTTTATGCGAATGAACGAAAGAGTATTCAAGTTGATAATTTACGTCTATTTATAACCACGCTCATTCATGTGACACACTTCTGATTCATGTGTGTCATTACTTAGGTGTGAATGGAAATAATTTGTTCTCATAGTCCTTCTTTTTCTAGTGAAATATATTCACGGCCCACTACAACTATTGTATCTTGATGGGAATATTTATTCTGTAATAAACATTTGATAGAAAGTCTTTTAAATAATATATTCCTGATTCAAATTCATGTAAATAAGAAGAAGTCGACCTCTGTTTTTCATGAGCATACTCTTCGTTAATCCATTTCTCATATTTTTGTTCTAGTTTCTGCTTCATCGTGTATTTTTTTCTTCTTTCAACCTCGCAGTCCGTTATCGATTGACATCGTGATCTTTTCTCCTTGACCTTTCCGCTCCATCTCACGGAATTCGAATTCTAAGTTGCTTCAACATCGCTGTAACTATTGCTTTCGAGCAAGAACTGATGGTATCTGTAGTTAGCATTATTATTGTGACTGTGTCAACATTACCGTTTCATCATCGCGTTAGTTTAATGAACATGATTTCATTTATATGAATATTATTTTAATTTTTTTTTTTTCATATGAGGTGTTGGGAACAAACACAATACTGTATATAAGGTAAACTTGAATTTTCTAAAGGGATATACGTAAATACTTCAGCACCCGGAAACACACTGACAAAGACATGTCTGAAGGAAATCCTGAAGAAAGCGTATAATGAACTTTATTACGCAAATATTAGGTAGCGATCACATTGTTTGCTGTCAGCTGATGAGCACGTATCGCGATTGTAGGCCAGCCTGTTTCTATGCTCAAGTTTTTAGTTTTATCAAGCGTTGTTAGATTCACAGTTGGTTTGGCTGTTAAATATGACAAACATTTCCAATAAATATTTAAGATGACTGAAGAACAATTATTTGCCCTCCAAATTCTAAATCTGACTTGAATAAAATTGTGGGTTATCAGGTAATAATTTAGAAAACTACAAATATTGAAGAAAAATCGTTATGTATTTGTATTAACGCAAAACTTGAAAAATGGAGAAGGAGGATCATTTGACGAAATATGATTTATAGAAGGTTTTTGCTTTCAATGCAAAATATCGTGATTGCATGTACCGACAAAAATTTATGTACAAACAAAATCTGTGAATATTTATCACAAATTAACCTGTTATAATGGAAATTGAAGAGCTTTACAAGTGATGCAAGTATGTATAATATTTGGTCGACAAAATAAAAATAGTTTACGATCATTATTTTTGCTTAGCAATATGAGAGGTCGGTTCCAAACCAGACATTTGGTAACGCTAGTCGTTGCAGTCCCCCTCATTACCACTTTCACCGTTGAGAATGGCGTCCTCCGTTGAGTGGCTTTTTGTGTAAACAATGGGGAGTTTTATTCCACAGAAGTCTTTGCATGTCATCTAGTAGTGTCCCCATCCCTCACATCGCAACCCCTTCCTGCTTTAACTCTCTCCTCTGACAAAAGCCACCCTTCCTTGATAGACGCCACGCTCTGTACGTTGACGAATGGCATCGTGTCTTTCTTCTTCTTCTTTTTCTTCTCCTTCCGCTTCACAAGAAACTATTCTTCTCTCTCTCTCATTGCCATCGCAGCTGACGTTGAAGAGAAGAAATGGGATGAGGAGAGAATCTGTCTATGCTTCTATGGAATGTGGATTTACGTCCTGATCCTCCTCCTGGTTTTGCCAAGAGGACGACGCTGCAACTCCTGTGGAATGATGATCAGCTGGGAGATGAGGAATGCAGTGTCTCCTCCTTCGTGATCAATGGCTTCTGCGCCCCTGTTTTTGTTTGCGGAATGTCACGTGTCGAATTCCATGTTACCTTCAACTCTTCCCTTCAGATCGGACATTTTCAGCTCGGTTCAACCGGAATGGTTCATCATCTTTGATACCATACTACAGTCGATACAAAAGTTAATTTTCTTCTTAGATAAACTTGTAAGTAAATTCACTGATAAAGAAACTCACAGATGAGGAAAAATGTCTACCAATACTGTAAATGATATTTTTATATTAAATAACAAATTATAGATCAGTTTGTTATTAAAAGTTCCTTAAGTTATTTGTTCCGATTCGGGAGAGCGATTCCCTGTGGTTGGAGAGGGTGGGGGTAGAAGTAGATTATTTAAATTTACTACCTTATAACCAACCTATTTAGTTCAAAATTAATACATAGTACATTTGTAACTTAGTGCTTCCTCACGTATTTTATTCTTGGTTTTCTTCCTCACACAATGAGTAGGATGTAGACATTTTCAACTATAGATCTTAAATTAAATTAAAAATTTGTTATTGTCTGTAGGTATACATTCATATCCGAATGTCATCTATTGCTGAAAACACCCATATTAGTTCATCGAGTGTACTTTGTTGAATATCAAATATAGCTCCGAATAATTTTTGGGTTTTCATGGGTCAAGCGAATACGTTTGGTTTCCACTTTAGCTTAACAATTTATCTTCTTCTATTTATTTCTTTCACCATCAGAAGCTTTTGTCGAACAAGTATAATTTAATCTGCATTTGAATGAGTAGAATGTGTCAAATATCTTTACGTAAAACAAGTTATGGAGGAAATTTTTTTCAATCTGCTTACGAGACACTTGTTCAGATCTTTGAGAGGGTAAGTTCAGACTCATATTTATTGTCATTGAATTTTTTTTAATTCATTGAATTGAGTTGAATTAAATCATTGAATTTTTGAACTCATTTCATTGAATTAATCATTTGTGAACCTACGAACTAACGTAATCTTGTAACGCTAAAAAAATTTAGCTAGGAATAGAGCACTTACAACATTTCTTTGTCTAGGTCTGGTTTGTTCCTCTTTAAGAAACAAAAAAATAAGTTACTTGTCGCCAAACAAAGCAAATTAGTATAACGATATATAATTTAATCTTGACATACCATAATTAATTCGAACGTAAAGAACCGTTTTAAAGTATACGAAAACCATCTCAATACTAACGAATAATAATGACTCTCATACCAGCTTGCATCCACTCAATGAAAGTGATAGTCTCCAAATGTATTTAATTTTTAGATTAGGTTAGCACTAGAATTTTAAAATAAGTTCTATTGCTGTGGCTACATTTGATTTTAGAGATAAAATATTGTGAACGCTATTACGTTTATTTCGAGTGTCTCATCAACGGACTTTCTACGTCACCCAATGAAAAAAATCCTGTTTTCTTCTTCGAAAAAAATACTTTTTTTAAAAAATTTTATAGTTCTTCAATATATTTCACTACTTATGATAAATGAATTTCATTTTTTAAGATAATACGACGAAAATGAGTGGATGGGAGTTCTGATTCCCGTAA
This sequence comes from Laupala kohalensis, assembly GCA_002313205.1. Classification (NCBI taxonomy): domain Eukaryota; kingdom Metazoa; phylum Arthropoda; class Insecta; order Orthoptera; family Trigonidiidae; genus Laupala; species Laupala kohalensis. The sequence goes on from NNCF01126682.1 coordinate 105,780, forward strand.
TAATTGAACATAAGGATTTGTATAAATTAGAATGTGTGATCACGTTCAGCGGTGCAAGTCTGCGACCCTTGCTCTTTTGCAAATTTGAACTATTTTCAAGCGTGCGAGTTACAATTCACCTTTTGCAACACGTGTAAAAGAATATATAAAGAATTCGAGTGGAAAATTCTTCATAGATTTGCATTTTGTAAATTTAACTCCAATTGTGATCTTGTTTAAGTCTTATAGATAACATTTCATTTTGAATTTCAGTTGAGTAAACAGATTTATAACTGTGATATTACTAAAACAGGAGTACTCAGTTATTCGTCTCAATTGTCGAAATTTATTGTATTCTCTTAACGTCCAAAATGATTTTGGTTGACTAAGGCAATAAAATAATTTTGATTTGTAAGTTATACAACTCTATCTTCGACATTTCCTTTACATTATTTTGCCCGAATTTTCCCACGTTGTCAAGGAAACGTTTTAGTAGAAATAGTTGTGTCATGTGCACTTATTTTGCCTGTTTATTAATGAGCGATAAATAAATAGAAAATATTTGCAATTACAATGGTCGAAATAAAAATAATCAAAATAGTTTCAATTGTTGTGGTCAAATCCCACGTAATGCGAAGTCGCGTTTATGTTGGAGCCAGTCTTCGGTCTGGCCATCCCTGAGAGGATCCTATCTCACATCGAGGAGTGTTTATGTCTCCGTTTCGTGCTATGCCGCTTACCCTCTGCGCCGCCAGGGGTCTCTAGTAACGACGCGGGCCTCACGTTGCGTCTATTGTGATTCGTGATTTCAAGCGCACTCCCTCTCGTCATGTTTACACCTCGCAGATCACGTAACAGGGAGACGTTTATAGGTGATGTTTCAAGAATAATGTACACTATAGGACAAAAGAGATTCATGATCACTCTCTATCACTTAAATCGGTAAAATCCACTATTTATGAACATTACCGCACTTTATAGAGTATAAATAGTAAATTATGTTTATCTATAAACTCATCACATAAATCGAAGATTACAATTTTTTTAAATGCATTACACAGCCAATGAAATGGATAACGCAGGACACTGACAGCGGTGGTCTAGTGATACAGTCTTTGCGTCCATAATCCAGATGAGCGGTAGATCGAGGGTTCAAACCCTGATGGAAGAATATCAGATCTCATGGCCTGAACCTCGCCAAAAACAAAATTAATAAATAAGATTCGTTTCGTAAAAAACACACACACACACAAAACCGGAGAGACGCGACATTCCAGTTTATTTGAACCTGGAAAACTTCTTAATTATGCACATTCTTACAAAAATGGTCAGTTTTTTTGTTTAGATTTTCATGAATTCTTACAAAAATTCATTTTTATGACTTGTTTTGAGTTCTGAAGCCAAAACGAAAACTGAAATAGTTTCATAATCATGAAGTCATAAATTTGAGCAATTTTAGTCAGCTCTCGATAAGACACTAACTTACGTACTTCATCTTGCTGTGCACAGTGGATTTGATGAATCGATAGTTAAGTTTTACTTTATATATAACGAAGTTGATTACCTTCAAGAGTTTTTTATATAGACATAAACAATGGAAAGTGAAATAGTCTAATTGTGCTAATCGTGTTTCCTTTCATTCAATTTATTTATACTGCATGTATTATTAGCGCGTGTTTGTTAAAATATATCATTAAAAATGCAGTTTTTATTGCAAAACAGTCGAACTGTTTTGATTCAAAATTTAGAGTTTGACACTCTAAAAGTGTTTAAAATAATTTTAGACTAGTTCTTTCTTACATCTATTATTTCTCTTTCTTCGTATAGCACAAGTAGGTACACATCAGGTTATATTTTTCTTTCATATTTCATTTTCGCATTTACCTTAGCACGACTAATTCCACAAAATATTTGTGCTTTGACATTTTATATTTCATAGGTTTAAATTTTCTCTCTGGAACCTCCAATCAAAATTGCCATTATATGAGTATTTTTTGAGAATTGAGTATAACTGGAAAATGTTTCCCAGTTTTAATATTACCTCGAACTACCTAAATGGTGGGATAAATCAATGAGATTAACTTTTTGACCAGTTAACATTCCTTTCCAAGATGTAACAATGGAAGAAGAGCTAGATAATGTTACTGAAGCAATAAGCTAAAACGGTGCTAAACGGCCTCTGAGAGGTGGTCATGCGTGAACCAGGATCCCGTCGCTCACGTTGAAAATGGGTGGATTTTGTGGGAGGTTGGCCCTCGGGGTGGGTGTTAGGGGGATGGAACTAGATGAAAGCCACGGTGGCGGCATGGCGAGGCAAACTGATGGTGTTCTCATCCCACTGGAGCCTCCTCTGCATAAATAACAGATGAGGCTCTGTGATCCACGCGCTAAGTGCCGGCCAGGGGGCATTGTTTTCGCAATGCGTCTGCCTGCCCCCTACCCTCGTCTCCCTTTCATTGCCACCCATTCCCCCATTCACCACTTTGCCCATCTCCTCAACCATTTGTAATCTCGTCCGCGCGCGCCCACTCCATGCCTCATCTAGCGCTAGTTCGTTCGCTGCTCACTCGCCGCGCCACCACCGGGAACAATATGGCCGCCGTGTGAGAGTTTACGTTGCTCGTGGTTGCATCAAAGAACGCATATGATATTCACCGAAATGGTGTAAGTTTGAATATTACTACTCATTTATTTGTTGATATTTTGCAAAACACGAAGAAATGTCTCACGGAAAAGCGACGAGAAAAAACAATAAGTACCCAATTTTTTTCAAGATGTATCAAGAGGATTGGGTTAGTCAGACTGAACGTTGTGACTTGAGTGAAAATATCCTATTGTACACTTAGTCCGTCATATTCCATGTCGGAGGGTATTATGGTCCATCTGAGCTTTGGGAAGTATGAGAATAAAATTACGCGACCTTCTGGACTACCAGTATAAATAGATAAGATATTTTTTCTTTCATTAGTTTTCCAATCTCATTCACACACATTAGAAATCTTAACATATATCATAATTATCGAATGCGGAGACATAATTAAAAGATCAATCGGTTAAAATACAGTTATGTAGAACACTCCTTACCACCACATCTGTTCATTCTGTTCATCTTTAATTCTTTGCAATTGCCTCATAGACTGATACAAGATAACACATATTTGCGTTATACAATATCGCTGTAACTCGAAAACGATGTGACAAACGGAAATGCGGTTTAGCAGTCTCTACGCTGAATTAACTGAACAATTAAAATGCTTCTATTCATATTTTTTAAAAATTAATTTTAAGAAACCGGAAATGGAGGGAGGTGTGTAAAGAAAGTCGGTGTGAGCTGTCCAGAGATTGACGTCTATTCCCAATGTGTTCAAAATCAAATCTCAAGTTTAGTTTCGATGCATTATTTGTTCATGAGTTAACGGGGAAACAAAATTGTTAACATACATACACACATTGGACACCATTGTCAAAATTTAAAAATAGACTCACCTGGAGGTAATTTGTAAATATCCGAAGACATCTGGAAATTATTTTTTCGACTGATTAAAATACTTCCCTTATACTTTCTGTATAACTGGAAAGTAAGGAAGTTATGAATACCTCAACAAAATGTAAATTTCCATTTCATGTTATTCCGAAACTTTTTACTCGTTTAAAAAAATGTTCGTCTCGATTTTCGTGACAAAAATATCACTTTTCATTAATATTTTATAGAATTCCTGATAAAACAACAAAGCTTTTTTTAATCTCCTTTTCATAATTGTTAGGGACGAAATGTATTGCAGATGCTTTTTTTAGATGTACCTCGTTGTGAAATAATATACATAAATTTCGCTCTACGCAAACACCCGAACGCAGAAATTCATATTTGCATATTAAACCCACGTGTGAGAACATACTGTTGTATTTGATGATTAAATTCATATTTTATTTTCTTAGCCAATAATTAACCAATAACATATTTGATTTTTCCTCTCAAAAAAAAGGGGGGGGGAAATATGAACTAATAATTAGAGCAAAACTTCATTGGTTTGCTCTACTAAAGAAAAGATTTGAAATGTATTCCGAATTTAGTTTTCCCATGCGAAATATTTCTCAGTAGATTAAAATGAGGTATAAAATTCGAAAATATTTGTTTTAGAAGAATGTTTTTCTCGTACATTATCACTTTCATATCTTAAAAAGTATATCTCACGTCGATTCTTCTACCGTCTTCATACGTTAAATTCAACAAAAAATAATATTAATGATCGAGATATTCTTTGCCATTATATGAAATATAATTAATCCTTGCGATTAGGCGAACTTTATTAAATTATGCCAACGTTTGGATAGCGAACGTTATCTTCTTCAGGGCTTAGTCATTCCTCAGTAATGCTTCATGATTCTACTCCATCTCTCACACCTCCACAGAAGCAAAACACCACACCAACAACATATTCACCATCATCACAAACCATGAATTGTTACATACGGCTAACCTCAATAGCAAGATCTTTGTATTTAAGGCGTTTCACAGCTTCATTGTCGGCTATATTTTGGTCACAAGGGACAGATATATCTAGTAACAGGACTGACTTTTTCTCTGCATCACTTATAATTATATCTGATCTGTTTTCCAAGATGGTTCTATCCGTATATATCTGCTGGTCGTAAAGCAAGGTTACATTGCCTGTAATCATCACTGGATTTGAAGCATATTCATACCATTTTGCAGGGACAGTTGGACCTTGTAATTCCTGGCATATGTGCCAGTGGACGTAGTTACAAATATTATTGTGTCGCCTTAGATATACATGTTTCGCCAGACTTTTTTTTCATTGTAGTATTTGTAATGGGAAATGTAGCGTGCTATTGAAGCTTATCTACATGGAGCGATAGGAGGTAGGAGTTGGGTGGTAGGCTACTGACAATAGGTGAACCGGTTAGCTGGGTGTACAAACATGTTGACCCACTTGAAGGTGTTAGTAGAAGTGGTTAGTTACAGTTAAACTTATTGATACTAGTAGAATGTGGATAGAGGAAGGAGGGTTCGCTTTTCAGTAGTCACAGCTATATGAACTGGGACATTCTTGTGAAAAGCTACAATTTTTGTGGCCAAATTAAACCGGGATGACTTGGTGGAGAGCAAGAACACTAGCACCTGAGCCACCAGAGGGGCATCGCCAGAGTCGAACAGGCAATGACGAAGTGGTCATACGTATCAGAGTGCTGTTGATGCAAGAGGCATCTATCATCGTCTGTGGTTTTAAGTGAAATTTCTCGTAATGCCTTGTTCTCAATACTTGATCCTGGTCTGCAGTAATGGCGGCTTCTATCCGCTTTCAGTCTTCCCTTTTTAAGTCACAAATGTCAATCAGTATGAACTTCGCAAGAGTTCATCCTTCTGAGAAATTGTCCATGCCAGTTCTTGTTTCCCCAATTTTCCATGAGTTCCTTTTGCAGAATCGTTTTGGCGCTGAAATGGTCAATGAATGCTCTATTTTTGCTATCCTTAGATTTTTGGCATATTCTAATGTTTCCTACCCTGCATACTATTCAATATCAACCGATCTTAGTTTCCAGTCTGATAATCTGTATAATAAACGGATCTCATCATGTGCTATAACAATCTTCTCTAGTCCTACAATGGTGTTTTGACAGATTGATTCCTATTGCCGGAGTCCCCTTCCTCCATCTTTTCGAGACTCATATAATCTAGCAACATCAGCCCAAGGACGTAGAGTTCTACATCCTTGAATTGTGAGGAGTTTTCCGGTCTGTTCTCAGGTTTTCGTGCTCATTCCAATCCAACACGCCAAAGCTGTATTCCCCAACAGGAACTGCCAAGCTGCCCATTCCCGTTTATTTGTTCTGACAATTCCGTTCAGTTCCTTGAATATGTCTGACTCTCCTGAAATATTCCATCTGAATCGATCGTTTCATTTCTTGTTAGATATAAAACCACTCTCTTCAATACACAAATATGTGTAAAATTTGCCTAGTTCCAATTCTCTTATTATTGTTTCACTATTTATTTCTGTGTTTTCAGATCTCATTGTTTACCTCTACTACGATAAATTATTATGGATTCGTGTATTCCTAATTCCATGTAGATTTTATCACTAAATCTTTTCTTTATGGGCAACATTTCTTTGAGAGTTCTTTCATTTTTGGTGGATAATTTCAGATCATCCATATGAAAGAAAAGTGTGAAAGGTTTCTAATTTTTTGAGTTTGTATATGATATAAGAGATACTTACCTTGAGAGCGGTTAAGAAATCACCTTGAAATATACCTCTTTTGATATTTTTGTTATTATTGTTATTTGCAAGATTATATGCCACCAGAATCAACAATCGTGACTGGTACTGCGATAGACTGAGAAGTAAATACACAATGTATTTGAATACTTCTCAGAAAATTTATTTCCTTCAGAGTTAACACATCTTGAGATTTTTCCTGCACACTCTTTCACGAATCACAATCTTTAACACCCGCTAGTGTACTTAGTGGACAATAATATTCTGCACTCAAAACTGACGGGTTTTTCTCCCACACAATTGATTGACTGGTATATGTTGAGGTGATACTGCGATAAACTGATAGGTCCGAAAACTAGTAAATCCTAGGGTTTTCCACAAATTACCCTTGAAGCTGATAAAAGTACAAAATTCACCTGAAATTAATTGATTTCGGACGTTCAAGATGTCAACTTTGTAAATGCTGGAATTTATAACGATCAGTTACTAAAAGTTAAAAATTTTAAAATTTAAATTTAAATTAAAATTTCAAAATTTTAAATCTTGGTAGCGACCCCTAAATTTTTTTAAAGTATGAATTTTTATGGAAGACATTTTTAAGACAAAATAAAATGGTAGGGTGCGTTCGAATTTCAAAAGAACGACCGTCATACAACATCCGTTTCCTCAACCGTAAGTTCGAGTGTTTTAAGTTTTTACCTCTCAGGAGATTATGAAAAATTTCTCTAATAGCTTGCTGACTAAAATCAGTGAGCATATTGCATCAAAGAGCGCCTCTCAATTTTTTTGTCACAAACAAAATACATGGGGAATAATGAAGAACGGTACACCTAATGTACAATAGATCAGCGTTTCATAAGTAACATTTTTCTGATCTCAACTGAACATTTGTCACAATGTCGTCTGTGGATCGTTGTTTGCTTTTCTCTCACTTTAGCAAACACCCGCACGACGAGATCGTCAATCCACAGTTGTAGGTCTGCCACTCCTCTGTTCATCGTGAACGTTAGAACGACCTGACCTAAAGTCACGACACCATTACCTCTCTTTCCCCGCAAGGGAAGCTCATGTGTTTGACACAACGGGTTCATTTCAGCAGCATTTTTTGTTGCGTTTAAAAATCTAATCACTGATAGGACTTCACATCTGTAGGGATTCTATATTACTGCACTCATTATAACACAGTCATGCAACGGCAAACAAAAATCAATACAAGAAAATATGGTAGTTACATATCTAGCAGATTAGTTGAACATTATGCCCATCTGCAAATGCGTTTCCAATCACTATTAATGAGTCATAGGCCTTTATTTGAAACGCGACTCGTAGTCAAACACATCATGATGTTTCCGCCTTCAGGATTTGTTTCACATTTCAATGATGAAATAAATGTAACTACTTAATACTGTTTAGTACAACTTTTTGGTTGAAATTGAATGATTTTATTGAAAGGGAATTATATATCTCCCTCAACGTCCGTCTTATTGGTTGAGTAGCACGTGTCATAAACTATACCACGTACATAAAGACATAAAATGAAAATATTTCAAATTATCCTTTTCATGACATCGTCTGTATTCTTTCCTCAAACATCGTGTCACTGCATGCTTTAGCGGTTATTCGAATGTCACTTTTTCAATTTAATTTTCAATCACCCATAAACCAGGCGTCAAAAATCTTACGTCAACAATCTTCTGCGCTACACTCTGACAACATTCGCTGATGAACGTGCATTGGTCTGTCCTGTAGGCTACACGGCAAACAGTGGAGTAACGAACAGAATAAATAAAATGACATTCAAATTTTATAAATCTTACAAAGCTGATGTTTGATTTGAACAAACAACTTTTCTCTATACGTTGTGCTTATTTATCTATTTTATGTCTTATAGCGAGGTAAAGACTATGAGGCTTACTCTTGTACCTAACCTTGCTCTTCCCCTTATTGCAGATTAAAAATTCAAAAGATTTTTTCTTCCACCCTTTTGATGTGTTATGTTAATATTTATTTTGTTTGTTTCCCCCCCCCCCGCCTAACGTAAATAGACCTACATGTATGTTTACAATCCAACCATTAGCATTTATTTAGCTAACGCTCGCACATTCTGCCTTGCGATAAATTCATATCAATTTTATCAAAGACAATGAAATACACAGACGACCAAAAGATACAATTAAAAGTATTAATGTAAATGCCCTCTAATACAAACAATAATATGTTAACAAAAATATTTTCATGATGATTGTTTCTTATTTCTGCAAGTAAATTATGGAATACAGTCAATTTAATGTAAAATAATTTGAAAATACACTTTCCGTAGAGCCTGTTAGTAAAGATCCGGAAAGATGATGAATTTGTTTTCGATCAATTACAATGCTTTGCATATACATTTCGTATAATTGGAAAGAAATAGGAAAAGCTTTGTTGTTCAATTCCGCTTAAAATACTGTAGTTTTTGCTTGTCCTATCTCTTTGTGTACGTTCAAAATCTCCTGAATTCTCGTATGTAATAATAAATTTATTAATAAATTTATAATAAATTTATTGTCAAAAAACAGTACAAACTGCGTATGACCACGTGGAGGGAAAAAAACTAATTTACTCTCCGGAAGCAAGCAAGGGACCATCCCATCAATTCCGATCAAGGGCCCTAAGGCAGAGGCGGATTTCAAAAAAAATTCAGCAAAAATTCCTAGATAAGATAAAAAGTTAGCTGCGAGTTAAATACTAATAGAATGTCAATATGTTTGTAATTTTAAGCAAAAAATTACATGTACAAGTTATTATCGAACTATAGATTATTCTGAGTATTATATTATGTGATCCTGTTTTCAACGAATTATTTAATACAATGGAATACTAAGTTTTTTTATTAAGTAGAGAGTCTAATTTTGTGACCAACATCAACCTCGCGGAGTTATTTAGTGAAAACAACATTGTAGCGTAACTTTCACTGAAACTCGGTATACTCTTCGCTGCCTTCAAATTATGTCGACGCAAGAAATACGTTCGGAAAGTTTTGTGAGCTTTCTACAATTTTTGCTCAAAATATTTAAAAATGAAATTTCCCGATGAATCAATGTTTAAACAAATTCTTGAAATAATTCTTCATAGAAAAATTAAAAATGAAAACACCAAGAAATATTCCGTACTAAATTGATATAGGAATTGTAATTTGTTTACTGTTTCTTCATTTGACAAAGTTGCTCCTTCAGATTTATAAAGCGTCAGCTCGATTTCAATCCCAGTTCGTCAGAGGATCGTTGGCAACCCTGACTCGTCGTGGCTTTGGTCGTTCGACCGTTTACGTTCCTTGCAGTCAGCCGCATTAGGCGAGATAGTGCGGACAGCGTTCGCCGCTTGTCACCAGCATGCATTGTGGGAGAATACGAGTCGTCGCTCATTGTTCGCTGCGAATCACAGTGGGCGCTGAGTGAAATCTGGCAGGTCGAAATTTCAATATGAGGTTCTCCAGATCCACACATTCTCCTGTGTTACATATTAACTGTCGTAAAATGTTTTTAAAGATATGAAGAGAAATATATATGGGATTTTAGTATTGTAAAAAATATATTTTTATTACATTTTTTTTGCTTAAACGAGCAAAAAATGTTTGTTTGTAAAACGGCTCGATGCAAAGTGTTGAAAATTATTTTAATTGTTTTTCCCGTGAATATTTACTTAAATTTCCAAGTGTATGATATTTAGCAGGGATGTAAGCAACCTGCTAAACCACGCTTATGGTTATCCATGCTATTTGAAGTTTAAAAATCTCTATAAATTTTGTGAATCGTCACGTATGAGACGGTATTACTAGTGATTGGTGTTCGAGACGGCATTATTACTTTGTTGTCAACTAACTGTTGACAGAGTTTTGTTCAACCGTAGCACGCTTGCATGCGATATTGTTCATGTTTCCTTGGAATGTGTTTAAATATTAAAAAATATATATTTTTAACATTTTGAAAATAATTGGATTGTATGGTAAAATACATCAACATATGCAGTTTTGTTGAATATTTTATAAGCGCGATTTTTATGAGTAATTTACACTGTGGAAAAACGGAAAATGATATAGATTTTAATACTCACGGCAGATTAACATATTACATCACATTTAATTAGTCTAAACTTTGAGTAAGTTTTTCAAATGCAATGTAAGTGAGGTGTTGTTACAATTGATCTTAATATTATTTTCTAATGTTACCTACATAACTAATTTATCACAAGATAACGGCTGACCCATTTAAAAGCTTAATATTACGAAAACAACGTTGGAAAATATTATAAACACTATTGTTCTTAACGTAATGTGTTTTTTGTGGGAAAAAACCTTTACATCGTTCCCACTGTACAGTGATTGGTCTCTCTCTTTCTCTTCCTGCAGTCTCCACCCTCGCGATTTGTCTTCGTGTGGCGATGGTGGTGGCAAATTCACCTGTGGAAAGGCAAGTACCGACAGATAAAGCGCACAATGGACGATACCAGATTTTGCTGCCAGGACTTGACGTAAGAGAACATGTTGCACCCGCTGCCGCGCTCTGTAGTATGTCACGTCTCGAGCGAAATGCGAGCGAACGTGCACGCGTGTCTATGTGTGTTTGGGGCAGTAAAAGGAAGATTACTAAACGAAGGGGAGATTACTTGAGTAATGGTCCGTCGGTGTAATACACTTCACGCCGTTCCAAATATACGAGAATTTTATTTTAATAGTTTACTATTCAACGAGCGTTCACAACCAGCATCGAATATACTTATACAATTTTGGACAATTTATATTCCAAGCACTATTGAAATTAAATATTGAAATTTTTTCATTACAAATATCGCTTAAATGATGAAATTTTCGAAAAGATACAAATGGTTCCAAATAAAAATACATTCCAAAAATAGTTACTTAAATCTATCAAAAAATAGTTAATGTTCGATGATATAATGATATTTTTGAAAATTCACCAACATTCTACTATGAAAGTTATGAACTCATATTCAATAGGGTGAGTAGCTTTAATTCCAGCGCTAACTTCAATCAAATAACAAACATTCGCACAAATGTTTCTCCTTTTTCTACATTAAATAAAAATGACCACCCCTCGTCCCTCATTTATTTTTGTGAGGCTTCTCGCCTTTCGACAGAGAACACAAGTAAGTAATATCAAATTTTTAGATTTTCAGAAATTACTTCTGTGAGTTTTAAAAGGCTTCCATAAATGATCTGTGATAGTCTACATATAGTTCTTCTTTCCGCAAACGTCTGCAGTGATTTAAATGATATTCATATTATTGAGATCTTTGGACAAAAAAGTGAACTAATATAATCTTGTTCCCAAAGAGAATATAAAAGAATTAATACCAATTAAACAATAAGATCAACGCGTATTGCATTTTCTCTATTACAAAGAACCCCGATTTCATTATTTCGGGAACGATCTTGGGAAATATGGTGGGGGGGGACGGAAATCCCATTTTAATCACTTTGAGCTAGGTAACGGAACATTTGATTATGACAATGACCCAGCGTGTCTCAGGAGTTTTAATTGGTCGATTCCCATATTTCACGAAGATTGATAAACACGGTATCAGTAAATGGTATATTTTTCAACCAAACATGGAATATATTTATTTGTATACAGCCCACTATTACCTTGGCAATGCGCTCACTTATCCTTCATGGGACCTTTCTATCGAAAACTTCCGTAGAAATACTTTCACGCAAAATCTGCTGAATTATTGAAACGAAACATAAACGGTAGTTTTTCTTAGGATAAGATTACATCACTGATCTAGGTTTTCTTTTTATTCGACTTCAGAACAAACGTTTAAATCGAAGAAGTAAGGATGAAAACCGTGACCCATATTTCATTTTATTAACGAATGACATTAATATTCATGTGATAAAAACGAATATAATTCTACTTTTCCTTCACTCTGTAACATTTTCAAAGAAAGTTACTGGATAGACGTGTTTTGTAGGAAAAAATTAAAATAACAATGCAAGGTATTTATTTATTTTATGTCTTTCATATCGAGTTTCAGGCCACGAGACCTGCTCTTCCATCTAACCGTTGGACTTGGGAGTGGGAATTGGGAGGGATTGATGTTGGGTTGCTAGGGAACTTATGGTACCGAACCGACATTTGTCTGGAGTAGATGAGGGAAACCCTAGCTGAAAACCCCACCCAATTCGACCAAGCAGGGTTTGAACCGCTCAGAGGGATCGTGAAAGCAAGGCGTAACGCATATGATGTTTCTTGCGAAGGAAGACGAATGCCATTCAATAGGCAGAACCAAATTTGTGAGAAAGAAAAACAATAATATAAACAGCCGTGGTCCGTCGCGAGAGGAGAATTTACTAAGATGTTTTATTTTGAAATTCTCTTTTGACGTTCCGAAGGCCACTGTTATTCGGCCATTCACCTCAAGTACTGCATTTGTGGCGGAATTCTCCGCGTGCTTGTAGGTAAGTGGTGCATTATCGCATTGAGATACGATCTCTTGAGGAGACGCATGCAACGTTCTTAGTAATGCTACACTTGGATCAATAAAGAACTCTTAATTCCTTAACGAGTTGTTGAAAGGAGGAGGAATACTCGTAGATTATTTATCAAGGGATACGCCCAGTTTTCCTCCATTAACGAAGTTTGAAATATTAAACAAGGTGGTTTTATTTAAGAATAATAGTATTTTTTTTCTTTTTAAGAACAACTATGTGTTATATTCTTTGTTACGCGTCCAGGAAATAAATTTTCTCTGCTTTTCCGTAAAGAAATAGGTGTTCAGGAAACATTATTATTTTAATGCTTTAGTTTGTACATTGACAAGAAAACGATGCGCTAGTCAAATATGAAACAATTATTGTAATATACAGTCACCGAGAGGATTTAGGGAGCCCACAGTAGATTTTGAATTTGGGTCCCCATATACCCTCCGTCTCCTATTATCCAATATGTTTTATTCCACTGGTATAAAACAAAACGCTAGAAAATATTTCAGTACTTGTTTAACATATGTTTTAGTAGACTTATCGTAATTAGTAGCTCGCAAAATAGACGTGAAGATATTAAATGAATGGGAATATATACAAATATGTACTGTTTTTCACGTAAACAAATCTAAAATTTCTTCAGTTGCTATAATTTAACAAATAACAATAATAATTATAAGCAATTATTTATCTACAATTTACAAATACACTCATCTTGTTGGTACTAAACGGTCGTCAAATTTCCCTCCGACTTAGGTAAGGACGTTTCACCTACAAAACTGATGAGTTTAATATTAAAATTTTCAATGTTCGCGAATCTGTCTGTCCCCTAGAATCAGAAAATACGAATTTTGAACTCTATGTGTTTAATTTAGACATATTGCAGCGCTATAAATTATTCTTACAACTCATATATCAAAGACTAAGTTCATATTCATCAAATTTCGACAATTTCGTTTATTCTAACGTGTTTTTCATCTTCTTCAGGTATGTTTGCTTCGTGGGGATGTACACTCTACAAATAAGGGGTAAGTTAAATTCCGTGTGTGCAATACATTGCAAAGTGGTTATTTTAGACATTTTAAATTTATTCTTTGATATGTTTATATTCTTAAATGTATACGAAAGTGTTCATTTCTTGACCTTATCCTTCATTACATGAGATTCATGAAGTGTGCGTATCAGCTAGGTTAACTAAGTTAACTAAAATTTTAACCATTCAACCAAATAATTTTTTAAACTGAATTCAGGGAATCATACTGCACCCAAAAATCCCTGACATTTCACTTGAAAGTTTCGAACAGTCAAAGTACCCTTATGTAGAAGTGCAGCAATAAAAAGTTATTTTACTATTTCAAAAGTGCTAAAAACAATTTAATATTACAAATGCAGTGAGAACAGGGAGAACAGTAAAATTGATAGAATACTGAAAAATGGCACCTGATACGAAATTGTATGAACGTTACATATATGTCATGAACTCATTTCTGTATTTTTTAAGAAACGAATATGAGAAAGTGAAGTCTTCGCTGGAGAGTGAAAAACTGCCATCCTAGTAGTTGGCGTATCCTAACACGCTCTTCAAGATCTCTTCTTAAAGTTCGCAACTGCGCCGGATGCTAACTGCAACCGATATCTACAATTAGGAGGAATCCTGTTAGCTAACCTGGGATCTGACCTGTCCATATCTCCTCCTCCTTGTGCCAAGGACAAGAAAGTACGGAACACTACTCTCTGCGGTGAACCCGATGGATACACCTTAGTTGGTGGGAATGTTTGACTTTTTTACCCTCTTCCTACGTATGATCAAAATTAACTTGCAGAGTATTGTTATTTGTTTTCTTTATTTAATAGCAAAAAATATACAATACACGGGCCATGTATATATTCCAGGGGGATAACAGTCATCTGAACGTGGATGGGAAAAATATCCGTGTAATGGTAGAAGTATATTTGATTCTTTTGTATGTGTAAGTTGTAGTCCTCAAATAACTATAATAATTAATTATGATATGTTGAATGAACATTGGAGACGGATCCGAGATTCGAACTCGGGACCTTGATCATAACGCCTGATGCGCTACCAACTGTGCCACCCCGTTCTCCTCTATCACTGACATTCAACTTGCGAGACCCACAGATCTTGTAGAGACTAGAATCCTCATATGAAGCAACTCCCTTAGGAAGTACTTGATTGTGGATCGGTATTTTCCAATTACGGGGTTCACAAACATACAGAAATCTCTTAAATTGTTGTGATTCTAACCGCCTGGTAACAGATTAATTATGTACTACAATAATAATTTGGTATTAACTACAATAAGAGACTACAACTAATAAAGAGGGACATTAGACCTTTCTCTGTGAGTTTGACACAAAAAAGTCATATTTTAAGTTCCTCTTTTTATTTTTACGCCACGTTTTCTCTTCTTTTCGTAACCGACAGCGATGGTCTGGTGGCAGCGTCTTCGCTTCCTCGATACTGCTGAGAAGTAGAGTGCGAGTTCTAGAGAACTAGGTGACGTTTTCGCTTGGGGTTTCCCTCACCTATTCTAGACAAGTGGTTCCGTAGATTTCCCAGCAAGACAACGTCTCTCCTTCCCAATTCCATGTCCTAGTCATGATTAGATGGAAGAGCAGTCCTCATGGCCTAAACCGTGCGAAAAGGCATGAAATATAAACAAATAAAATTTCTACTCTGTAGAGATTCCGCAGAACATTTATGATCAACAGTGGTAGTCAGTGACAAATAGATGACCTTACTTGATCAATATCTTTACAATCTTCAAAGATGTGGCAACATTATACCACCATATAGATACACCGCGTGAATTCATTGATAAAACATAATTGTTTGAAGACAGAACAGAGTGTAATGTTGAACTGTGATTCAGATTTTGGCTCACGCCTTAGACACGCTGACTCACTCGCCTCCAGTCACTACTCCCTCACTATTCACTTTAATGCTACCAAGTTCATTGTTCTACCGTGTACCTTATAGTTGAAATATTCTTCTTTTGCTGTAACTGATCCTTTCACTTTAAGTATTCACTATTTTATTGTTATTCATTGATAATTTTCTTGGCGCATACCCAACACATTAAATGTTAATATTTATCTAACACTTCATTAGTTCGTAATCTTATGTATGTTCATATATTAATTTTTCAGTTAGAAACATTCTGCTTTATTTATTTGTTATGTTTTAGATTCATATTTCCCTTCATTAGTTCCAATATATTTGCTTATTTAATCAGTCTGAGATTTCTACAAAATATAATCGAGTAAGGAATATAGAAAACAGGGCCAAATTTTTGTGTACTAGTTACGTTGGATTGTATCTCTAAGTAATAAAGTTGAATATAATTTATGTAGCCGTATCTTGTACGAAGCTCTCAAAGTGAAAAACAAAGGGATGGGGGGAAGGAGGGAAGGAGGGAAGGAGGGNTAAAATAAAAATTAAATGAACATTATATTTAATATGATCAAGAGCCAACTTAATATGTTAACTTTGGGCAAATTGTGTTTTACAATTATAAAAAAATCACTTAGTAATTGTGGGATGTTGGCAACATTATCAAAGAAAGATAAAATATAAGGCATGTTTCTATTGTCCCAAAAATGTTTTTTCGATGTCAGTAGCATATATTGGAAAATATATATGATAATAACATTACAATAATAACATAAAGTTTTGGCAAGTGCTCTGAGGTTGCCGAACGGTGATCAAATTCAACCCTCCTCCGTACCCAGTTAAGTTATTTTGTCGGTTTTCTCGCTCTGTATCTGTTTTCATTCATTCTTCCTTGTTTTCTTTATTTTGTTTTATAATTTCATTCTAACACTTTTTACGTTTCATACCAGTACTTTTATGTTGTTGTTATTATTATTATTATATTATTTCTTGTACATTTTTCCAGTGTGTGCTACTGACGTTGGCTGCTACGCAGCCGATAAAACTTTTTAACAACAATAAAAACAAGGGCAACAATATTTTATAATTTAATCATTCTATAATTGTTCATGGTTTTTAAATTTTGATTCATTTTTTCAGAAAAAAAAAGTTGATTGAAGAAAGTTTCTATATTTAAATTCAAGGAAGAAAATAATTTAAATATGAAAGTCGAATTTCGTGTTCTTGGCCGTACTGATAGTACAGCTTTGACTACCATGTATTGCCGTCATGTGAATACAACATTAACGATAAGAAAAAGTAAGAAATGATGAGATAATAGATTTCATGGAACGTGAAATGTTTTAACTCACTCCTTTAACAACCTCTTCATTGAATTAAGTGTTTGTTATGTGGGACGATTTGATTCGGTTCTACTAATGACAACTCATTTTAAAATACATAAAACCTTTTAAATCAATATCACGTGAGTAAAATTTATTCACCACAAATGCAGGATAATTTTGGTTATCAACCAACATATTATATTATGTCATAAACATGTTCGCCAAACTTTCCCAGAGTTGGTAAAACATGTGAATTATTTTAATGTAAATTCGAATCGTAAATATGAAATCTCCCGGGAGAGGTTTTTGTTTCACAGAATTATAAATGACGATAAATTTATCTCATTTTCTCACACTTCATTACAAAACAAACATTTAATTTGAGTTAATCAGCAAAACATTTCCATCCTCTGTTTTGTCCAAAATGAGATTTAAAAATTACTTGTGAGGGAAAATTTGTAAAACATTTAATGAGACATTTAGAATGAAATGAATGTTATTCAAAAAATCGGGAAACGTACGCCGATAAAAGAAGTGATGTTATTTTTCTGTCTCCATTACTGTATTATCATTGAAAAGTGAAGCATACCACCCTCTAAATTATCCAATAGCCTCTATCTAAAAAAATGCAATAATTCCAGAATAATTAATAGAGTTTGCTTATCAAATGTTTCGTATCTGAACTGCAAAATGAATCAATGAATAATTTAATACTACTGACGCACAGCCACCTGAGAAGGTCGTGATTGACGTCACATATACTGATGGCACTGCTTTCCTATGTCAGTGATTGTTGACGTCGTCTACCAGTTAGGAGACTTCTATAAAATTCCTTAATTTTCTTTTCTGTTTTAACTAAGAGAAAAATGTTTAGTGCCACTTAATCTAATTAAGATGGATGTATTCCTGTGAAACAAATAATGGCTTTACCCTTACCATCTACAGAGTCACAGGCGTTGACTTTGTAGTTGCCAAAAGGTAAATTACCATTAGTCCATCTGATTAAATTCTAATTTTTAATCAGGCGGACAACATATCCAGAAAAAAATGAACCGAAAAAGTTGATGATGATAGTGTACGTAATTTGTATTTATTGTAATCAATTATACTCGTATTAATTGGCCACTTTCTCCTAGTGTGTTTGAATGTTTTCTGACATTTCGTTTCGTCCAAGCTCAACATATTGTGTTTCCCCTTCGATAATCTAAATTTTAAGGTTTTGTTCACTTTGCTATTTTTCATGCTAACAAATATTACCTATTTGCTGAGAGGTTGAGTCAATTGTACGGTTCACGTTCATGACACAATAACGGAAACCTCATTAGCAACATTTGAGTAGCTTTCTCTCTGTTTACTAATTAAGTATATTTACATCAACAAATTAGGCTTTTAGTGTAATGCAATGTAAATATAGCATGCAGCTAACTCTGCAACGTACGCCTTTGTGTTATGTTTCTCGTGTTGTTTCTTACTTTCCTATGAACTACATGCACCATAGCTGAATAATGACACCGAACATTTTAACTTCAAACCATTTGAAGATAAAAACAAATATTGCTTAAAGCATTTTACCTCAGAAAGTTGGCAGCAAAACTGTTGCAGAATAGTTCACGACTTGATAATTACATTATGTATTAGAAATCATTTATAAAATACAGTGATGTATGTACAACGATGAATATCCACATAAAATTGTTTTATTTTTCATCCAATGGCACTAGATCTGTGGAATATATTAGTATTATACCCACTATGTTACCGTAATAATTAATTCTCAATTAAGTCCGTATAATAATAAAATCAATTCATTATGTTACAATGTACATGTTAATAGGGACGAAGTTCTTTTGTAGTTTACACGATGAAAACGTAATTACTTAAGAATAAGAATTTGGTTTTTACCTATTATTTCAGCGATTTGTTTCTATATAAAGTTTGGGGAATTTCATTCCAATCTTCCTCAAGCCAGAGGAATGAGGACATTTACTATAGTAAATTATGACATGAGGACGTTAATCTTGTTTAATCAGAAGGTTGCGTTATTCGAAAAAAATTGAATTCCCATGTACCTGAATAAGTTATTCAAACTTTTGGACCATCTGATTTCCTCTAATATAAAGAAATAAACTTGTAACCCGAATATATTGTTTTAATTAAAATATTCTCATTTATTTACGTTTAAAGTATTTTACACACCGATAATGTTATTTCTCTTGAATGCAGAGAAGAAAAAAAAATGCACTCATTGCTCTTAAAACATCTTTGAATTTCCATCCATCACAATACGTATTATTTGACGTATATGTCTGTTCATTTTATAGCGCTTGCATCCCTACACAAAAATCAACTGTGATATGAGCATTTTTTTGTCGAAGTGACAGTGTTTTTGTGTGATGCGCTGTCCTGATTTACAGTTTGAGTTTTTTATTACATTTACATTTTAGTTTAAAAAGAATTATTTGCAACTTTACTCCTGTTACGTTTTCATTGTCGACATTAAGAACATTAGAAGCAAGAATTTTCAGTGTGGTTATTTTATTTATGCAATACTAGCTTGATATTTAGTAATTAATCGATTGAACTTTGGTGGTATGAATATTATGTTGGTTGCACTAATTAGTGTGAAGGAAAATTGTATTTTTTTTCATTTTGAGTGTTACCATTGTTATACCTGAAACTCGCCTCTGCAGTTCATTGGCAATTTGTGTCAAAAATTTCATAAGAGAAAGAAAATTTTGATACTTAACCGAAGCTTACTTCCAAGTAATTCTCCGAACCGTCTTCTTTGGCTTGGTATGAAGAACATTCGCAAAACGCTAGAATGAATTACGGAAGTTAATCACAGCAATTGTATTTTTATTTATTAGTGCCACTACAATTAACATCCATTATAAAATCTAATTAAATAAATAATGCAAGACGACATTTTATGGATGAATAATATTTATATTATCTGTGAAAAGGGCTCCGGACGTTTCACCTGACGACGACTTTCCACAAAATATATGTTATTCGTCTATAAAAGGTCGTAAGTGTTTCATTATTTATTTAAATAATTTATTTATTAGTATTGTGACGTAGTGCTTTGCGCACATCCTACCTCTGGAGATGCTCGTGACCCCGAGTGATCCACCTAGTAGCGGAGGTGGGGGAAGGGGGTTCGCGGAGGTTTCCCGAAAGCTCTCCCGTTTCTCCTGCCGTTCACTCAACCGCAACATTTACTCTTCGTTCTGCATTCGTTCCTCACTTCTTTCATATCTCACCCGCCTCGTGGAAGTGTATAAAAGGGTTCTCTGGTCATTCCCCTGTCTTATGAATTAGTACACCACACGCTATCATCCATCTTCAACATTCTCTGAGAGAAAGGGTAAAACGATACGAAGACTAAGATGACATTCATTTTTAACGTATTACGGCGAGGTCCAACCGATGAGACCTACTCTTCTATCAACTTATGGGTTGGGTGAGAGAATTGGGAAGGAGAAATCTTGGGTTGTCAAGGAAAGTACGATACCGAACCTATACTTGTCTGGAGTGAGGGAAACATCTGGATACCTCACCTATTTCAAACACGCAGAGTACTCCACTGCATTTTAATGATCAGTGGCAAGAACGAAGGCTCGACCATCCCCCAGGCGAGTTACATCTAGTAAGTACGTGTTTGGCGAACACGGGGCCCCAAGCTGAGTCTGGAATTACTTCCACTTACTTGTGTCGGGCTCCTTCCTTTCTCTTTCCTGACCTCCCTTGGTCACCTCTTGTTCTTTTCGATCCCGACGCTATTAAGGGTAGGGTATCTTTCATTTTCCTCATTCCTCTCATTTTTTGTCCTACCCCTCATTTTTTGTCCCCCCTTATTCTTTGCCCCCCCTCATGTTATGTGCCCCCCTCATTTTAGCCCCCCCTCCATTTGATGTATGTTGTGAGATATGTTTTGGTGTGTTGTAGATCAGGAGGGTTTTTAGTGGGTAGGGTTGAATCATTCGACGAGTCCCACACGCGGGGAGAGTCATGTTGGCTCTCCCTAGTGCGTAACTGCATTTTCCCTACCTGTACAAGTTTTTCGGGCTCCAATGACCTTTGATGTCGACATGAGCCGTAAAGCCCCACAAAAAAAAATCTATCCATAGTAATGAAAATGGAGAAAAAAATTCTAAATAAGTATTGGAACGAATGAAATGTTCGAATTAATGAATTCTAAAACAAAAAGGGATTTTGATACATATTTTTCAAAATTATAATGAAATAGATCTAAACTGTCTTATCTATACATTTCAATTATCAGTCCTTTCGTACATACGCGTAATCTTATTTAATTTTATTATTCTTTAAGTAAATTACTAATTTCAATTATCAGAACGAGAAACTTGCGATGCAGTATTTGGTGATTTATTTAAACTAAAAACTTTCCAATCATTCGTTTCCACCCTTGTCTTTACCGTGGAAATGTGAAAATCTGAAATTATGGATATTTTGGGAATATTTGTTTTATCTTTTTGGCCCATAAGGAACATACTCCTAAATTTTCATTATTTATTTGACAATTTATTGTTACGAGCCAAATAATATAGGATTACTGTAAGTGTGTTTTTCGTTTTGGTAAGTTCTAGTATGTAGGTTTTGTTGTACAAGACATGCATACAAGTAATTAATCTACCTCTGAAGGGTTTTATTTTGTTAAATGTTTTGGTCTAATAAATAAATAAATAAGACCGAATAATAAAATTCTATCTTTGAAGGCAAAGCACTGTTCCTCATGAACACTTCGCTGAAACAGTTCGAAGCAAGTATGCAAGCACAGCATTAAAAACGTTCATTAGCGGCGCCAGTTCATCCACAAAATTACCTCCGACCCCAGTGAGCAGGATGTGTCTATTGGAGATATATTGGTTTTCGAGAGGGCGTGTTGAGGCGAGACGGGGGTGAAACGAGGCTGTTTGCTATCATTTCGCCCTGCACGGCGCAACACTCTGAATTATAGTTGTCCACGCCACAGGGGACTTCTGTCGTATTTCAATTGTTCCATTATTTCACTTGTTTTCTTTGCTAGTGCTTGCACTTGTTTTGTTCGTGACTTGTTTTTACTGGAGTTCGACGAAGTCTTAAACGAAGTTTGTTGTGACATGCATGTTGAGAGCTGTACTGAAGCTTCCATTTTGTTCCGTGCAAATATTTCGTATCTCGTCGAACAAGCAACATGGGCAATTGAAATGGAGTACGGCTTCTGTTTTGTTGTCGCAAAGTTATTTTCCAATAAATTCTGTTCGTATCTTTGAACTCGTTGGAGGTACATTTTTAATTTCCCAGTTGGAGTGGTTAGTTAATGCAATGAACCATTAAATATTTAATTTCAGTAATCTCGCACACTTTTGTTTTGTTTTTTGCATATTAAAATGCGGTATATTCACCTTATTTAGTAATTACGTTAATTTTTAACATTATCAGTGTTTCTTTTTAGAATTAAGAGATACGATGATAACTTTTAAAATCATAACATTTGAACGTAACCACGCTTTCGTTTACGTATTTTCACTACGAAATAGTTCACGAAATACATGTTTTACGCAAATAACCTTAGTACTTTATCTAAACTAATTATTTATTTCTTTATTTCTACGTAGATAACTTGAAAATAAAATGTTCCTGTCAATTTTGTTAAAATAGTGTATATTTTTCAACGACGTAGCGGTCGTCTTCAGTCCTACAAAAATTAAAAATTAAATGTTATAGAAACCATTGTAACATAACACTTATAATAAAATAAAATACAGTAAAATGAATAGCGTATTATAAAACAATATAAATTTTGAAGATATTACAAATATAATACGTTATTCACTTTTCAGTAATTTGTTTTATGTTCCTATGGCTTCTATAACATTACATTTCTAATTTTTTTAGTACTGAACATGACCGCTTCGCGATCGAAAAAGCTTTATGCATTAGATAATTCAGAAAGAGACACAATAGTTTTTTCGCTTATTTACTATGAAATTGTTGGTTACCGCAAATCAGATTAATAAAATAGTTGTTCAAGTGTTTTGTTTCTTCAAAAAATAATTGTAACTTGCAACAGACGTGTGATAGTGAATTTATTTTTACGTATATTTGGGGCCTTCCCTTGCTACAGGTCCTGAACCCAGACCTCTCGGACCTGTGCAACAACGCGGCCAAGTATTATTTATATCCATAACCTTATGTTCAACCGAAACAATTTAATACCCAAGTTCACGACATAAACCAAGCCATATTTCTATTGCACGAACTAGCGACGATTGTCTGTTGTTTTCAAGCGTTCTCATTTGTTTCGTCTGTCGCGTGCTTCCAGTTGCACATCTTATGAAGGAAAAGCCAAACCCGACACGGCGCGGTGCTCTTATTTACGACTTGGTCGGTGTATT
Source organism: Laupala kohalensis (assembly GCA_002313205.1). Classification (NCBI taxonomy): domain Eukaryota; kingdom Metazoa; phylum Arthropoda; class Insecta; order Orthoptera; family Trigonidiidae; genus Laupala; species Laupala kohalensis. The sequence continues at coordinate 129,122 of NNCF01126682.1, forward strand.
TCTTAGAAGTAGAAAATAGACCAAGAGTTCGTGAAAGTATTTCAGTATTTCGTCAATCTTGTTGAGGTGTTAGCGGGGATGTGCGGTGCCGTCCGTACAGATTGAGGGTGTCCAATGTCTTTACAAAAACTTAAGGGTCTCTTTTTCCCGACACCGCGACTCTTTCGTAAATTCCGTTCTTGAGAGGCTACAATTCACTAATTTTTGTTTGGCATAGATATGATTTATATTTAATTAGATAAAATGGATAACAAATTATTTATAAACGTAGATATTTCATAATCTTGTAATAGAAGCAAAGAAGCATTGTTTGAACCTCTCCCTAGATTTTCCTCCAACCTGATTCTTAAGAATTCATTGTATTATAATGAGCGAGTTTATATACATATTTAAAAAGTATTTATTCGATAGAGTGAACAAAATAAACCTCCACTCTCGTTCAAACTTATTCATTTTTGGAAAGCTTTTATTTGTTCATTGTGTATTACAGAAATATTGAATTAATAAGGGTTTTTAATGGCCAGTGATTATAATTGTAAATATAGAACACAAAAGAATATGAATAATTAAATTAAGTATATTCAAAAATTAAGAAAATTTTTGAGTGCTCACTTTTTCAATTTCATCAAAGCATATGTCCAATAAATTTACCATTTGAACGCACGAATTTTCATCATATCGCTGGCTTAAAGCCATGCGAGGCCTAACTATTTAAAAGTTGTTATAATTTTTAAAACAATTTTTAAAAAAAGTTACCCGAAGGTAGGATTGAACTTGGAACGCCCGCGCCAAGGTAGGATTGAATCAGTACATGACCTGCGCTTAAAACTTTAGAGCTCTCTTTCTCGGAATCTTCTGGCTATTGCGCTTTACAATTCATCTGGGTGAACACCTTGAGGTATACTACAAACCTGTGAAGTCTCATCTTGAACTGAATTTCGGAGATCGGAAGGTCCCCTTGTTAGATGGGGAATCGCTTGGCAACGTGGGTAAGCACTAGAATTCCACACAATCACTGGGGAATCAAAACACTGTCCCCGATACTAAGGCTTAAAGAGGCCAACCGGGATTGACACGGGGTAGGTCTTTGCAATTCATTGATCTCGTCATGACCTTTTAACTGATATGAAAAATATTTTTGACTATATGGTGAAATATTTTAATGTAAATAATGATTAGTAGAAGTTTTAAAATAAATATTTTGCTGCAATGATTTTGATACGCAGAAATAAATTTATTTCGTGTTTCTTTTGAATTTAACCTCTGTCAGTTTTGCGAGCGGAAAAATTTACGTTTCAATTTTAGATCAATATACACCTCCATTATGTTTAATAATATAAGCCTATAGAGAATACTATAAACGAAAATGACATATCTATATTTATTAGTCATTAAAAACTTATTGATTTTCTCTCTTTTTACGTCTACACATTTCACTATTAAAACGGCATTGTTGTAGCCACTCAAATAATGCTCAAACGTTGTGAAATTATGTAAGGAATAAAAGTTGAATCTCTAAAATAAGGTTTTTATGGTGAAATGTAATAATAATCTAATTGATCATCATTTTGGTACCGCTGACAAGAATTTAGAAAACTTTGTCCAAATCATCCGTTTTTGATATTCACTCATGATGGTGTCTACCGTTCATAAGTATTTATAATTTCTTTTTACTAGCAAAGAAAAAAAAACGTATTTTATGTTTAACTACTTATTAATTGGCATTCCAGAGGTAGCAGGAGAGTGCTGTAACCACTTCACCACGGGTTACCCAATCCTTCCGAACTCCGAGAGAAATATTTCCAGGTTTATTCTTCGAAACAAGTTCTTTTTGAATTGTCACTAGGTCACATAGTAAGGGACGGAAAGTGCTCTTATGGTATTTTTTATCCCATCGATTTATTAACCTAATTGGCTATTCCTTTGTTTTTGTGATAATTTGTGTTGGTTTTCCAAATAAATGTTTCCAAAACTTTGTAATCACTTCTTAGAAAATTGTATTAAGAGTAGATTACAGGGAAATGTTTTTAAGACGGGTTGCGTACTCGCGCCTGATGTTCCCGCTGTATTGTCAGCGATTTTTTACGTCCTATTTTTAATTTATAAAATTGACGATTATATAATCTCTTGTGCATTCTAAAATGCAAGGAAGTCAAGGTTAAATTGTATTTCATGCTATTGACATGTAAAAATTCATTTCTGCATGTCAAAAAAGATCAAGCAACGTTTTCATCCCAGCAGTCACTTGACGATTGACCTGTGCGTTTGCGCTTGCGTTTGCCCTCTCTATGTAACCTGGCGATGGCACGTGAACCTGATACACGCGCATGTGAGCATGTGTGTGTGTGTGTGCCACCGTTCTTCCTGGTCTCACCCCCCACCCCTCCACCCCGTCCCCCGTCGCTTTAAATCTTCCGCTCCACTGTGATTTAAGCTTCCGTTGGAAACGAACGGCTGTTTTTGGAACAGCGCTCGCCCGCTGCGAAAAACTTTGCGACCGGCGGCGGCGGCGAATCGGGGAGGCGGTGAACGTCCATTTAGCAGCGAGCGGCGGCGGCGGCGGCGGCGGCGGCGGCGGCGNGCGGCGTTACCCTCAAGACCTCCACCGCCGGCAACGCGACCCCAGGGCGTGCTCTCGTCCAGGATTCTGCGGGATAAATCTTTCATAAAAAAGTTCACCAATCCCTATAGCGTACCTGGCTCCTTGCTTCGGAGGTTAATGAAGAGTTTTGTGCTTTTGTTAATGGTGCGGTTAGTAGTAGTTTCGTTCATTTAGAGTATGATTCATGAATTCTTGTTGAAAATATTTGGAAGTGGTGATCATCAATTCATTTTGAAACTTCGAATTATGTATCAATTCCTCGGAAGAATGGGGAAACTCAATATTGATTTGATTATGTGAAAATTACAACGCAGAACATTGCTACAGTTAAAATTGTTTTCACATATTGCTCCTTATTTTTTATTAAATATTAGTACACTCCAATATGTATTCAAGACAGGAGAAAAATGTATTTAAGACGAAATTGATTTAGATTAAATAATGGATGTAAATACTACAATTATGGTGTTTTCTTTCATCTGCTTGCTAGAATTGTACTCACCATATTTATTACAAATATGGTGATATTCAATCCTATTGTAATATTTATCTTGTAGTTTGATCAGGTTGTGAAATAATGGAATCATTTCAATCTTTCATTAACCGTATGTTCAATCAGACTTTCTAGAAACAGAATAATGGAAAAGTATCTATAAACATCGTTTTTGATTTCATGTCCCTCACTCGGTGGAACTAGGACGTAACTGTAAAACATGTAAAATGAAAATAAAATGTTCAGAAGTGTGACAGAAGCGTAAAAATAGGCAAACTGAAACTAAGATTTAGATGTAATCTTTAAACTATACACAATTAATATAAATATCACCATGTATTTAATTTTCGTTCAAAGTATTATAATTTCGGAATTTTTCTTCTCTAGCATTTTATTTTCTAGGGTTGCATCATTGTTCCATCAGAAGAGCTACATATGTGCGCAACGTATGATTTTATTTAATTGAACTATTATCTCATTTTCTTTTTTATTCACAAATAAACAATATCAAATTCGGACAGTTCTAAAAGGTATACAGGTTCACAATGATTGTACATTACTGATAAGAAACTACAAATAATAAACGATAATATAACTTACTAATGAATAAATCACACGAACAGTTTTTTCTTTCACTACTAACTATTCTTTGGCAATAGAAGTAAAAGCAGCATCCTCTCAACCAAATGATTTGTTTTCTCCAAAACTGTTTTCGGCAGAGTCGCTGTCATCTTCAGTGGTTCTGCAAATAGGTTGCTAGAATAATAGCTCTGGATAAAAACACGAGTAAAAAATTTATCAATAAGATATATACACGTAATATACAGAGAAGGAATTATTAATTAAACATTGAAATGCTGAAAATAGAAAAATGAATTTTAACAAAATAAACAAAAGTCAATTCAAATGGTACCGATTACAGAATTATTTTTGTCAAGTGTCCTTTTAAGTCTTCACCGAACCCGTTTTCCATCACTTCGAATAATTGATTANCAGAATTATTTTTGTCAAGTGTCCTTTTAAGTCTTCACCGAACCCGTTTTCCATCACTTCGAATAATTGATTATATATCAAATAAGTTTCAAATCTATGTTCTCTAAATTATATTTTTGCTTTTCGATGGTTGAATTTAAGTTTTCTTGTTTATTTCATCTTCTATTAGAAGCAAGCTTATATACTGCCCTGAAGAAGAAACAATGAATTTTTAAAATATTTCTCGCATTAATACTTTTAATTCTATTTTGTGCACTGAGTTCTATACTATGTAAATTTCATTAATCTTCTTTCACAATGGAATTCCTTCGCCGCCATAGAGTTTTCCCCTCCGTAGCCCCCAAACTAATACGATCCCAATCGTTGTATGCATACAAATACCAAGTAGGTACACCATAACCACCATCCGGCATCGGGACGCTTGTGCGTTCGACCCACAGACACTCGCTGATCGTCTACTGTCGCTTCCGGGATCAAGTCAGTTGCCCCGTCGCCCACTGTCCGCCGACATGTGAACATCAAATCGCGTCGGGTATTCCCCCCACCCTACACCAGCGCATTCTATCGCCAGTGAAGCGCAATGACAGTAGCGATGGGTCGGAGATTGGCACATGCATCTATGGCGTTTCCTCCATGTGTGCGACCCCCGGATTCTCTACTCTCACCCTTCGACCGTCGATTCCACCCTCCGTTTTAGCGCTTCCTTCGCTAGATGGGTTCGGCAACTGAATGTTACTGTTGCCTTCCTCATGTTATGTCATCACGAAAACATGGATTTTGCTGAAGTATAGGAACTATTTGCTAATGATAGCGTTTCGTGTCACAGAGACATGTGAAATTTTTCACTAAAAAATTGAAATATAAATTTGTCCTATGACTCAGAACATTTTAAAGAACACGGGATTAATTATCATGTTTCATGAAGTTTATATTAAACATAATTTATATCTTCTTGAGTATTTACAGTGCTGAATCCTCTATAAGCAAGACCAACGAATAAAAATTAAATTGAAGTTTTTATGGTGGACTATATTGACGATGAAACAAGTACTAGAAGAGTTTCAAACATGAGAAGAATTAGCCCAGTTTTTTTCTCATGTCTTATTTGCTGTTCTTGTAGATAATTTGTAACACCGCGTTTATTTTCTCTCATTTCATGGGATCAAAGATCAAAAGTTTCAAAACGATTTTATTTCCTGGGGCATTACGACTCAATTCCTCCGAGAAAAGGAATACTATAATAGAATTAAAACGAGGAAGGTACGTCGACAGCCAATGAAGATGCAGTGCATAAGAACTTTCCTTGTTTTCACCTAGTCAGAAGCTGGTGGCTTCCTTGACAACCGGGGTTGACAGAGTAGAGAGACTCTACGCTTACTTTTGTTTCCACACCTCCACTAACTTTATAATGTTAACAAATTTAGTTTTGTGACGTGTTCTGTGTTATGAAATATAATTTACTTAATATTTCAGATAAACAAAATTTGATTGGTCTTCGTCGTATTATGACTGTGCATAAGTATCAAGATCGAGTTCAAATTCGTTAGAAAAACGTTGCATTCTGAAAGGTAAGTCGTGGAGTCACATTTAAACCGTCCAACTTAAAAACTAATGCTCCGAAATTACTCAACGGCGCTCACTTCCTCCAGCAATGACGTCACTTCTGACCTCACGTAATGACCCCCAGGGGTCGACTACGACCTGCAAGGGGTTCATGTCGGCGAAAAACTAAATTGGGGGATGTAAATGGAGGTCCACGATAGTCGACCTCATTTGAGTAGGTCGTGACCTTAATTTTGGCTTTTGATGAATGGAATAATCCTCATACAGTGTATGTATGTCATGCGTATGTCATACCTGTTACTTATCCCGTATTATGGAATATCACGAGAAAATGTTTAATTGCTTTTCCACCTTCATATCTAGTGGAAAGGGGTTTCATCGCGCTTGCCAATTGCCTCTTCTAACGAAAAAAGGAAAAAGACGACCACCGACCGAGGAGATTTGAGATTAAACCTAAATAAATTGATGCCAAATGTTGAAAATTTGTTGTGAAAGCATTACATTCATCCCTACCACTGGAAGCAGGTATTTTTTGCTTAATTATTTTATATAATAGATACTGCAATTTCATTTGGTTGGTTTTAATTTGAATTCGATTAATAAACGAATGAAAGTAACGTGTGTTTTTAAGTCTTTCACACTACAGTTAGAAATTTCATTCTTTCAAAGTGAGTAGCACTAATCCAGCTGTCAAAAACACACTTGAAGTAATGAATTTGCAAAAATTCTGTATTAGATAGTCGGAAAACCGAAAAACATGGCAAAAGGTTCACAAAAAATTTGGGAACCTCTGATCTAGTGATTCAACAATGTGAAGGATGTCGACGGAGGAAGGCTACATAAGTGGAAATTCCACTTTAACCCTTCCCTACTGATTTCCCTGTACCTTTCTTTTATGAATTGAACTATAGTTGCTATTTATAGAAATACAGAAACCATATCTACAGTCAATATCATTTTAATGTTTGTGTGTCAGAACAAAAAAAGGAAATACATTAAAAATATTAACTAACCAATTTGTAGATGATTCTCATGAGCTGTTGGGGAAATAATATAATACAAATCTTTGTCTGGGTCTCCCTATATTTTGTTTTAGTTTTAACCACTATTTCGACGAAGAGAAACAGGGGAGATTGATTCGTAATGAACCGTAGTCTGAAAGTGACTTTGGATCAGGAGCATCTGGCAGGAGATGTGAGATATGAGGAGACGTTAGTTCCTGACTGTTTCGAACAGGTGCTGCACAGTTATGACTTTGAGTTCCAAAACTTCCTTCACGAGCCATAGACCTCTTGAGAGGTAATTACTAGTAGAGCTTTATCGGACAGAAAAGGGAGGTCATTACAACTACCTAAATGACTCTCCGAGTGAAGATCACGTATCAGTCAGTTCTCTAATCCCTGTGTAATATCCTTCCTTGATAGCATAATATAGGAGAATAAAATTTGTTCAGTGGTCTGCGGTCCTCTGGAATGGAAAAAATAATAAAATTATTGTCAATCGTATTATTTTTCTCTTTTATTTAGAACCCTATTAGTGAAACAAGTATACGATTTTTTTTCTCGACAGTAACCTGACTATCAAGCGCCATCACAAAATTGCGTAAGAATTTTACATCTTAGGTCGTCGACTAGATTAATAAAGAAAAATAAAAACATTTCCAAATATAAAATTAGTTAAATCAAGTGTACATAAGAAACAACCGGCAATCGTAGCAATCTGTTTTAATTATGGGCAACACTTCGTAAAATATGCAAATTGATAGGTTTGTGTCGAATTAAACTCATCAGACAAATTAAGTACGGAGGGCGTTCAAATAAGATAAAATGTCATATTAGTTGTTCGCTTTTCACGCTTTCCACCGATCTTTTAGTCCTGTGAGCAAAATGTGTTGCCCACTTCTGGGTCAGAGAGACTCTTGGTTAGAACTACCTGCTTACTAATCATACTTACTTATCAGCTCTCGTAATGTTTAGTCTTAACGAACTGCGAGAAGTGACTTTAAAATGTTTTTCTAGTAACTTTAAATTAGCTGTAACCCGTGATTTTGTCCGCTAGCCTGTGCCTGCGTTTTGTTTTAAATTGCATTTTGTGTCAATGTGTGGTTGCGAAGTTAAAGTCAAGGACATTATAATATTGTAAAATTCATTTTTTTTTATCTTTAAAATTTCGTTCAACAAATTATGTTCGACAAACATTAAATACGAAACTAAATAAATGAATCATGATTAACAAAAAAAATAACATTTGAAATTTCCGTGAAGAATGTAATAAAATTATAAATAAGTTAATATTTAATTAACTGATGTAAACTTCCTAAAAAGCGTGATAAGCTTGAAATAGAAGGTAATGTATTTTATGTGCGTAAGTAATTGGTTTTCTAATGTAAGTGCAGTTATATTTGCTTGATTTTTGAATATCATTAATTTTAATATATGCGAAGTTATTTCTTAATTGGACGGACGTAAGCTTGCCACAAATATACAAAGAACATATTTTTAACGACCACTTTACGCCTGTTCATATCGATAATGTTTATTTTGTCTGCACTCATGAGAATATACTTGTGTATTTTATTACACTCGTATATTCTTTTGATACCCACATTACGGTGATACGCCCCGAGGAGATGGTATTTTTAGTTATACTCACAATGAAATTTCACGTCTTTCTGCAGGTTTCTTTCTCTCTCTCTCTCTCTCTCTCTCTCTCTCTCCGTAAAATTTCATAAAGATAAATTCGGTGGTTCACCCATAAAAGCGTAACACTCAAACAAATTTACATTATATATTTATAATATTAGTAATTATTATAGTCAAACCAAAACAAGAGAAAATGTAAAAGGATGAACAGTCATTATAAACGGCGGAATAACCCTATCGTCAGCGAATGTCACCAATCAATGACAATATCCAAATTAAATCTTAACATAAGGCTCACATATGAAGTAAAATACGAGACGGTAATAAAATGTTCCCAGCTATAAAACTCTCTCAAAGAAATAAAATAATTATTAAACATACTGTGAATGAATAATTTCTGTGTCCAGAGAAAAAATTAAACGTCTGCCTGTGTATACGCCAGTCGACTTTTTGGTTGTAATAATTCCCTCTCATGTTTGTGAGAGATATATATTACAGCTACAAATTACATTTACAAACTGCAGAAGGTAAATTCTCACCTGAAATAAACCTTGGTTCAAGACAGTGGAGTTGTTGGATGTGATATATTTTGTAGCCGAGTGAAATGTGTGGTGAAAATGTCACCAGTAATAATCATGATTATGGTATATAGAATTTTTGAGTGAATTTATTGTCACATACCGTAGTGTATGTGAAATTCGTTATTTTTTCGTTAAGCATATATTTATTCCGTGTATCCTACATTGAAGAAGATATGTGATAGCTTTTGTGTTAACTACTACACCTCGCGTTCGCCTTCTACAGCTGTACGTCATTTAGGTCTTGGTGGAAATGGTGTACAAGGAGAAATGGTGGAAATGGTGCAAAAGGCGAGAGGGTAATGTAGTGGTTAACACCCCTGCAATCAACGCAGGAGTCCCGGGTTCGATTGCCGACTCGTCGCCATTTTCACTTGATCGAAAGTTATCACTTATTTTTTCGTGATGTATATTAGTTTTAATAAAATTTTACATTATTTTTTTACACTTGTGAATACTTAAAGTTTGTTCGTTACATATTGTTTGTAAAATATATATGTAAAATGTGATTTGACTAATTCTAGAATTTGATTATTCGCTTATTTATTGTGCGTTGCTATCTAAAGAAAATTTCTACTCGGTTCGAATACAAAGACGCCGGAAATAGTTCAACCAGTCGACGTTCTCCTCCATTTGAAACATTTTTGGAATTGCAGTGACGAATTTAGGAAATACACGAAAACCCCACCAGCAACTGCTCTTTCAACACCTACCCTTACGCTTTCACTCGGGGAGTGAGTGAGTGGAGGGGTGGTAGGGAAGGTGTGAGGAGGGGAGGGATCTGAAGAGGGATTTACATGTGTTGTCGGTTGCGAACGGAAGTCTCTCTCTGGGCAGCTGTCAGCGACTTCCGGTTGCTGTTACGAGACGGAAGGAAGAGCGTCGAGTGAACTCCGTGAGAGAATCTGCTACGAGAGACATGCGTTACATCAACTTATACTTCCTCACAGAAACGGAGATAAGGAGAGGTTTGTGAAATAAAAATCACCTCGCACCCGGCAATTTTTTTGAACAATCTCCAATTTTTTTCATAAAATATCATATATTCTGTTCCCTGTTCACTTATTAGTGTTGTCAAAAATTAAGTCAGCTTGATGAAAAATGTTGTGTACGAAAATGCAGTAATTTTGTCTTAATATTAATTAAGTACTCATCTTTGCATTTTCAATTGAATTTGATATATGTATTTATTCAATTAGATTTGGTACTTTTTTAGTTATTAATTTCTTTGAATTATATTATAGCAACTACTTTTACGTTAAGGGTATAGGAGGAGCAATGATGTATTTGTGTATATTGATAGACCAGTAAAATTGCCATAAAAAATGGGTTACTTTGCATTGAAAGAGTAGTTCTGATTTTTTGATATGTTATATGTGATGGATGGCTAATGATAATTCCAATTTTTCGACCTCAACAGACTTTCGGATCATTTTGAAATTCTTGAAAAACAGCAGAAGTTAATGTTTTTTTTTCAGTTTATGTCAGTCTTGACCCCGAAAGATCAGTTGTACGGTAAAAATGTCAATGTAATCTTTTAAAGTAAACTAAATTTGCAACAAAAAGAGACCAATACTTTCTGAGATACAGCTGTTCAAATTTTCGAAAATTTCGAATATAAGCTAACTGTTCCGGGGCGACGTACGAAATGATAGGGAAATCCTCTGGCGGATGCCACGGAACACAACAGATTTATGAAGACGGAGGACCAGCTTCCAAGGAAGCAATTTGAGGGATGTAAAATAAGGAAAAGACCAAATATAACCCGCATAAATTTAATGAATTGAATTTCGGCACAACATTGTATGAGATAAATGAAATAAACATTGAATTCACTCTTGACTTATTAACCTAAAAAATACATAAACAAGAAACAATTGAGCAATCAAAAATTGGATTAAGCAGAATGGTGAAATACGAATCTAAGTATCACTAAATCAGTAATCTTTCTAGATGATTACACAATTGGCACACCAATCCATCAATTCACAGACTACTTGTGTATTTTAGTATTACATAGAATTACTGCTTGATAAAATGAAATAAATATCCAAGAGTCAACAAGACTTATGATTAGAACGAAAATCCTTATATTAATAGTGCCGTTTGATCAACACAACATTACGTATTTCATTATTACATACAAATACTGTTTGATACATTGAAAGAAATATCCAAGAACCAAATGACTTATTATTAGAATGAAAGGTTCTTTATTACGGGTGCATTTAATTAAGTGTTCAAGATCATGCCACTCCGTAATGTTTTATATTCTATTTTCCTTCTGAATTTGATATAATCAGTGGGGATTTGTCTCGTAATAAGAAAGAAAGTCTCGTAATAAGAAAGAAATACTGAGTAGACGATTGAGTGGCTGCTAGAGCCAACATGTATGTCCGTCTGAGTGGGCGAGTGGTAGATGATTGAGAGCGGATGCAAGGGTGAAACAGATCAGGTAGGGTGCTGGAGTGAAGGGACGCCCGTCTACTGGCACTTTCTTACGGCGGTCTAAGGAAATTCAATGCTAATGCGTGCAAATTTTGGTAAATGAAAGGTGCAGGAATGGTGCGCTTTCTGGTAAAAGGTGTTTCGCCTAACAAAGGCCAGCTACCGTAGCCTGAATTTTGGGGATGAGAAGGTGCCCGTCTAGCCTCGCTGACAGATGCTTAGGAATCGGTAGCCTCACTTAGGGCAAGCGTTATTTCCAACTGGGGAGAATTATGTGTGCTGAAACACTAACTTTAGGGGTTTTCGCCGATTTTGACAAAAATAACCCTATACATTTTTAAAGTGGTCTACATTTGCAACAGAGTAAGACGAAATTCATCTCTGTATACGCTATACTGTCCGAGATACAGCTGATCGAAGTTGTGGTATACAGGTATCAAATTTTAGATGAAGGATTGGTCAAGTTCAATCCGTTTCATGTATTAATTACAGACAAACAGGCTTTAATAAATTACCGTTTTATTTCGTATGTTAGAAGAATATAATATTTATATACAGTAGAACTTCGATTATCTGAGCCTCGGTTATCCGAGTTTCCGTATTATCCAAGTTGTATTCAAGACTTGGAAATACCAATAAAATATCTTTTGTGACTGTATAGAATTTGACGAAACTTGTAACTGGCCGTTTATACTATACCACCAATGCGGCATCGTCTTGATCATTCAACATCCGTTCTTCAGCTAAGCGCGCACTGTTCCGTCCACGGACGGACCGACGCCCTAACATTTTTCTTGTGCGGAAGGCCGCGCGCACTAATTCGGAAATTCCGGAACCCAGTTGGGTGAAGGGAACGTTCGCTCTCCAAGGCGTAGAGGATTAGGATCCGCGTGTTACCTGCTCCCGTCCCATTCTGATCAGTCAACACAATACAAAACTAGTGGCGAATAGCTGGTCCTGATGCGAGTGCACGTAGTCATAAACTGCTAATGAACCTCTCGGAGAGTTTCACAGCCCTCCCGGCACACTTTCCGCAACAAATTTCCAAAGGCAGATTTCATTATGTCATTAAGTGGTGGGCTTGTTGGGAGTGAAGCTGTGAACTGCAACAACGTTCTGCGCATTGGAAAAAAAGATTATGTCAAAGTTCATTGGTGACAACTTCGAGCAGGTGAAATTCACACGGAGCAATACAGTGGAAACGCTTTCCTCTGCTGCTTGCTCTGCTTCAGTTGGTGAGAGAAAGAGACTGTGAATCCTCTAACACTGTTCCACAGACTATGCATACTAAAACAGTTTGACGAAGAACTGAAATAATTTTTCACACACGAATTATCTCCTTTACCTATGTACCTTTTCACATAAGAAGCAATGAGGAAGGGTACTCAGTCGTCCTTCTACGCAGCCTTCACTCCTGTAAGCCTGATGAGATTCAGGGGAAGATTACATATGTGGTTGTAGACGGTGGACATCTTCAAAAAGTTTTGTGGCCTCGGAGTGCTTCCTTTGGAACAATAGCCCCCAAATATACCCAATATTTGAAAAAATCACTACGGTTCTAATTAAACGTAGTTTCCGATGGAAATCCATCGGATTCTGCTCAAAAAAATACAATGAGCTCTGAATGTGTTCGTCGATCTAGAGGAATATCATCTCCTGGTGTCATCTTTGCAGAATCAACCTTTGCTCCGGTTACTCAAGATAAGTTGTTATCAAGCGAGAGAAAACTAAGTTCGATTGTTTGGCATGCTAACGGTGCACCTGGAGAGAATCAAATTATGAGTGCTACATAAGATGCTGACAGGTTGATTGTAGCCACATCCATTTCATTGGCCTCTGCCTATGATGTTGTGAAGATTGTTGGCGAGGACATTGATTTATTAGTCTTTTTTTGTGATTTGACACGAGTTGCATCTGATGCAGCGGACCACTCCCTTTCAACAAACATACAAGTACCAAAGAAGAACATATTCTTTGAAAATTGTGGGAAAGATAAAAAACAGATGTCATGTATTCAAAGATTTCCTTCATACACGGAGTACAACCAGGACTTGAAGTTTTTCTTCACGCCTTCATTGGTTGTGACATTACATCGGCACTATTTGGCCAAGGAAAGATGAAATTTCTTTCCACAGTGAAAAAGCAACCACATCTTGAAGAGAACTCTGTTTTTTCCTCGACCCCAATGCCACAATTGAACAGGTCGCCGTGGCAGGAGAGAGCTTTCTTGTTTCTCTGCACGGAGCCAACTAGAAAACAAAATCAATGATCTACAATTCCAGTTATTTGCGAGGGTGGCAGCAAAAACTAATTTAAACCTAGCTAGATGGCCTCCAACTCAGGATTCTGCACGATTCCAATCTCTACGGACTCATAAGGGTTTCTTTTCATTATTATTTTTACTGCCCACACCATATTACTTATTTCTACTGAACTGTTCATAGAACACCATCACTGTTCTTTTTCATAACTTTTTTCTTGTTTCAAAAATTTGATATTTGATTCGATTTAAGTGCAGAAGTGGTTGGGAGTGAAGAAGAATCCCCTCGATTGGGGTTGTATACGCAGCTCTCATGATCTCATTCCACATCTCATGACAAAAGAACCAGCCCCTCAACTCCTGTTGAAGATGATTCCTGCAACTGCGAAAGGTGTTGTACCAACACTTGAGGATGCAGGAAAGCTGGACCAAAATGCTCAACTGTTTGCACACATTGCAGCGGCCAGTCGTGCGAAAACGCGCCAGACTTGATGTGTGATGACATAAAATCCCCAAACATTGATGACCCTTCATATGACTACGAGTTCGATTTTCTGAAGAAGAAAACTATTCAAGTTATATGTGGTTAATGAAAAGTGCACCTCCCCCAACAGCAATAGCGATTCCGAAGAACACCTTACTCCATCTAAGAGATTTAAATTATTTTTTAAAATTAATTTTAATTTTATGTTCACTGTTAATTAATGTTTTACTGATAATAACACAATTTTCACCTCATTGATTAGTTTCGCTATGAATGAAACATTCTTCCCTGTTGTATTATGTTTGCTGCGTATAAAATAATTTACTGCGATCAATTATTTTGCCGTCATTGAAACCATTTATCTTTGTTGAATTATGTTCGCTATTAATAGAAATATTTTACGTGGTTACTTATTATCAAAAATATTTCTATATTATAATGTTTTTATAATAAATATAATGTTTATATTACTAACGGAGTGTTTCTCATTTTATAAATCCTCCTAAAATTTGATACATCTATACCTCGTCAACTTTGATCAGCTGTATCTCGGACAGTATCGGATCTATAGAGATGAATTTCATCTAACATTGTTACAAAAGTAATCTACTTTAAAAATGTATATAACTATTTTTGACAAAAATAACTGCATTGTCAAAATCGGCAAAAATCTCTCAAATTAGCTTATTTTTGAAATTTTTCGAAAATTTTGAACAGCTGTATCTCAGAAAGTTTGGTATCTTTTTGTTGCAAATTTAGTTTACTTTAAAAAAGTACATTGACATTTTTACCGTACAATTGAAGCTTCTGGGTCAAGATTGACTTAACCTGAAAATACCGAAAATGTTGCTGTTTTTATCAAGAATTTCACATTCGGAAGTGTGTCGAGGTCGAAAACTTAATATTATCTTAAGCCATCCATCACATATAACATATCAAACAATTAGAACTACCCTATTAGATGCAAGGTAAAATGTACCATTATACTGGACTATGAAGTATGCTTTTACCTATGAGTGTGTATCTGTTTGTCAGCAAAAATGTGTTTGTGTTCGTATGTGAATGTACCTCATGTATGGACTCATGGGGACCTCATATGGACCTCATGTAGATAATTAATTTCTTAAATGTGATTTCTTTCTCTGTTACTTGTGTACTAATTTTCTAACCATTTTATGCCGTGTGCGTGTATTTTACAGATAATTGGGAGATGAATTGTTACTTAAACTCTTATTATTGTATTATGTATACTTTTTCTATGTACTGGCTAAGTACCCGCAACTTTGCTCGCGTAAATTCTGTATAATGTCTCTATTTTTTTCTGATATCCTCATTGGTATTTACTGAGAATGTTACCCATAAGTGTTATTCATTGAGGTTATATTAGTATAGGTGTGTACCCTCAATCCCTTATTTCACTGATGTAATTCAAAAAAATATTTTAGAAAACACTAATTTCTCATTTCACGCCCTCAGGGGTGACGTTTTGTAAAATCCTTTCTTAGTGGACATTTTTGACAAATTTTTTGTGTGACGTTCATCCCAACTCCCACTCATAGTGCACCGCATTTGGTCTGAAGGGTACATAATGTCATTCGAAATACGATTACTTGTCTTAGAATACACAATAACCATGGAATCGACCCTAGTATCGGTCTTTTTACGTAATTTTTACGTTTCACTCTTTCCTTCCCCAGCTCTAAGAATACATTTTTTGTGGGACTTTACGGCTCGTCGAGATCGAGGTCATTGGAGCCCTAAAAACTTGTACAGGTAGGGAAAACGCAGTTACGCACTCGGAAGAGCCAACATGACTCTCCCCGCGTGTGGGACTCGCCGAATAACCAAACCATACACATTAAAGCCCTCCTGAATTACAACATACCAAAACATATCTCAAAACCAAAAATCAAAACATTGT
>NNCF01126682.1:145154-217674 GCA_002313205.1 Laupala kohalensis
ACACGTACTTACTAGATGTAAGTCCCCTGTGGGGGGTCTAAGAATACAGTGCTCTTATGTTATATCATCTTGAACATAACGGCATTGGTTGTTGAAACATCGCGTCAACCCCCGAAAACTATGAATCCGTTGCATTTTAATTTTTTTAATGTTTCAATATTAGTTTTCAGTTATTTTTATCCATGAACTTATTTCCACCCCCACCCAAGGGGTGTTAGTGTTACGCTTATTTTACGAAGACTGAGTTCAGACTTACTCTATATCAGGATTTTACAATTAACTCAGCAACGCCAAAAATTGTGGACTCGTCACTGGTTTGTCATATTCGATATTTTTTTCACAGCAGCCCCTTGCCTAGGAGTACTGGACTGGTTGTGGACTTTGACGTCTTTGAGAATGGCACTACTAATTTCAGCGTCCCCGAAAACTACGATCTCAACACTAATATCGGTCACTTTCGATAATTTTTACATTTCACTCCTTCTCACCCCCCAACACAAAGGGTGTTTATTCCTTATATCGGGTGATCGTGTACTTGTCTGCCTATGAGAGTGTCACCTCACTTCAGCTGTCCCAAAAATGATTTATTCAACACCAATATCGGTTGAATTTTTATTGTGTTTTCCTTCCGTTCTTCTTTCCCTCCCGTTCCCTAGGGATGCTAGGGCTATGTTATCTGCAATGTGAACTGATTGTTAACTTAGAAAGCATCTGGGACGTCCTTATCTATCCCATCGGCACCGAAAAGTATGGTTTCGATTCCAATATCGATTTTTTTCATTATTTTTAAATGTGACCCCCTTCTCCTCTACTCTCTAGGGGTTCAAGGGATGTCTCCCCCCCCATAGGGCTTGTTGTCATATAGTCAATCATCTGTGTATAAAGTTTGGTTGAAATTGCACCAGAGTTATGGTGTGATGCATACATAAAATATTCCAACCCCCAGTTTACCCCCTTAAGGATGGATTTTTGTAAAATATTTTCTACTCCTTAAAAGGAACCTATCTGCCCAAATTCAAGTATGTGGGCTTTGTAGTTTCTGATATTTCGTGTTTAGTCAGTCAGTGGTATTTCGCTTTTATATATACAGATTCTTTTCGGAGCATTGATCTGCCACCGAGCATTGATCACTTGCAGATTAATAAATAATAATAATAATAATAATAATAATAATAATAATAATATAATAATAATAATAATAATGAACCAGATGTAGTGTTGTGGTTACAACAGAATCACGATTTTAAATTCACCAGTGACAAATACAACGAATTGTTTCTTCTATGTATTTGTGTTCAGTGCAAATGTAATGGCTTAGAAGACGAGATGTTGCAGATACGTCAAAATATTCTCGTTTGTAACTTCAACTCTACTAAAATAATGAAGAAAATAATGTTAAAGTGTCACGAATATTCATTTCAGGGTAGAAAATTACAACAGCGTTTCTGCGAACATCAATCAAAATGATCCTTAAATTTGATTAAATGTTTTAAACTTTGACTGCTGGCTTTGTGATATACGAAAGCTGTAGCCCTTTTCATTAAGTAGAAGATGGAAAGCAAATAAATGTCATCTCATTTTATACAGAACTCTAGTAAACAAGAGTTATACTTATTTGCCGAATATTTATTTCATAACAATGTGATTATCTTTTCATTTTACCCAGTCAGATTCGTCAATTTAGCACGTAGTTATGCAAACTCTTGTCAGTCTTTTACAAGAGCTACTTTGAAATGATCATTAAGTCAATAAAAAGTTAAAACTTAAGAGCCAGAAATCCAACAAAGAACAACTCGTTATCAGATTCTTTTTATTTTTGTTAATATTTTACGTTCTTTAGTAATGGTTATAAATGTATATTTCAACATTTCTTTTTAGTTTTAATATCTGATGATCATTCAACAAACTGCAGGTAATTCTCCATAAAATAATGTGTGAACTTCAGATAAACAATTTATAATTTCAGACTTTTAATGAAAAATACCCTACTACTGATTTCTTGATTTTCAGTAGCCAAAAGATCAAGTAGTTGGATTTTATGCATAGCATTCCAAGAATAAAATGATTATATATAGATGAGGTACAGATAGATTTTAAATTAAAATGAAATAATAAAAAATATATTTTGTCGGAGTAGACTGTACTATTTTATTATTTCATTGTACAGTACCATTCCGAATCATTGAAATAAAAAAATAAAAAAGAATTCAAAGCACGTCACGAAGTGCTGAGGAAATATTTTTGTTGAGATAATGGAGGCGACGGTCGCTGGAGATGCACTTGATGTGGTGGATACAAAACTGACGATGAACATAATATGTTGATGATGGAAATAGTATTCAAAATGTTGGTGGTGAAAGAATCAAATTGTCTAGCATCATATAATCATGAGTTTCCTGTAGTTTATATGGAGAATAGTAAAAATTTCGGTACTAAACACTTTGATGCTTGCCTGTTTGCGTTAAAGTAATATTTTAAAGTCTATCTACGGTAGATAATTCAAAAGTGTATTTATGTATTACTGTGTATGACAGTACGTATGCAAACTGCTGTAGCGGAAAATCACTCACTTATAAAATGAAATACTCATATTTCAAACGATACTTGAAAAAGGCGATTTCGGCAGCAATTCATTATTTAAAATATTCTTACCTCCGATAAATACCAATAAATGTCGTATGAAATATTTCTTCTTCTTTTTTCTTACTATACCTTCATGTTCAAATAGCAAGCATCGTTTTATCGGCCTTTAATTATTAGAAATCGAACTTCAATTAGAAAATCTCTATACGTGTAGTGAGCATTCAGCCAATACACGAAGCATGCCGAAAAGAATGTTGTTTATCGGTTTCCGTCCCCAGAATATGTGGGATCAATACTATTCTTTTCTATGAAAGGTACGCACTTTTACGATACAAACAACTTAGTTTTATCCTTTCTTTCTCTTTTTTGTATGTTTCACATATTTTAAATTTTTCTGATATTATAAACTATTGGTGTAATTATGTTCAATTCACACTCCAGCAATTGATCGGTTTAAAATACCTTTTTTGTTAAATTATGACCTAGTTTCTTAAATGTTAGGACTGTTTCGTGGTAGATAGAAGCGATCTTAAACATCCTGACGCTCCCATCACACCCCTGCTAATATCACTTATGTTTATTTATTTATTAACTTTTTTAATGAACATAACTATTGGCGCATTACTGGGGAAATTAGACACTTCTACATAAAATATTTATTTTATTTCCTGCTGAACTCATTCAACGTCGCTCGGTTGTTTTGATTGGTATCTGTCTGACCGATTCACTTATTTTCACGACGTTCAACTGCGATGAGTCTTTAAAAAAATGTCTATACTATTTCTCACAATTTTACCCAATTTGACTATTCTCATAAATAATATCAAATTTACTTTATAAATAATACCAAACAAACATTGAATTCGAAGCTTTCTTCTTTAAATTTAATATACATGTTCATAATATATTTTTATTATATTTGTAGCCAACCTCCGGCGCCTTCTGGAACGCGGTACCTCTACAGAACTGCCGTCCTGGTACCTCCATGTAATCACAGATTGACTACATTGGTGGTGGTGATAGGAATATGGTGGAATATGATATAAATATAATATAATATAAATTTATTGTCAAAAAAACAGTACAAACTGCGTATGACCATGTGGAGGATAGCGATTTTTAGTGATAGTGATTTTTCTTCTCGAATAAAACTGTGAATACAGGCAATATTTCCCATTTCACTACACGAATTATGCTCTCATTTTTACGTTTCTTGAAGTCGAGGTGCTCGTTAAACGAATGGTATTTTATGGAAACTAGTTAGACATGTTATTCGACTTTAATTGGACTCTTCGTAATATTTATTGTGATAGCTTCCTTTACACAAATTTTGAACCCACAGTTCGACTGGGGTATCACTTTAATATAAGTTATTATAAACTTGGTGTATCAGAAATGATATCCATTAAAAATTCTCGTGAGCGATTAAACATATAGTAAAATTAAAAGATAACAATACAACTTTATAACATATTTGTATGATTTTTGCTTTTGTGAACATTTATTTTAATATTTACGTTTATATCATATCCAATTGCTTTGCTATATCCAAAGGAGGCACCAACAATGGGTTAAAATGTTGTGCAAAGAGAACTGTCATAACATTTTTTTGTTATGGCTTTAGGGCTCAAAAAAACAACAAAAAAAACAAATATTGTGAAGAGTGTAATGAAGGTCATGTATTCTATTTAACTATTCTAAATTGTTAATGGGCGTAAATATTTGAATTAAATTATGGAGGTTACGATTTCAAAGGGTATGACCGTTATGATTGAATGCTGTGTTTGGTTTCGTATTTCTCACTGTGGAAATATTTCACGTAAGGAAGACAATCAGAACCTGATCAGGAACCCAGAATTTAGGTCTCTGTGAGGTCGGATATTTTTACCCTGTGAACCTCTGCATCGGCTGTACGCTAGAAGTGAGTAAATACTGAATTATTACGATACGTAATTAATGATACACATACCCTACCATGTGCATGAAGATTCGTAAAACCACGCGTAGCAAAATACCATTTATTGTGTTATGTTTACATTATTTCGTTTTGCTTTTGTTTTCCAACACGCATAAACAATTGAAAGTGTGTCGTATCGTCCAAGTCTATTTCACTCTACAGAAACACAAATATTGAATTTTGTCTCTCGAGCAAAATTTAAAATTCAGATGTAGACCTGGTCGTTTTCAGCTGTAATTTATCGAGTAATTACATAAACAAATACGTATATTAAGCCGAAATTAATGAATAAAATTTACGAATGAACAGTATTTTCATTTCAACAATGTATACTTTTGGAACAATATTGCCTTCAACAATATTCATTGTGTTATCTGTTTTTTCCAGATTATATTTAAACGAACCCACTTTGGAAGAATAATCAATACACATAATCGACCATTCTCAAATGTTCTTTTTTAAACTTTTTTACCTCTTGAATTTTGAACGTAGATCGTAAATTATTTCGTATACTAAAGTCGTATCGTTTCTTTATAATAGCATAACGGAGGGAAACTGGGCTTCTCCGAATCCACCCTTTCCTGGATAACGAAATATTTTGAAAATAGACATCAAATTGTAGTAGTAGATGATAAAAAAGTCTTCAAAATGTCCTATTGCAAGAGGCGTCCCTCAGGGGTCGGTATTGGGTCCCCTTCTTAATCTATGTAAATGACCTCCCTCAAGTATTATCAAATTGTAGGTATCACTTGAATTCAGATGATATACAGATTTATGTGAGCGGAAAATTAAGTGAGATTTCTTCTTTAATTTAGCAAACAAATTGTAATTTTTGTATCTCTGCACAATTGATCAATGCAAAATGGTCTTCTTTTAAATCCTTCAAAATCTCATATGATGATAATCGGTTCTTCAAGAGCTCTCAAAGTACTGAAGAATATGGCTTTACTAAATGTTATAATTTTTAACAATATAGTACCAAAATCATCGCAATTCAAAAATCTCGGAGTAGTTATGGACGATCTATTAAACTGGGAACCTCATATTCGTAAAGTATTCCAGAAAGTTTATGCCATTATGCATTCACTAAAATGTGTGGCAAGATATCTACCACTAAACACTAAAGAAACACTAATGAAAAGTATGCTATTTCCCCATCTGGATTATGGTGATATGATCTACAATAAATTAAATAAATCATTAGCTGAAACATTTCAAAGAGTCCAAAATCCCTGTATTTGTTGCGTATATGATGTAAGAAATATGATCATATTTCTGAATATTATGAATCTAACAAGATTAGAGCAAAGACGCATGTTTCATTGTCTCTGTCTTCTCTACAAAATTATTAGTTTCTGTTCCCCTTCATACTTAACAGATACTGTTACGATACTAAATTCTTCTAGACTTCAACAACAAAACTTATGCAGCATCCGAAAAAGTCGTACAAATTTCCTAAATAAATCGTTCACTGTAGTCTCAGCAAGACCATGGAATAATATTCCTCCATATATTAGAAACTAATTTATTTTAAAATTTCAAAAAGCATCTGCGGAATTTCCTTCAATAGTAGTACGAAGGAATAAGTGTGCACTAAAACAAAATAAAATATAAATTAAAGTAAAGTAAACTCAATTTAGGAATCTGTTAAATGAAATCATTGATGATTAATGTTGAGTAAGCTACATTATTCTTTTAATATCAATTCTTTTAAAATTAAAATATATTATGTTAGTTTGTATTTTTATTACATGTAATATTGCTCTTCCTGTAGTTAAAAGTTTATTTGTTTTTTATGAAAGATCTTATGATCAAATGTGGATTATAATATTATTAAGAATACAAATAGCTTTTGATAGTTTGTAGTAATATTAACACTGTTCTGTTTGTCATAGTATAAAATGTTTTTAGTATTTGTAACAGTCAACTTTTTTATTTATGCAATTTTAAGAATAAAAATTAGTGTATTGTTTCTTGTTTATTGTTCTAACTATTATGTATGTATGTTTAAAAGTGGTTAGGTGGAAGAGCAGGTCAGATGTTCCAAGCCTCGCCACGTAATAAAGACATTCTTCTTCCTGAGCGTTTGTCCCACAAAGAGCAGGGTCCGCTAGATGGATATGTTAGATGATGGGGGGGGGTACTGATTTGGCTGGGGAATACTAGGGTACCGGATGTCCTACCTGTCGCACCTCCCCGGGGCGGGATATTAATGAATGATTATGGCGGTGAGATGATGATGAGTGAATGTTGCGGTGGAATGATACGCAGGGGAAACGGGAGAGTATTAAAGGCATTATTATTATTATTATTAAGAGTACGTACCTATTAGATTTTTGAAGAAATTTAAATAATAATAGAACAGATAAGAACTTCAAAACTATCGTTAACTTTAAAACAAAGATGAAGAAGTAAAGCGAAAAACACACAAGGAAACTGACTTAAGCGTACATTTGGGCTACCAGGCGGGAAAGTGCGCATTGTGAGGGGCTGAAAGAACGCATTACCAGTAATCGCATATAAACGGCGTAATACATTCATGGATGTAGCAGTCCTCGTAACAATACTTACCGTTATGACAAAGTTGGAGAAGGGGTTGTCTAGTGCAATAATAAATGAAAAAAAAATCCTTGTGTCACTACTCCTTACAGACTTACTTATCCGGCACTACAGCCCTGTGTAAGCTTTGGCCTCTTCTACAATATTCCGCCATCTAGTTCGATCCATCTAGTTCGCAGCTGACTTTCATGGAGGTATGTTCATTGTCGTCAGGTCAGCTTCAACTTCATCACTCCACCTGTTGCGTGGCCTTCCTTGTCGCCTTCTTTTTTCCATTCGTGATTTAGCCATTTTTCTAGCCATACGATTTTCTCCCATCTTTTTCACGTGTCCCAGCCACCTCGGTCACTGTGCCTTGATAAATCTAACTATGTCCTCCTGTTTCAATATATTTTGTATTTCCTAATTCGTTCTTATCCTCCAACCATTCTGATCATGAATTGGGCCATAGATAAGCCTAATAACTCTCCTTTCAAATATTCTCAATTTATTTGCGTCCCCAACAAATAGATTCCAAGGTTGTGAACCATATATCACTACTGGTCTAATAATTGTCTTGTATATTTTAATTTTTGTAGACCTGGATAACAAATTAGGTTTCAACAATTTCAGATTTACCCTATTTCCCGCCATTACTCTGCGGTTTATATCCTCACTTATTTTATTGTTGCTAGTTAACATGATTCCCAGATATTCAAAACTTCGTACATTTTCAAAATTATGACCTCTTATCACCATGTCATTTCGACTTCTTCTGCCCTCTATGGCCGTCACATGTATATACTTAGTTTTACTGTCATTCACTTCTAGTCCCATTCTTTTACCTTCATCTTCCATTTCAAGAAACATTTCTTTCAAATATGTATTATTCCTAGCTATCAGTACTACATCATCCGCATACGCACAAATGTGCTTAGACTTAGACACAATATTTCAAGTTAAACAGAGTGGCTAATAGTGCATCCCCTTGTCTCACTCCTCTACTAAGCGCAAATTTATTACCAGTTCTTCTATCAACCATCACCTTTGCTTTTACATCTCGTAGGGTAATCCTAGTCATTCTAATCAATTTATGTGGTATTCCTATTTCATCCATGTACGAATATAACTTATCTCTGTTTATACTGTCAAAGGCTCGTCTAAAATCTACAAACAGCTTGTGCAAGTCTACATTATGCTCATCGCATTTTTCCATCGTTTGGTGAACCACAAATATTTGATCTACCGTACCTCTGTTTTGCCTGAAGCCACACTGAGCTTCATCCATTACCTCTTCAGCATATGGGGCCAAATATTGCAGTAAAATACTAAATAATACTTTATAAATTACATTCAATAATGTTATTTCACAATAGTTAATACATTCGTATTTATTTCCCTTCTTATATATTGGAAAAATTATTCCACTTGCCCATTCATTAGGTATCCGCTCTTTGTAACGATCAGCTCGTGTATCTCTTTCAACATTCTTTCCCTGCAGTTCTTAACCAACTCACTTGTTATCCCATCCTCCCCGGCTGCCTTATGGTTATTTAATTTTCCTATAGCCTCTTCTACATATTTTAATGTGGGGTTATTTATAAGTAGTTCTGTTTCTATTCTGTTCACCCATCTTTCATTTTCTTCCCTTTCTTCCCCTTCTTTGTTGAGGAGCTCCCGGAAGTATTCAGTCCATGTCTCACTTATTTCTTCTTCAGTCTGTAATAGGTTACCTTCTTTATTGTTACATCCACTCATTCTTGGTCTATATCCCTTCCTGAAGAAATTAATTTCTTTGTAGAATTCCTTTGTTCTCTTCTGTAATCTTTGTGTCTCGATATTCTCCATTTTTGCCTTATGCATCTCTCTCTTTTTCTTCTTACAGATGTTATTAGCTTGTCGCCTACACTTTCCGTATTCTCCTGTACTTAACCTCGTTTCTCTCTGTAACACTTTCGCTCTCGCAATATTTTCTCTTGTAATCACTTCCTCACTCTCTGTTTCAAACCATTTATTCCTTTTCTTTCTGGCCATACCCAGAACTTCATGCGCCGCACATTGTATAGATCTTTGCACTATTTTCCACCTTTCACCTATTCCCATTTCTTTTTCAATTGTCTGCCCAAATGCTATCAATTTTTGACTGGAATTCTTGCATTCCCTCTGGTTGTTGTAACTTATCCATATCCCATTTTCGTCTCATACTAGGTTGATTCTTCTGTCCTACTGCTATTTTCTGCCTCACATCCACTTTTACCAAATCGTGGTTAGAGTCGCAGTTTGGTCCTCTGCATGCCCTTACGTCGATGATTGACGTCGCATGCCTTACTGTTACCAAGGCATAATCTATTTGATTCACCATTGAGCTTCCTGGCACCCTCCACGTTCCCATATGGATTTTCTTATGATCAAAGCAAGTACTTTTAATAATGAGTCCATTCGTGTTTGCAGACTGTCCCAGATGGAAACCATTCCCATTTGAATCTTTGTGTAGCGTATATTTTCCAACTATTGTCCTCATGTAATCTTCTTTTCCCACTTTAAAGTCCCCTAAGATGATAATCATGTCATGACTTGGCACTTCTTCAGTAGCTTCTGCCAACATATCATAAAACAACTCTTTCCTCTTCTGACTCTTCCGTCGGTGCATGTGCTGATAACGCAGTTATATTTCTAAACTTTGTCCTGATACTAAGCTTACATATTCTACCTGATATAGGTTAAAATCCTATCGCACTTCTCTCTATTTTGCCATGTACTAGAAATCCTGTACAAAACTGCCCTGTTCTTTCTTCCGGGTCACTGTAGAAAAGGCTGTAATCTTTCTTGTTTATTCTTCCCTGTCCCTTCCATCTCATTTCTTGTAGCGCTATTATATCATATCCAAATCTTTTTGTTTTATTCACTATATCATTCATTCTTCCCTGTCTCAACATTGTTCTAACATTCCACGTGGCCATACTTATATCCGATTTCCTTACACGTCTCCTTTTTGTTTGTCTTAATCGTCTTTGCGTTTCGTCCGATTTTCCTGTAGAATTCTTCTGAACAATAACTTGACATTGAATTCAGAACGTCCTACCCCTAGACAGGTTGCCTTCTCTGTAGCTCAGGAGTCCTATCCACCCCGTCTGATGGGAAGGAGGGATATCTATGACAGGCATAGGAAGGGTAAATGCCTGGTTGGCATTGAAAGGTCGTTGTGGGACACACTTCGTCTGGCTCCTCAGCTGAGACCTATCCGGCTTGGGAGCTACGCTACCGCCGGCGTGGCCTCAGCTTCGTCAGAGCACGCTACCCGCACGGACAGTGGTGGTGTCCCCTGGGAGGGCTACTCCTTACAAAGAAGCACTTAACCCGATGAGGATAGAAATGTTAGAGGTTTTGGGTCTTTAAGTGATGGTTTCGAATCTTCGTGTTACAACTGTTTATTGATATTTGGTTTCCATATAATATAACCATCTACTGTCACATTTTTATTCAATGCTCTTAAAGCTGTAATTGTTTTTTTCTGCTTTCTGTATGTCCTGTCTTTACATTTCTCTTGCTTCTAAATAATTTTAAAATAGTGAGGAAGTGATAACTTCAGATTTTTAGCAAATCTATACCTCTTTTTGTTTTTCTCTATTTCTAATTCGATATGAGAAAGAGGAATTATTGTGATAATACTTACAAAACGTCTAGTGTTATTTTCTGGATAAATCGTCTCTATACCTGATGGATCTAAGGATCTCTAAGGTCTCGACTCTGATTTGAAGATGCAAATGAAACTTCTTTACTTGGTTGCTCTGTAGATTAAGGTGGAGCTTTATTTGATTTTCCAGATTTAGCAGTAGTTTCAGTCATTGCTTTATCGGTCGCTAATGACGGGAAAAGAAATTCATCGTTTGTGACAACTGGATCGAATGGCTCAGTTCCGATAACTTGAAGAGCGTTTTCTACCAGATTAACCTGCTGCGTATTCTTGGCCCCTCGTGAAGTGTTTCACGGAGTCGCTACTAGGAACCAGCATCGATCAGGTGCAGTATTCTGCCTCACATCAAATTGTTGCTTATAAACTGTGCTGTGATATAAAGTTAAAAAACAGGGGTTTTATGTCATGAAATAAAAAACCTTAGCATTTCAAAACTCAAAATGTACATAGAAATGATGAAAAAAACACTTTCCGCCTCGTATGTTCCAAATGGAGCTGCAGAGAACAACACTTGAAAATTTCCCTGTTTACTCTTCTCCGCTTTCATGCTCTTAACCATCGTTATGATAATTTATTTTAATGCATATTATTAATTTATGCATAAAAATGCATCTGTTGTCAATTTCTTACTAGAAACTCATGACAAAAACAGTGCAAGTCGATGTTTCGATATTGTGAATACTAGACGAGTCCTAATTATTCCAGAATTACTTTGCAAATCTAAATAAAAGTATGATTGTTTAATACAAAAAGTAAGAATAGTACTTAGTGTGTGTGACATCACATGCCCGCAAACTATCGTTGCAAAGCTTTACTGGAATATTATCTGTTCGCTGCGTGGAATATAAATGAAAATAGACGTCTGAGTGATTTGATCAACATTACCGGGCAGAAGTTAATAAATTTTTATTACTGAACGCTAGAATAATTTTTTTTTTTTGAAATGAGTTACATTTGTGTTGAACTTTTCAACACATGTCAAAATGTACCATGTATTTGCGAAAGAGTTTTTCCGAAGCCTTTGGTTCATACACGCATATGATTCAAAAGCAAGGTTTGGTCTCTTGCATTGGAATGTATATTGAGAATGCGACTGATGTTGTTGCTCTGATACCAGTAGTAATTTTCTCCGAGGCGGGGCATTCTAGATGAGATTGATATCGGGATGGTGTTCATGAGTGATAGGTTGGATCTGAATGCAGAAGATTAAAGAAAAGCCACTCAATATATGATAAGAACACGTTTTGCAGATAGTAGATCCGTGGAATAGTGTTTCCATACGTCCTAGTCACCATCTTCTTCCACTCTCCCAGTCACCAGAATTTTTTTTAAGCATATCGTGAAGGACTCTCCATAGTTACATTCCGTTTGCGCATATGGTTATTTTCTTCTTTGTGAAAAGCATCATCAGATTGTTTTAACATTACTTATTATTTTTACTAAATATTTATTTTTTCTCTTATAAATATAATTCGCAAAGAACGATGAAGGTTGGTAGCTTAACTGAAAATACATTGAACTACTTTCGATTATAAACTATTAAGTTCTTCCTAGTTTTTTCAATTGTTAATGAAAAAGTGGAAAATCTGGACATTCAGGTCTGGGAATCTAAAAGGCTCTGATCCATATGTGCGGTACGATTCTTCACTGTTCCTCTGCATGGCCTCAATAACATAGATTCATCGTTGAAAAGATTTTGACACGTTTTTATTAGTTCTTCAAGGTTTCTCCTGGTATAAACATCAAATTGACCTTAGCTGTTAGATAGAATCGGTGCCGCAATCTGGAGGTGAATGTTAGAAGTAGAAATGCTCTCTCCCCTGTCACCAGGGTGGGAATTAGGAGTTCACTTCAGTAGTTTACTGGAACAACCTTTTCGCTACTCTCTAGAAAAATATCGTAATTGATGTGGCCATCAGTTATCGCCAAACGGTCATTGATGGCCATTTGGCTTTAACAGGTGGCCACTCAATGACCATTTTCACTAGCCCTGTGGGCTCTACTATTTTAATCTCGTCTCATCTAACGGTATATCTAACTTCTCGCGCGTCTAGCATAAATGCCTTCCATGGTAAAACAGTATCCATCTTAAATAGTGTTCAACCAGAGTTTCAATCATAATGAACTTCGATACAATGACGCTTCGACAATTGAAATATAGTTCTAGTGAGATATTGAAAAAATTTCGAACATTATTAGTACAGCGGTTTTTCACTGTTTATGCCGATTTGAGGAGATAGAATGATATTCAGCAATAATAATTCTCTACCTTGTTTCTCACATTGAAATCCATATTAGTTATTTTACGAATAGATGAAAAAACCCACAATTATTACACACCAACGTTGCGATACTTTTCGTATCTTCTTCAGGGTTTGTAATTACTCATTACTGAGTATAAACAGTATGTTACTCAGTACAATGGTGTTAAGATGATGTGTCTAAAGTGTTGATATTTGTTAGTATGTGAGGATGTTGATAATAGTGTATAATTGTTGGATTTTTAAAGAATGGATGAGAATGGAGTGTGTTATCATAATCCCAGAAGATGATACGGAACGTATCGAAACGTTGGCTAGTTACAATTGTCTTTCTGTTTTGGACCTAAACTCAAAAACCATATCCCAAAATTAAACATCATTTGTTATAGAAAGACAGCATCTAAACTTACTCATATCTGCTCTGATTAAAGATGCATCCAGTTTCTACGAGCAAACAGTAAGATGTGGGTTTAAAAGCAGGCAAATTATTAGAAAATATAATTTAATAAGATTAGTAACGTAAAATAACCAGAAAAAATCACAAGAAATAGCGTACTTGAGTTTAAATTATGAACTTTCATGTTTTTGCGATCATTTGATTGTTGATACGTCAACATAAGTTGGTCAATCTGAAATGACACATGGTTAATACAAAATTTCATCATTTTCGGTAACAGTAACACTTTACTTGTTTGCGTTTAACAAAATTGTCCGCAGACATTGAATTTTTTCCGAACAAATACTCCTCTCACCGTTCGTTATATCCGATGTTGTCCCCGAGACATTTAAAGTTCCGCACTTTTCAGGACGAAATCCCAAGTCTGCTATAACCATTCATGGAAAATTACCATATGAATGCAATCGAAACCTTTATTTAGATTGTTTGCCCTTCAATCCCAGTCAAGGCATGTGGTACAATGTCCTTTCTCACTTGTTGTATAGGTATGTCCATTGAAGCAATTGACGGAGCACCAATAATATAATCGAATTACATGAGAGTACATATCTCAGCTTTGTTGGTTAAGCATTGAAGCATTTCAAAATTTCTTTGCTTTACTTTGCGTCATCAATCATGAACTTTTTTCCCTCAGCGTCCGATTTCAAAAAGTCCTTTTGTCAGTATAATATATCTGAAGATGACAAAAATTAATGTTAAGCTTGAAAGCACGTGTGGTGTCCTAAAGTGAACGTTATTCTCTTTGTCATAATAGCCTTGCGCTATAATTATAAACTCTACTACGTATTGTAATGTGACTGTAATTCATTGTCCGTTGCGTCAGTTGCTCTGTTTTTTTACTCAAACTAAACAACGTGGAATGAAAGCCACGAGATGGAGTGTAGTCCAGAACATGATGAACACCCTGTCTAATACTAAAGGTTTCAATGTGGGCAGCTTCGGGTACACTGGCTTCGCAGAATGGCATCAAAGCTCATTACTATGGACAGAGCGTTAGTCCCTGTAATGACGCTGGTACACGAGCGTGTTGGGTGGCACAGGGAGGGGTAGTCCGCTTTTATGAGCATTGCCTTCAACCTTCAATATACTTCAGCTGTATGCGAAGTATCCAGGTTCATAATGTTATATCAAATTTTCGGGTCTCGACCTCATTTCGGATTTTTTTTACGAATATTGGTTTTTATCAGAGATGTGTGGTGTATTTCGACTCAATTGATCCGTTTAAAACGGTGACAAATATGACTACTTTACGTAAAAAAAATATTTATTTAATTCACGTTAATTGATTATTCTGTATTCACGCATTATTCCTAGTGTTATCCTGTTGGTACTGTACGAATCGTAGTATGTGTTCATGCATTTCATTCTATCGTTTTGATTCTCGCCTCTCTCTCTCTATAAATATATCAGCTTCCAGAAGAATAATGATTTCAACTAATGTTCATTGTATGACCTATTTAATATGTTTTTTGTATATAACATGTTTCTTCTAACGAGAATCAACTTCATTCTAATGTCAAAACTCATGACAAAATTTATTCCTAATAGCGACCTGTGGGTCTGGTTTCCCTACAGTTGAGGCCTGATTCCTCCTGACCCATCACCTAGTCCCAAGTGGTCACTGCTTAGACGCTTATCCGAAGAGAATCCGTCTCGCCGTAGGTCACTTCATCCTACGATCTGCTCTACCTTTAACCTCAAACGCGCCCCGAGTCCCTGATGCACAGTCATGAGCTCCTTGTGCTATGCTTCTGATCGCGATCTGCTCGCTCTCAGCATCAGTCGGAGAAGCGATTGAACATTCCCCCCCCCTCTCCCTCACGCTGAATTAGAAAAAAAAATTGACACGGTTTCTGGACTATGTCTTTCAGTTGCGGCCAGAGTTCGCACGTGTGTTCTTCCTAAGTGGAAAAAACTTCGAAAAAAAACACGGAAATATCCAGCAGATTATCCAAATGAAATAGGTTTTATCCAAATAAAAAAAACAAAAAACAACATTTTATAGAGTAAAATACCACATAAGTTGCAACTTTGTGAAATGCAATAAATGCATTTTTCTAAGACTTATAAAAATATAATTATTCATAATAGTTAAATTAATAACAATATCCGTTTTAAGCCAAGATCATACTAAAGCTTTTGTTCACTTGAAGAAAAGTAATTTTATCAAAAATACATGAAATTCAGTAAAAGATATACTTAAACTTCGTACTTGAACATGCTTTTTACTGAAGATTTTTAAGTAGAAGTAAGAGTATTAATCTTCTTCTGCTGTAAGATGTAAATTATTTTACACACCGGTAAATGTAAATGAATAATGTGCACTATGTATCCATTTATGAATTCTTAAATGAAAAATAATCATTGGAGGTTACCTTTTTGTTTTAGAAATAGCTGAAACTGAAAAAAAAGATCCCCAGCCATAAAATCGTAATACCATAATTTTAACAACCCTACCGTATTTTATTATTAAAACTTAAATTTCCAAGAGAATTTGTTTTTCATACAAATTGTGTTATCTGTTTTTGATTTGAGAGAATTATGCTTAGAGTTTATTTGTTTCGTAATAAATGAAATGCAAGGGGTTGACGGAGGGTAGAGCACCGAAATTGCTAGGTTTCAGCATTACGTCGCGGAGAAGTGACCAGCATCTCACTCAGTCGGTTTGACCCCAGAGTAGACCCCTAGAAATTATACAGCAGGCTGAGTGGACCTGGAATGTGATGAAAAATCCCCACCCCAGCGATAATCCAACTCATCTAGCACCTCAGTGCTCTACCTATTGGCTTCTTAATTCTTTTATACGATTATTATATTTTATTTACGAGTTTATTTTGTTTTATGTTGATTTCTTCCGTTTCTTCGTTTTCTTGTAGTTTCTTCCAGTGTTCCGTAAGAAACCCAACCCTGCTTTCGGTTCGGTCAGTGATGGATAACATGTATGAAACTAGTGCAGTGAAGTGACACCCAGCTTCGTCCAAAAGTGTGTCGAAGTGTCACACAGAACATTCACTCATTTCGTTTTAACTTACTCGCGAAGGGAAGATTGCATGATGACGGTCAGGTGATGACGAACTAAACGAATAAGAGAACTCGAATCCGCGACCTTCTGTTATGACAGCGGGTGTGCTCTCCGCTCTATTGCACGAATAAATCACATTCACATGGCCTACTCCGATGTACCTGCTTCACATTCTCTTAGAGGTCATAGCAGGAGGTCTCGGTGTAGCGTGAGGTAGTCGCTTTCCAACATGTGAGTGTTTTGTTCATTGTGAACGCAAACTTTCACTTCCTGTGGAGACAATAACCTAAATTGTTAGAAGAAACTATAGGGTAGGGTCTCCTCAGAGGTGCAACCAGGATTAATTATGGAGGGGGGGGTCGAGGAATATGAACCTGTCTTCAGTGATGGGTTCGATAATACATAAATAAAAACAATGGGTAAAAACCTAAAGATCCGAAGATTTATCATAACATGCCTTCAAAAAGGGCAGTAGATGTCGAGATGTAGAACATAAAAAACAATTTAAATATATCGTGGAGTGCAAAGTATTCCTTGATATAAAAACGCTCTTTCCAGAAAAATGGCAACTTATAGAAAAAGTAAAAAATTAAAACAGCTTCTAAGATCAATTTTTCAGTAACTCACATCTTTCAAATCGTATTGTAGACTGAGTAACTATTGTAGACTATGTGTGACTATCAGTCGCAACAAAGAAGCCAATACGTTTTTAAAAGGCTTATTTCTTTGAATGAATATTATGCATAGACTTTTCTGTAATTTCCGTCTAATTCTCGCCGACTCTTTCCTTCTATCTCCACAACGCATACGCTACGTTGCTCTGCCGCATATGCACCAACAGATTATTTATCACTACATTCCATAGTATTGGCCCACTTGCTGAGCCTTGGGGGCATCCTTTCCACTTTTTTCGTACAATACGTGTATTACCTATCTTTAAATACATTCTACGTTCTCTTAAATATGTCTGTAATAATTCTATAAGATGACATGGAATATTCAATGAACGCAATGTATGCAGTATCACATCCCATCGCGCATTATCAAATACACCTCTTATATCGAAAAAAAATGCACATCATATACTTTCCCTTTCTTTCTTTTACATCCGCTCAACGGCATCAATAGTCGATCGTCCGTTTCGAAATCCATATTGTCTTTGATCAAACAAATTATTTTCCTCAATATAATTTTGTATTTTTGTAGTTAACCATTTGTCAAATATCGAGATCAGAATCGAAAACACCGTTCATCACCATCACCAGTACTTTATTGTTCTATTAATATAATCTTTTATATTGTAATGGAGTAAAAGCTATTTTCAATAACATTAGAAATTTACTGTAAAATCATCACTATTAGTCTAGACTAGAGACTCATGTACAATAATCTAGGCAACAGACCCTGACGTTCATTAAATTAAATT
The DNA here is from genome assembly GCA_002313205.1 of Laupala kohalensis. Taxonomy (NCBI): domain Eukaryota; kingdom Metazoa; phylum Arthropoda; class Insecta; order Orthoptera; family Trigonidiidae; genus Laupala; species Laupala kohalensis. Next base: position 163,093 of record NNCF01126682.1, read on the forward strand.
AGAACTAGCATGTTCTCCGGTATTTGTTTGATAACATTATTTTACCGGCGTGTCTTCATCAATAACCAGGTGTGTTTTTGTTTTTTTCGCTCCATTCACCATCCTCATCACACGATAAATTGTATTTGTTTTAATAAAAATGTTTAATAACCGTTTCATGGTTATTTGTATTTATAGTAAGTTTTACTACACAGATTACCTTCACGAAAAGAAAAATCCTTCCGCACTCAGTGAATTGAGTCAGTCCAGTTGAAGTATGATCGCCACTACTATCTTTCTGCGAACATGATAGCTTTGCAGGACCTTCCCGTCTCCACACGTTTTGGAAGGTATCCCTCTCCACACGTGTATTACTTCGCCTATGACCCAGCCACGGAGCCGTGAATTCGACAGCTGCCTAGACTTATTTTCAATTCTTGTAGGGACTATGGCGTTCAGGCGTTTTGATGACATATCGATCTCTGGACGAAACATGAAATTTAGCATGGCCTACAGATTGCACCTTATGTTTCCGTTCGAAAAGCAGTTAAATTGTGTTTCTTTTCAGTAGTGTTAAATACGCTCAGAGACATTATTCAGGATGAGAACAGATTAGGCTCTCTTTAATTACGTATCTTTATATATTTTTATCACGAATTTCAATCGTATTTTTCGTGTGAGTACGCAATCATTCATGCTATCATGATTATGTATTCACTGATTAAATGTTACAATACAAAAGAAGTAAATGTTTTTGCGTTCCTCTGTGATTAATTATTATTTACTGTTAAAAATTTTCCTTATGTCGTGCACTTCATGTGGTGCTTCAGTGTTGTTTCCGTGCTTGTCTTCTGCAAAACATTCATTGATCCGTTTCAACCAGACACCTATTAGTCTGCTATGTTTCCCCTTCGACGAAAACCCAATACCATATCATGAAGCTATCGCAATATCATTTCCTTGAATTTGATTTCATGGCACTCATCTGTAACAGCTGTATCTGCTTTTGATATTTTCCTCTCAGAAACACTCGGTTATGTATCCTATCTCGGATAATAATGTTGATGTTTCATCAAAACAACGTTATTCTCCCCACACCTTTCCGAGTACGAAACGTTTGAAGTTCATCAATATCCAATGTCTAACGTAATGTCGATAAAATTAATGGAAATTTCTAAGAAGTTCTGATTGTTGATGATATTTATGTAGAGTCCCGTGAAAACATACAAACGATAAGCGAAAAACGCACCGCTTATTACAGAAAAACAAAATATATCCAGGAAAAAGGAAATATAAGAGTTCACTGCTATACTTATCTTTTTCTTCTTTGGTGCCCTATGCACGTTAGGAAATCTTTATAGTTTGTTTGGTGGTAGTTGTTGTTCTTACGATTTGTGTCCGAGAGATTTTGGGAAAACTTTCTATTGCATTTACTTCTTCCGCGCAACTACTCATGGAAAAGATGTGTGATGATGAAAATGGCCACTATCTGGGAATCGAACTCGGGATCTCATGCTTTGATAGTAGGAATGTTGACCATTTTGCCACCCGTTCACCTACACGGTTGTACACCCTATCTACCCAAATTTAATCCTCTAGAAGACCAGAAGGTCATCCCCATTCAGGGGACAAGTAATCCCAGGCGACACACAATTCGGGGATCCCAGGTTTGATTCTCGACTTGTCTCCATTTTCATCTGGCCAAAGTTATCACCAAACGAATATTATTCGTTTCCTAAATCGCCATGGCAGTGCAAACTATTCACCGCCTATTATACCATGAATCATAAAATGTACTCCCAGTGCCCATTCATTTTGGAATCCGCTGGTGCAAAGGCATGGAAAAGCCGTTCACTCAGAGGCGCGAATCCTTTTAAAGCCCTGTGTGTGTCTGAATCGTAGAGGATTAAGGTTCGCAGGGACTGTGCCTTTGCTGGAGCTGTTTGAAGTGTTACTCAATGCGACTGGGTTCTCTTGTTGTGCGTGTGACGATGATGAAAGTCTCGCGATGGTTGTTGTGGTTTGGACGTTAATAGAGACGGTGACGTCGTTCAAGGACGGATGTCTGCGATGGAGAAGATGACTTCATTGGCGATGATGTCAGTGACTTTAATATTGACCGTCAGATGGTGATACTTCATAGTGGGAGGTGTGGGTGGTGGTAATGGTGGTAGTAGTGGCGCAGTAGTAACACCCTGTACAAACATTCTCTTCCTGAGAACACGCCCTCCGTGATTGTAGATTCGTTGATTGTTTGCCGCTGCCAATAAACCACGTCCGACCTCTCGCGCTGCTTGCGTTGGTTGACTGCAACACGGTTATTGGCCTTTGAACTCGAGCGAGAGGTTGTTAGTAATTTTTGGCAGTTTGGTACCGAGGAGTCTGTCGTACAATGAACAGGGAGTTGATGAATTGTCAAGATCAAAGACAAGCGAATAATTACATTTCACGTTTTTCACGTGACATTTTGTCAACTGGCCAAGAATATTCTGTTAGCGAAAGACTTTCGAAGTGTACAGTACTTCAATCCAAGATCATTGTATCACTGATCAGAAAAAAACCTGATATAATTTAATAATATCTTGAAGCATCTCCACTTACAAGGAACATTCCAGTCTCACTAAATACAAAAGTGTGTGAAAGCAAACTGTGCACTACTGCTAGTTTAGTTTTCGACTTCCAGTCCATTAATATAAATAATCTTTTCAGATGCCAATCTTCAGATTTGTTGTGTTAAAAAGTTTAATATCATTCAAGTATCTACACTAGCATGATGTGCAGTAGTTGCAAATGATTCTTAAAGTAGACTAATATAAAATAAATACTTCCTTGTAAAAGAATATTTAAAATGTAAAATTTTCAATGCATTTATTTCTACCATTTCCAAAATATTTATATAACCTCTAAAATTATTGGAAATTAATTACCACATTTTCAGGTAGTTAGGATGAAAAAATCCTTCAAAAAATCAGTTCACTACAGTCTTAGATCAATGATGTAGTCATCTTCAATATTAACGCATTGAAACGTTTACATTTTATATTACTTTACTTTAAAAATTGTTTGAATTTCCTCTTCTTAAGACACGACACTGAACTGTGAATTAATGTTTCTTTGATTATGATTTTTGCTTGAGATAAGAGGGTATAACATTGCAGATTCGAAGGTTCCGATTTGTACTAAAATAAATTGATCAAATTACCAAACTTCATTCAGGTAAAAGATGCCACGAACATAATAACGTGCAAATGATTTTGATGACGTCCAGGAACAGCTTGTACAAAATGAGCTTAATTTATGACCTTCTGAGATAAACGAGTTTTCAGCGTCCGTCAAATATATCCATTCATTTAATGATGCAATATATCCATTCATTTAATGGTGCAATATATCGAGACAATATTTTGTAACATATCGATTAGATCTTTATCAACATGACATATTTTTATCACTGAAAAATGAATTTTAGGGTTCGGATAATTTACGACCAGTGAGATTTATCAGAAGTAAGTACGTACGTTGTCTAGAAATATTCTTGCCAACTACGTCATTCAATTTCCCGTAGTAAAAATTCGTGTTCAAAATGAATTAGTTGTCTTAGTAAAATTAGTAAAATGAATGTTGCTTCCTTCAAAATATTAATCAATAATTGTTATTTTTTCCAACATTTTTAATGCTATATTTAACCTAATAATGACTTTCAGTAGTGTTCAAAACAACTGATGAAATCTGATTCACCCTCCTAGACCCAGGTGTTTTCTCAAACGTCAAAACTTAGATGGAGTAAATTCTTACTCCAGCTGTGCTTATCATTTTTATAACACAATAATTCTTTTTTAACCATTTTTTACTTATCTCAATATTTTATTATTTCAATAGCACATGATAATGCGAGCTCAAGTTATCATGGGTTGTAAGATCAAACTAGCTATTTGTAATTTATGAAGTTAAAGATGTTTAAAGTTATCTTCATCAAATCACTGACAAGAATGAAGGATCTTTGTATGTACGTACGTGACACACCAACTCTTTCAAACCACTAACATTTATGAACCATATTTTACTAGGTATCATCGGTGATTTGGGGAAGAAAATTTGTGCAAAGCCACAAAATTCACGCGAGTGTTAAGATCATAAAAACTGATACGCCAATTAATATATATTTTAAAATTTTAATAATATATCAGAAAAAAATAGAATGGATAATAATACAGAAAAGGTATTTAAAACTCTAAAGCACTAATTCGTTTAACCTTATAAATATAGTGTTATAAAGTCTTTTTAAATTTTATAACGTAAAAAGATATAAATAAATTTTAATTTACGAACTTTTTATGATCGATAAATAATAATAATTTATTATTCTGTTAGTGAGTAATAAATTATTATTATTTATCGATCATAATTAATAAATCTGCTCGGTGGCAGATAGAAAAGAATACATGCATGTAAAATAAGACGAAGTTAAAAAACAAATCCTCAAAGCATAAAAATATCTATAAAATACACACACAAACGGAATAAAATGCCTAGAAAATAATTACACTTGGTACAACAAAAAAGAAATTAGATTTAAGAAATTAATTATCTACATCAGGCTCATATGTGTGTATATTCACTTACATACACAAACACATTTTTGCGTACAAACAGTTACAGAAACACACTCATACGATCAAACACGCTCAATATACACACATATGTCATTACTCCTCCTATACCCTTAGCGTGAAAGTAATTCCTACAACATAAATTAAAGAATTTTTAACTTTAAAAAATAAAAATAAATAAGGGTTGCTGAGAGCAATCATGTACATTTCACTACACATAACTACTTCCACTCTGAACATTTTCTAAACCTATTTCAATCACCTCACTACACTTCACATATGTTCCTATTTCAATGAAGCAAGAAGACGGTTGCGGAAACATTTTACTATTTTTGGTAAGTTGGAAGGTGTTGCTGCAGGTAAGTTATTCCAGTCTACAATGGTTCTATACACAAAGGAGTAATTACTAAAATCCGTTTTCTGTTTCCTACATTTTATTTTAAGCTTGTGGTCGCCGCGACTAATGTAATTCGGTTTGTGTAGCCTAGCGTTCACTGATTTCCACGCAGGTTCTCCCATGCAGATTAATAACCTTTAAAAGAGGGCACAAAGACGCGCTAACTTTCTTCGATTGGAAAGTGTGCCCCACTCCCAATTAATATTATGAGTGTTGTCCTTAACAAAATTCGCGGTATTTTCTTTGGATCCGATCTAATTCATTGATCTGCCGGGTCCCAGCAAGCGGCTCCGTACTCCAGTGTAGATAGAACTAATATAATGTATGCCAAGCTTTTAGATTTCGAGTTCCCTTATCTAAGAACGCGCCTTACGAAGTTCAGCGCTCCAAGCTTTCTGCGTTGTGTATTTAACATGTTCTGTCCAATTTAAGTCACGAGAAATTAAAACACCAAGTGTTTACAGTATGAAACTTCAGGAAAAATCTGATGATTTAATGAATAATTCAGAGCAGGTTTTGTTTTTGATCTGGAAAAACATAAAAATTTATTTTTTAAAGGTTTATTTTAATTTTATGTCTCAGCCCATTTCCACAATTCATTTAGATCGCTGTGTAACATTTTTCGGTCTCTGTATTCTTTAATATTGCGATATATAATACAGTCGTTTGCAAATAATCGCACTATCGAATTAATGTGGTCTGATATATCGTTAATATATGCAAGGAAAAAAAGACCAAAACGTTTCCCTGTGGTACTCCCGATGTCACCACGATTTCTTTAGAGAAGCACCCATCTATTCTAACTTGTTGTGAGCGATCCCAGAGAAATTCACAAATCCATTTGACAACACGCGGATCAATTTCTGACTTCGCGATTTTTGCAAGAAGACGGTAATGTGGCACTAAACTGAACGTTTTGATATAACTATTGTATCAGTTCTTCCCCCCTCGTCAAGTGACTCAGCTAAGTCCTGGCAANGAAGTGACTCAGCTAAGTCCTGGCAAAGCGAAATACGTCGACTCTCACATGAGTACCCGGATCTAAAACCGCGTTGGGCTGGATGTAAAAAATTATTTTTTCCCAAGTATTTTTCAAATAATCTGCAGTGATGTGTTCCATCGGTTTACATACTACGGAGGTTAAGCTAATTGGTCGATAATTACAAACTAAAGAGCGATCACCTCCTTTGTGAATCGGTACCACGATAGCCTTTTTCCAGTCCCGTGGTAAGGAATTATTTAATGTAATTTCAAAAAGCCTGATTAGGTGTAAATATATATTTTGTGTTTCTTTTACTATTAAAGTCTATAATATGTTCAATAATTTTTATCTAAACGCTCTATAATAATGATGGACATAAACAGCTCTACTACATAAAAATATCTTCCTAAAAAGTATCGAACTAGACTTTACAAATACAATACATTTTTGCGATGTATTCGAATTATATTACAGCAAGAAATAAATCAATATGTGAAAAAACGTGACATCGTAATATTTTTAAATCCAAATATAATAAATCCGTTCCATGTTGTTCTCACGTGAAGTCGTCGTAACAATCCACACCGCCGTTATCGCCACGCAGGTCGCGAAACCTTGGGGGTCGCGAAAGCGGAGGGGTCGCTTATTGCAATCACCACTCGTAATGACCCCCCTGGCGCTTAACGATGTAATGAAGATAGCAGCGTCAAAGCCACCCCCCCCCATCACCATTTCCCCAAACCATTTCGTTCCAACGACGGAGCTGAGGGTGAACGCGTCTGCAACGACAGCGGCGGCGGAGGCATCCGATCGTGAAAATGGTTCTGGCAACCAACCACTCTGAGGGAGCCCCTACGGGCAGAAAGTGCTGAGCGGCAGGAAAGAGAAGAGAAAAAAAAACGAGAACTTCAATTTAACGAGAGTTTATTTATGGAACTTCTGTAAAAATACTCATATTAATTTCGCGCCGATGGAAATGTTACGCGAAATCATTATTTGGATAATTTAAAGTAGCATCGAAACCTATGACTTAAAGCAGGAGCTATTTGTGTACGAAACATGGAGAATCTTATTGAGTGTTTTAAAATCATGAATAGATTAACACACAATAATTTTGCAATCAAGTAACAATAAATTATTACGAAGTAAACACTTATATTGTGTTTGGATGTATGTATTTCTCTATTCGGTCAACTAGGGATGACGAGTGATGTTTACTCACTAGACACATCGTGCAACTTTTTTTTTTGGGGGGGGGATAGCGTCTAGATGGAATCTAGATTGCCGTATCCAATTATTACAACTGCGGTTGTAGGTCACAGAGAGTAAACTTTTCAATCATCACAGCTATATGAACTGAGAAGAAAGAAAGAAAAGCTACAAGTTTTTCTGGATCTGCTGGTGATACTGGTGATGACTCGATGGTCGAAATTTTTATGACTAGTGTCGGTTAGCGGGTGAAAACTGATTGACGCGTTAGAACAGGGGAATGAGAATCAANCGATGGTCGAAATTTTTATGACTAGTGTCGGTTAGCGGGTGAAAACTGATTGACGCGTTAGAACAGGGGAATGAGAATCAAGCAGTTCTTCCCTTATACAGTTGACCTGGACTTCCCATATACAGTGGTGTGATCGGAAGACAAAGACTCTTTGTTTACCGGTTACTGTGGATCTCCGGCAAGTCACATCGCATTTTTCACGGCGTCGTTACGTAAATATTACGAAGGTCTAATCATTGCCTCTCCAGTAATCTTAGGAATTTTTCTATCTCTATGTTTCAAGAAACTATTTGTAAACCTATTCGTAACCCTTTTGTAAACAAGATAAGTATTATATTTTAAGGATGTAATGATTTTAGATTATAAGGATGTAATGATAAGTAAAAATGCAAGAAATTAAGTACATGAAGCCATATTTGATGGTTTGTTTCTTCCATGCTCTTTATTGGAGGGTAAACAAATACTTTTAGGACTCACAATACTTGCTTCTTTATGAAAATTACTAATAAAACGCTGATTCTTTGTGAGTTTTCTCCGATAAAAATGCAAAATTTACAAGATTTATACGAAAGTGTAGCCTTTCTCATTTCAACTACGTCTTGTCATCTAGAGTTAACGTGTTCTATAATTTAAGCCAATTTATTAAGAAATCGTCTCCTTCTAAATAAGTTTCAATTAATTTGAAGTACGTGTAATTTGCAAGTTAATGAAACTGTTTAATTTATTTACTTTTGAACAAAAGTGATTGTATCTATCCATTAGAGGAAATGGACGCCGCCCTTAAAGTACTTTTCTGTGNTCTGGAAATCTAGGTGAGCGATTCATGGCTCTGAAATAAAATGGCAATCACTGTAAGTAATTTATTTTTAAATACCTTGGGTTTATTCGTGTGCACAGTTAACATCTACTCTATCATTAATTGAAAGGTTAAACAATCTAGATTCTCATTATCAGTTCTCTAGAGACATCGATCACCTCTCCATCTCGCAACATGTTAAGAAAAAAACTTTCAGTTATAAAATTTAATAGTATTCTGGAAAATTTGTCGTGCTTGTAATGATTTAATGTCTTTTGTCGAACACATTAAATGTTTCGATTAACTCATCATAAGTCTCGGTAAATTATGTTTAGTAAAATACTATGTGGTTAGAACTGATCATCGATCTCTGTGGCACTCCAGAATGTTTCAACATATCAGTTCATAATCACTTTATTAGTCGTGGAGTGTTCATAATTCAGGATCTAACTCTGAAAGTTAAAGCCGACATTCGTGACAATGAGGTAATTGCGTGCTTTCTAGTATGTCACCAGTGTCTTTCAAACCGCTCACGAGAAATAATAATAATAATAACAACGCATTATGATATTTTGGAAGTTTCGTCTATTGCTTATGTCATGCAACTTGGTGGTTTGTGGGCATAATCGCGTTCACTAGGACATTTGACACGTGTTCTGCATAAAAATTGAACTGTTGCTTTCTCTCTTCAATTCTAAACCAGACTGTCCGCACTTTCTTTCAAAATTGAGCTTTTTTTTCTAAAAAAATATAGTATGTCCTTACATTATTGCTCAATCGAAAAGGGCATTTACATATGTCTCGAACCCATGAGACTTGTTGCTTATTCAAGTTGTAGTAACACGTCAGCTAATCCTCGCTCTGCAAAACCTAATTTCATTGAAATAAAAAAGATTTCTTAACTGAGGCATTCGATTTAGTGTTTTGTACCAACAAAAAGAAACCTTACATATTATAAATAAAATTTATGTATTCGTAGCACTGGTGTTCCCGTAATATCAATAAATTCTATTTACTACTTTCCAAATTTTTATTCTAATATAACCTTTTTCTATCTTTTGGAAATATTTCAGCGCATCATTTAACGTACTTGTTTCTATATACTTTTGTAATTAAAGCACAAAATAGTTTCAAAAACTTATTATTTATGTAGATGATGTAAATTCTCCCTATAACTCACATCGAAAAATATATTTTGTGCGATAAGTACCCTGTTGCATTATGTAGTAGCATTTTGAAAAAGTGAATATTTAAGAAAACTTATATTTTGGTTGCGATTTCAAACAATACGTAGTATACAAATATTTCTTTCTTTCATACTCTAATTTTCTCATTATTTTATTCGATTAGTAAATGATGAAGTCGGTTGTGAACTGTACCCACTTCGGAAACGTTGACCTGGCAGTGCACTGCAACGCGTAGCATCGATTCCAATTACGAAGTAAAAACAAGTATCCATTTACCTTCAAATGAAACAATGATGCAGTCCGTGTTTCCGTAATTGCTGGATGTCTAGTTTCATCTTACAGCAATTGCTGGACTGCATCTCTAGTTTCATATTACAGCATGAAATAAATACAGTATAGTCGATTTTTACAAGAATGGTTCATACAAAGAATTGTAGTAACTCTTTCTTTTCTAATTTTAAAACGTGTCTCGTTTATATTGCTCTAAAAATCCTCTTTTAGTATAGTTTTTGTAAAATAAAATTTTTCTAAGGAATTAAAATGTAAGAATTATATCAATACTCCTCAGCTTTCTCATGTACAATGTCTTGAGACAGTATATAAAATATTTTGGGAATAATTTCTGAAGCTGTTTACTTTTTTAGTAAAGTGCAATTTAAAGTTAAACGAGCATAGCAAATTTTGGCGTATGGAAGTTGAAATGATTTTACACACGTCAAACGTTATCAGTATACTCAGACCCATTCATGCTGATATTAAAACCAGTAAGATATTTTTTTCAAGTAGCGAAGTCTGCAGGGTTACACATTCAATAAAATGAATAAGAAACCTAAAATATTAATATACTTTATGAAAAAAAAACTGTAAAAATTAATTAATTTTGAGTTAGTAAAAAAACGCAAATTTTTGGCTATTTGTAAGTTTCGTAGGAATTGATAGGATAGTTTCCTCCTCACTTCCGAACAGACAATTATAGTGTATTTTTTTAAATCTGTTCCTATCATTGAGCAATAATATTATGTACCAAAAATATTTTATTTTGTAAATTTAAATAATTTTCTTTTATAGATTCTGTGGAGTGCATGCAAATGTCGCATCCTCCAACTACGCTTCCCACTCTCACATCGCTGTGTACATCTCTCTTGGGCCCCTTCATTCCACTCCATCGGTCGAGGAAAGGCTTCGCTGAAGACCTCTGCTCGCAAAGCAGCCTCTTGTGCTAAAGATCTTTTCATTCACCAAGATCTCTTTGTCAGACATAATGCACGAGGCGCAAGTGGACACGCTCCATAGACCTTCTTTGAGAGGCAGATGATGTTGCTGATACATTGACCAGCACGCGTCGTCAAAAGACTTATATTCACTTTCTGGGAGGTTCACTGCCAAGACACAAATATATGAATGAATACAAAGTAAGTAGATACGCGGAGAATGCGGACGGTGAAAGTTCACAACGACATTAAACAAGTGGTGAAAATATATATATATACGTTTTTACAAACCGTTCAAACAGCATCTCAGTAGACAGAAGTAACAAATCTCTCTACAGACTCTCATCAAGGAAAATAATTTTGTGATACATATTGTTATTGTTAGAAAAAATTCTTGCAATTTGACCAATTATTTATTATTACTTTGCCAACGTTTTGGTAAAGAACTTATCCTTCATCAGGTCTATACAAACAAATTTTTTCTGATAATTTCCAAAGGCTGATAACACCATGACGGTGATTTTTATTATTGCTCAATTATAGGTACAGTATAATTTTTTCTCAGGAAGTAAAGAAGGAACAATCCCATCAATTCCAATGAAACTTACTAAAATCCCGTAGTCAAAAATTTACGTCCTTTTGCTAGGATACTCGGACTGGGATACTGGGACAGTTATGTCAGTTTGTTCCGGACAAGCATGGATATACTGACTCCGGCCGCGGAAGGCTACGTTCACAAGTGGTGAAAACCAAGTCAATATGTTCTAATGTACGAAAGCGTAAATAATGTGGAGGTAATTTTCACATATCAGAAATATACATCTGACTTCATTTGGTTTAACTTAAAATTTTAGAAGATATGAATTGACATGAGAAGGTGAGAGGAGGCAGAACTCTTTGAAAATCACACCAAACTATTATCCTTACGTTTCTTCGACACAACGATTCATGAAAATTGTCCTGGCGATTTCACGTATATTGTAAAAGGTGATAGCAACACATTCTTCAGGATAATTTTTATTATTTGGAAAATAACTGGAATAGAATGAGTTTATTAAACACTTTAGAACGTGAAAGATCACACTGCTCAGAAGTTGTTGTGTTCTTTTGAAACAAAGGTTGTTACAATGTAAATAATATATTTGTTATTACGGTTGACAACTGTTTCTCAAACATTTCCTCAGATTGATAGAATATTTTTGATCTATTTTTAATAAAAACCTCCAGAAAATGTTTACGAAGTTTAAAAAAACTCGAGGAGCAAAATAGAAAAATATAAATCGAGATTTAATACGCTTACTTGATTAATTGTTAACGTATAAAATACATATCTCTTTTTTTCGTGATGGTTTAATTTAAATAACTGTGGGTATCTAGAAATTGTATTTAAATAGCTAGAAGGTTATATAAAAATCAAGAGTCCTCGTTCAACTCGATTAATCTCCTTCAAGATTCCCTCTTTACCCGAATAGCGATTCATATTAGCAATCATAAATCCTATATGTTCTTTTTCTATTTGGACGGACATACATCTCCATGAATAGGGATGTGTTCAATCCTGTCTCTTATANTTTCATCAGTCTATAGTAACGCGTCACAAAACCACGCCCAATCAATTTCAATTTCCCCCTCTTCGTCGTTCATTCAATTCCCTTCTCTTCGTTTTTTTTCCCATTCGCGCCTTCTATCGCTCACTATGAAATCACCCAAACGCTTTATAATTCTGTTTCTTCTGCAGACACAGCAAAATCTGCAGTAAAGCACACAAAACGTTCGATGCGTTATCAAGGCTCACGCAAAGGGACTTGGGAATCAAAAGCTTCGAATCGCTTCGACTCGATGCCTCCGCCTCCGTCGCCACCATCTGGTATTGCTGCTTGTGTGACGTAATCGGAGCTCTATCACAGAGGAGCCAGCATACCAAGGCTATCTTTCCGATTCGAATATTCATCGCCCTTTAACAAAGGAATAGAAACATGATGCAAATGTATTAGTAGAAAAATAAATTACACTTTTTTGAGATTCGGAAAGAATCGAAATTTTGTTATCTAATTTAGTTAAAATTGTTTCACTTTAACATAATTCCACTTAAACGCGAGAAAAAATTGTAATATTGTAGATATTACAGAACGTAAACTAAATTTTGGTTGAGAAATGGGAATTTATTGTTAATCCTTTTAATTTTTGTTTTTGATACCAACAAGTTTACAACACTTGATCGAAAAATATAATATTTTTCCCTCAATGTTAATAAGAATTTTAATTAACTTTTATTAATTTCATATAATATTTTGTGATCTGTTCTTTGTGATTCTGTGAAGTTCATACTGTAAGGACTTATGTCCCTCCTAACCACATAATTTGGGCAATGGAATTGGGATGGAGAGATGTTAGGTTGAAGGGGAAATTGAGGTACCGAGCTGACATTGGTCTGGAATGGATGATGGAAACCCCAAATGAAAACCTTAAAGCATTAAAAAATGTGTCTGTGAATTCCCATTACTTCATCTTCCGTCTTTTCCTTTCCAAGATAACGTCATCTAAAAATTACGACAAGAAAAGGTATTACTCGACTAGTTGATTTGTTTATTGAAGTATTTGTAAATGGGAAATTTTGCATGCTATCGAAGCTTATCTACATGGGGTGATAGAAAGTACGAGGTGGGTTGTAGGGCTATTGTTAGTAGGTAGTTTTACCAACAACTTGGCTCACAAGGAGGTGTTAGTAGGAGTAGTTAGAAAAAGACCTATGGTACTAGAAGCCATAGTACCTTAACTTTTCTATTATCCCTTCTAGCCCCAGTCTATTAGCATTAGCACTGAATGGCCCTTTCCTTTCGTCCAGCGAGCTGGTTGGAGAGGTCGGACCAGTGGTTGCCCCCTGGGCGGGGCGTGGGACGGTGCCCACAAACACCGAGGTAGGATATAAATCCCACCTCTCCCACCATCCGCTCCGGAGAGCGGTGATGTGCCTAACCCACATCTCTACCGCTATGTGAGCTAACGGTAGCCGAGCTGCAATTCTGCTCACCGATCGGAGGCCTGAACCTCCTTCCCGTACCCCATGGGAGGGGGAACTGTACTGCCCGGCAGAGTCCAACGCAAATAGGGGCGTCAGGTGCAAGCACGTGCGGGCGTGTGCCCCTCCCTCGGTTTAAAGTGCTGATTAACACTCGGAGGGTTGTCAGTACTCCTACCGCTTTTTACATCGCGTCGGGTGTCGAGTACGTTCGGGGATTCTTATCGAATCGGCCTCCCTCCTTCGTCGCACGGTCTGATCCGTTACCCAGGGATCTGGGATTGGGTACAGGGACCATGGGTACTGGCGAAACCGGAAGTTTGGTTTCACCAGATGTAGGAGGTGGATAGAAGAAGAAGGGGTTCTCTTTTCAATTGTTACAGCTATATAAACTGGGACATTGAAGTGAAAAGCTACAACTTTATTTTGGCCCCTCCGGGAATTGAACCCGCTGAAAGTAGGTGGCGAGTAAGCATGCTAACCCCGGATTCACCGGAGGGGAGACTCATTGATTTGAAAAGGATGTAACTTGACTTCTCGAGTCCTGATGAATGAAAGCGTCTTGTATACAACGAACAATATTCGTAGAGAATTGTATATGAGTTACACAATGCTCCATCATAACTTTTGTGATGCTCTGACACTTTGTGAGTGCTAAACATGAAACTCAGTGAAACTTACCTACAACTAGAAGATATGGGTGAAAGTGGTATCTCCAATGCTTTCAGTTAATTAAAATACGAAGGTGATCTCACTAAATTGTCCCATTTCAGCACTAAATTTGAGATACCCGTGTGATAGAATTCGTCCGGTTGACTGTGTGGTATTCTGGGATCACCATCAACGCCGATTGTTTTAGTTCCACACTTTCATGACTGTGGGCTGACATCAAGCGAAAGCGCCGAGGGATTCTCGATGTGGACGACGTGCTTGTGCTCCACAACAATGCGAGGCCTCATGTAGCGATCAGAACCGCCGACAAGCTCCAGACATTTCACTGGGAGAGTCTGAACCTCCCACCATACAGTCCGGACCTCGCCCCTAGTAATTTCCACGTTTTCGGTCCGCAGAAGAAATTCCTAACAGGACAGCGATTCACGTGCAACGATGAAGCCAAGACAGTAGTCCGACGTTTGTTCTCCAGCCAGCTGGACAAATTCTACCACAATGGAATCTCAAATTTAGTACTGCGGTGGGACAAATGTCTGAATCGCTGTGGGGACTATGTGGAAAAATAGTGTAAAGTAAGTAGAATAGTATTTATATTTGTAATTACCTGTATGTCTCTTGTTTTGTCTAAAAAAATAGGGACAATGACTTTCTGATTCTCCCTCGTAGTTTTGCTAGATAAAAGTATTTAACATTTATAACGTTATAACAGTTATAAAAGTTATAAAAGTATTTAACATTTGCTTACGGAAAGTTAGTTATTTTCAATAAGTCCAAGCAGAACTTTTCTCTCGCTGGAATATGAAAAAAACCCACCTCGTTTCTTTTCATCCCTCACCGCAAAGACACATGAGAGAAAGTCCTGAACGCCACCACAACACGAGGTTTCTTTGCGATGCTTCTGCTGCTCGCAAACTCCCGTCGTGGATGTAAGCTTCGTTTAAGTGTCGCTCTAGTCTCTCTCTCTCTCTCCTCGCATTTGCATTCGTAATGAGACGAGTCATACGGCGCGGTTCCCATCGCCGACGCCAGGGGCGTCGCGAGAGGCGGCAGTTGCGGCGGCGGCTTCGATGTTTGGTGCAGACTTAGTGCGAATCCTCACGACTTGTTGGAACCAATGCACATTCTCACCAGGGTTGGCAATATTCTTATTATTATGAATAAAATATGATAAATTGAAAAATCATTCGTTATTCTTCGTAGAAAAAATAACGAATAAAAAATATATTCTTTTATTTAATGTGTCAAGAATAACGAATAAAAAGTTATTCTTTTATTCGACAAACTTTAAATGACAAATAAGAAGTTATTCTGTTATTCGACAAACTTTGAATGACGAATAGAAAATTATTCTTTTATCCGTCCAAATTTGAATGACGAATAACAAGTTATTCGTTTATTCGGCTAAATTTCAATGACGAATAACAAGATATTCTTTCATTGACGTAAATAAATGACGAATAAAATGCTATTCTTTCATTCCAGCAATACTGATTGACGAATAACAAGTAATAATTTTATTTGATCCTGAAACAAATAATGATTTATTCTTTCATTCTAAAAATATAAAAACATAATTTAAATTACACTTTTTTGTTCTTGGTAGAATAGAGGACAAATACGGTTATGCCTATTTTGCTGTAATGAAGAACTAAGTGGAATGTGAATTGTGGTTGTTCTGTTCATAATTAGAATATAATTATTATCTTATGTATTTACATACAAAATTAATAAAAATATATTGTACAATACATGTTGATATTCTTAAGGTTAATTGAGGTATTATCTTAAAAATTAAGTATAACTGGGAATTGTTTATTGAATATTTTATGACATGAATTTTTTTATGAGTATACGGATTAATTCTAATATAATACGGTTTCTTCAGATTTTCACTAACAAATATTGAATGAAAAATTATGAACAATTCGTAATAAAATTTGAATAACTGGAGTCAACATCTTAGCTTCATATCATTTAACGTGGCACATGAGAGAAGGAAATTACTAAAGTGGTTAAAGTGTTATAAAATGCTTACAAACAATTCAGAAAGTATTAATGTACTTTTCATTTTTTAACGATCAAACCCTTATAAATTATATGTTTTAGATTTAATACTTTTATTATACGCAAGTCGATAATTTAAAGGTATAATCATAATAAATGCGCTTCTATAATGAAACATCCATACGTCGAAGTATTCTTGAAGTGAGACTTTGGGTGCCCTATTTTAGATGTTTATGTTCCTGCAATTTAAACAATGTTTCTAAACCCAATCTAGTACTGAAGCTTTTGAAACATTTGTAACGCATAATTCAGAATTAAGATAACCACCCTAAATGGCATCAGTAAAATTATAGATACTTGTGACTTAAATCATGATGTTTTAATACCTTACGTACACCTTGTCAGCCATTTTAGTTGCAATTATTACACGCATTTGAAAATTTATTCTTAATTGCTTATCACATAACTGTCGTAATGTAATATTACGGCGTTTGTAATAATTATAAGAAACACCTTATTATGGATGAACTATAGAGAAGGGAACAGAGATAGGCGTTAAAATTTCTCTCCTAATGCAACATTAATAATAGTAATATTACAATTAAGTTGCACATAACCGACTCGGCGCTTCGTTATCCCGCAGCGTTAGAGTCATAGACGATCTGTCATAATAATGTTAAGAGAAATTTCATTAAACTATATATTAAATCTTATGCAATACTCACAATGCAAATGAGCATGTAGCAAGTATTATCACAAAAATACTATGTACTTCATGTATCAATATACATTTCGTCACCGGTAGAGAGATGTAGAAACAACCTCTATGACACATTGTCATAATGCGGCAACCAGAGAGAATGCAAAAGAAAGCCCCATGTGTCATTATTCACTTCCTCTTTACGAATTACATTCGGAACTCGGAAGTTTCCAAATAAAATCAATATTACATTGTGGCACTACACGTTAATATTAATCATTAGATCAAGATGCGATGCCTAGACCAGTTAATTCGTCAATTATTATATATCTGGGTTCCATTTTAAGTAATCAGTTTCGCTCGACACGGCGCGTTTGGTAAACACCACGCCTTCAGATTCATCGTAGGAAACACTCTACTGATTTCTCGTTTACACACACACAATACATTCCCTCGAGACAATATTATTTATATTATTACTTTTATTAATATCCAAATATTGCTTGAAGAACATTCACATCGTAACAATGTTCTGTTCAAAACAAGTTATTTCTTGCAATACAAAAAGTATAGCCTTTGGTGTTGTCAATTGTAACAAGAAGAAAAATACAAAAGTAATAGATATCTCGTATTTTTTATTTATTGCCAAGAAGCCTGCTCTACCGCCTGACCGTGACGGGAATGAGAAATTGGGATGGTCAGGTGTTGGGATGCTGGGATACTTTGCTTCAAATCATTAATTGTCTCGATTGGGTGAGAGAAATATATACTATAGAGCACGTTCTAGAGTTCAGAGGTATTGTGGGAGATACGACGCGACCACTAGACGACTGATGTCAGTAATGTTACTTTCTCATACACGTAGTACACAGAAAACGTTCACGATTAAAAAATCGAAAGCGAGATTTCGATGGAAATATTCGTTTCGGCGACCTTTGATTCTGAAAAAGTGGTATTTGGCATAACGTCCGTCCGTCTGTCTGTGCGCAGCGATTCTAAGCAAATGGATGAATCAATTTAATTCGCATTTTGTATTTATGGTAGAATTTACTTGTTGTCGATGCACTTGCTCTAATTTTGTTTAGTTCAAAACAAAGGGCACTTCGCATGAAGGTCAAAGTATTCTTTTGAATGTTTCTCAAAAACGACTCCAACAATTTTGTTAGTTTCCTGTACATAAAGTAAAATTAGTATGCATTACATTCGCATTAGCGGTATTTCGCTTGAAAGTTTGATATAGACGCAGTAAAATGATTTCTGTCCGTTACACTTACACATTAGTTTACTGTTTCAAGAAGCTTGAATAATATTTAGTAGTGTAAATGGACCAAGCAGACGTAGAATAGAATTTTGGTAAACTGAAATGAAAGGATAAAATAAATAGGAGAATAGCAAACATTTTGCAGATAGTAAAATACATCAATTTCTGTCTACAACGAAATTACATTTACATAACACATTTACGATATTTCTAATACTGATATGTCGCTATATGTTTCGGAATAATATTCTAAATATTTATGTTACGTTTAGATAAAATACAGTAATAATTTCATCAGAAATTTTGAGCATGAATAGGGCACCGGAAGACGACAAAAATATAGAGGACCACGCCAGAAATGACCCTTTCACTACAGAATTTTTTCTCACTCTATGCTGCATGAGTGAGAGTAAGAGATAGTATGTGAAATGGTTTTACACCGTAGAAATGTTCATGTTGAACGAATCGTTTCCATAGCTAGATCCCTGCCTAATCACAAACGACAAATGTTGACTACTGATTTTATGGACTTCATACATAAGAATGTACTATAATTTTGTTAAAATCCCTTCTTTATCCTAATTTGATAGTTTTGTGGTTTTTACATAGAAATGGATGGGAATGTGATTGGACGCGCAATAGATTTCGGGAGGGAGAAAACAATGAAAAATAGAATGTTTCTTCGATAACGAAAAAATAGAATGTTTCCTTTAAAATTTTTATAATTGACCATATAAAAGCATCATTTGTGCCTAGAATATAAATTCGTATCCCCTCTTTGACAAAATGAAGAATTTTTCTTCCGTCACTAAAAGGGCTTGCATTAACAGTAAAGCTCGCTCTTACCAAAGCGCGAATTTTACGAATGTTTTTATTTTTTATTCGTTGTAGCTTCAATATATATTTTTTAATTGTAATCCCCTCTCTTTGAAAAAATGCAAATTTAGAAAAATTTGAAAAAGGAAAGAATAAAATTTGGCTTGTAGGTTGTAAAATTCTGCACGACGAATGCAAAATGATGAAAAATAAATATATTTTCTAACCACACCCTTTTAATTTTTTTATTTCTCGATAAAAATATTTCCATGGTTATTTCAGTTTGTAAATGAAAAATAGAAAACTTGGTTCAAGTTACCTCTCTCTCCAAAAATTAGTAACGGTCGTTAAAAACGTGAACAAAACATTTTACTATACATAATATGTATAGTAAATATGTATGATATATATGAAAACGTGTCAAATTTTGAAAAACACAATTGCTTGAAACCATTCTCTTACCTTGAAAAACGTGGAACTCCGACTCATCTTTTACATATTTGAACAACAACAAAAACTTCTAAAAAGAGGTTTGAACTGAAAAAGAAATACATTCATGTGCTAAAAATATTCACTGTTCAGTAATTTCGTGAAAGATTAAAAATCACGTAAGGTGCGTGCGCGTAAAATGAACCATGATCTTAGGGGGACACTTTCTTCTGTTCTCCTATTAGTTGACCTACCAATTCTCACATGTCAGCGTATCCTCGAACGTAGTTGCATTCTATCGGTATTTTGAAAAATGTAATGTCTGGGAGGTATGGTGTCCAAACTAATGGTGTCCAAACATGTCTGTAGTAAATTCCTCTCTTTTTGTAATATTACATCCGAATATGTAATATCGAATGCTCCTCTGAATTCCATAAGATTTATATTCTTTTTCGTGTTTTCCGATCATCTAACAATCGAAGAACAGCATCTTCTGTGCCCATCTCTTTCCTAATCCATAATGTCTATTATTCAACTTTCCTTACCGTTCCAAATAATCCATTAGCCTTTTTGTGATTTATTTATGAAATATGGGCACCAGAGGTATGGGTTCATAATACTCTGGTTTGCTTGGGTCTTTTGTCATATCTTTCCTTCATGATATTACTCTCAGAATTTCCATACATCTGGAAGATATCCTTTTTGTACAAACATTATATTACTTCAACCAGCAATCCCCATAAAAGTCTATAGTAATCTTGACAATGCTTAGGTTATTCCATCTTGCTTAGTACCTTTTTTCCCTTAGTTTCGTTATCAATTTCCTGAATTCAGTCAGGATCATGCAGTTTTTTCATTATTTATCATCTTTTCCATAACTCGTTTCCCCTCTGTTCTCATCTACGTCACCTCCAAGTAACATTCTGAATATTATATGTCCTATCTCTTCCATGTTCATAAATGTCTTCCTTCTCTCATATTTCTATTCCGTATATCCATCCTTCTCACCATATCCTATGCGAATTCGAAAAGGAGTTTCAACATTTTCTCATTATTCAATTTTCCAAACTCTGCTTCATCGCCTCCTTCAAAACTACCTGAAACTCTATCTGTTTATCTATGTATCTTCTGAATACTTATGCCTCATCCATCCTCTTCTGTCACCTCTTCGATAAGTCCCTTAGCAATTTATTACTCTTTTCCTTAAGAACCCCGTGCATCATATTAGTCCGCTTCCCCTAGTTTGTTCGGCCTCGTTCTCTCTGCATTTCTTAAGTAAATTGAGTTGAATTTCAAATATAGATTTCTCCATATTACTTCTCTCTATCATATTCGTCACCTCATCTCTATTTCTTCTTTCCTCCCATGTTAATTTAATCAAATAACTCTTATTATTCTTCGCTTAACTGTCTTGCCATCATTCATTTTCCAGTTTCTTTCCTTTCTCCGTCACACTAAATATATCCCCCGCACTTTCTCTACTTTCTTTATTCACAAACTTTCACTCTTCTATCTCAAAAACACGCATTTATTCTTAATTTTCAAGTCTAGTGCAGATTTATCAAGTAACTATATAAGTTGTTTGTCCATTTATATTTGTTAGCAGCAAAACATTGTCCAATATTTGTTTTTCCAGTGCCCGTCCTCATTATTTGTCACCCTATCACACATTCGTATTCGATACAAACCATTCAAATCACTTCTTTCTCCTCATATTTTTCACAATTTTCATGATTATATCCATGCTTTCATTTTTATCCGTAAAATATTGGAAATACATATTCCCCAGAGCAAAATATTACCCTATAATGGGGTTGAAGAACCGGTACTCTCACTTCTGTATAGTTTAGAATCATTGCCACCCACGGACTCTCGTCGTACACTACCCAACTCTTTACCGGTATGTATACCTAACTTAATAATTGCGATCGTTACAAATTAAACATAGTAGTGCATAATATAGGTTATTATCAATGTTTAGTTGATTACTTAACATAAAATAAAACAATGGGAGATTCCCCCGTCCTCCTCAAGTTTATATTCAAATGAGCCCAAAGAATATACAAAAAAAACGTTGTGAGGTGAAAGGTGAAATAAAACGAGGTAGAGCAGGGTGCGACAACGATACGTCAGCCAACATGGAAAAATATTTTATGTAAATAAGGGAGATCCTTTCCTTCTTAATTTGTAAATTTCAATCTTCAAACAAATGTAAGAAATTTTCTTCATTACACAGTTAGGGAGCAAATGGACTTCTTTAAATTTTCAGCTTATTCATGTATAATGAAGGTAAAAAAATTAATTTCTTATTACAATGTAACTTTTTTGAATTAACTTCTTAACTAAAGACTTAATTTAAAAATTAACTAATAGTTTCCTCTCTTCACTTTATCGATCAATTTCCTAGGTTTCAATTCGAAAATATACTTTGTGATCGATGAATGATTGACCAATGAAAAACTAGAGATTGAAAAGAATTGCACACTCCTTCGTCAGTTTGACCACCATTCTCATTCAATTAATGTATTAATAATTCTACACTTCTTTGTGTAGATTCATTTGATACTCATTGTACCAAGAAACAGAAATAAACAAGAAAAAGGAAACGTTTTTTATTACATTACAAAAAATAAATCATTCTCGGCTGCAGCACGATAAAAGAATAACTTATCATTCATTTTACGTCAAGCAAGAGTAACTTCGTTATTACAAGTAATTTTGCCAAGTACAAGAATAACGTGTTATTCGTCATTCAATGTAAGTTGGCTAAAATAATAGCCTTTAATTTGTCATTTAAGATGGTCGAATAAAAGAATAAATTTCTTTTCCTTATTTAATGTGGGTTGAATAAAAGAATTACTTTTTTATTGGTCATTCAATTTGAGTCGCATAACTTTCTTTTCGTCATTCAATATGGATTGAATATAAGTATAACTTTTTTCGTTATTCAATGCATGTTGAATAAAAGAATAACTTTTTATTCGTCATTCAATGCATGTTGAATAAAAAAATAACTTTTTATTCGTCATTCAATGTTAGACGAATAAAAGAATAACTTATTTATTTTCTTAAAATAAAAGAATATCTTGTCTTTTGTCAATCAATGTTCATCAAATATGAAAATACATTTTATTCGTTATTTTTGTTACGTGAAATAATGAGTTATTTTAATATTCTCTAAATTTTTTATCTAAATATTGATTTATTTTGATTATGAGTAATCCTGATTCTCACTACAAGAGACGCTTCGGGTGACCCCAACGCGAGCTTCTCCGATACACACTCTTCTTTCTATACTGTATCGGTTTCTACACATTTCGAAGTCGTAGTGACGAAAATTATGCCCATGAGACAGTGACGCAACACAACTCAATTACGTTAAAGAGAAATTTAGATTTTTTAAAATTCCGTTTACTTTTTTTTATGTGCTTTAATTATTTTTTTTCATTTTTATCGACTACTTATTATGTTTAGGGACCGACAAATAATTAACACTGCTTTCGGAGGAGGTTTTTTCTTATATCGTTATGTCGGGGTAGATAATGTCAGGTTTGGTGTTACGTAACGCCAAGTTCGATAAGGTATGTTTTGTAGGGCGCTTTAAACCTTAAAGTTTGACACTGTCATTCATGAACGAACATTTTAGTGCATCAAAATGTGTCCCCTCATTTTTCGAAATGCATTAGCAATTTTCTTAACCTGTGGGGAGGGGTAGAGCTAGTTTACACAATTACTGAAGGAGGCTGAGGGGTATTGTTGCATGTGTGTTATTGAGGGGAAGGGAGTGTAAAAGTAGTAATATTTGCGTCACATAATTTATGGTCAGCTTCTTATTGAAGACACAATTTTTAAGAGGTAAACAAATTAGTTTTTTTTTTTTTCATTCAAATACACGTTTCTGTCTATGAACTTCATCATTATATTATTATGTTAAATTGTATAATACCTAATAAAGACCACACGTATTTTTAAACATGACATAATTTTATACTTTACATGTTCCTTTTGTATACTCTTCAATAAATATTTTAAATATTATATTTTATTATTTTAATTAAATGTGTTTATTAATTATTATTATTTTTTACTGCGTGCCTCATTCGTAAAACATTATATCTACGGAATTGTATTCTGTAAATGATCTTGATAATTTCTAATTGTCTGAAACAAGTGCCTGACGATTATCGATATTGGGTCAAAAGAGCGCTCGCGCTCAATCTAAAAAATATATATAAGTAGAGACCATACAATAACTTTTTTTTCATTTTGTAAAACTATTTAATATATTTTTTGTTTTAAAAGTTAGGCCAAAAAATCATTGAGTCGTTTTAGGTTGGTGTGTCATGAATCATTCGATTAGAAATGTTTTGAGAGAATTTCAGTAACAGAGACATTCAAATGGTCGGCTTGATTAGAATGACTCAACGTGAAAACTTCAACACGTGTTGACATCGTAACACTGGACATATTGATCTGCGTCGGTACAACACGCACGTTAGAAAAAGAATCATGCATCTCTGTGCCTCTATATCATTCCACATGGCAAGAGAGTAGATAAATGCGTTTTACGTGTTATTCAAAAGTGAGCGGAGCTTTCTATTACAACTATCGTTTAATTTAATTACGCGAAGAGAAACGTATTTTAAATAAAAATTTCATGGTAAGTTTATCGGTGTACTTACTAATACGTCGGAAGGTTTTAGTTTGCTTACATATTCTTTTGTCTTTTTCAGTTTTGAAATATTTAAGAGGGTACAGATAACAATTATACATGATTGATGATTATTTGGTGTTTTAAAATTATGTTTATTTACATTGAATAAACTCAATAATCGATTTATGCGACATATGGATAAATAATATGGATAAATTTTACCATGAAAAAAAAACATTGCATCTGCTAACCCATTATAAATGATCAATATATCTCTACTATGCAATCCGTTTTTTTATTTCCTGATTATAGCGTTTTATTATAAATTAAATTACTCTACTTTTGATGTTACTGCCTACCCATATATGGATTATATTACTCTATTTCAGGTACTACATTGCACCAAAGTTTGTTTGACGTTCTTAAATCTTCAAGTGTGATTCACTGTGATTTATAAATGTAAAGTTCTAAAAAATTATGCCGGATATCATTTTTACAAACGTTCTGTAACGTTGCTTGAAGCAAAACTTATAGTTCTAAAACAGGAGTTATTTTACTCAATTGATTTTAAGTTATTAACTAACAGCCAATAAACAAACAGGTTAGTATTGCATGTGATTTCAAGAAATGTAGCAGGATTAATGTACATTTATTACCTTATATTTAATGAATTATTATAGTAGGAATGCGCACATTAACACGACTCGAGAAATACTTTTGTAATATCTTTTCCGGGACCTAAATTGGCATCGAAGTGATCTCGAAATTTTTTAAAAAATTGTTTTTCTTAGAATACACTAAAATCAAAAGAAAATAGTTTTTAGAATTGAAATAAAATTGTTCCATTGTGTGAATTATTTAAAACTCATCATAAAAATATAAATACTTTAGGCGTGACCGGTTCAAAGGTGTGTTCAGTATTGGTGTCTCGTGTCTGCCTGGGCGTGGATGGAAGTATAATAATTCTCTAGTAAAATGCTCACAGTTTTAAATTTTGAGTTTAGAGAAAAAATAATGTGTGATGGAAAATTTTTAGCCGCTTTCGAGACGACTCATACTTGTTCTATGCAACGAACAATTTAATACTCAAATTGAAAAACATTATCTTTCGTTTTCAGTTCATTAAAATAAATGTTTCTAAAATTTCTGTATTTTTGTCGCTGTTAAAGGAAATGAAATTAATATTACGTATCCAACTGTATTCTGCGACACATTTTACATTGATCTGCGTGAAATATGAGATTCGGTTTTTACTGAAAATATACTTTTTATTTTTTATTAAAAATTCCCACAATACCACAAATTATCAAATTTCTTTCTTAGGAAAGAAATACTAAACTCTTAAATTTCATAACTTGTCTCATTATCTCATCTGCACTTGTCCTGACCTGCTCTGTCTTGATAGTAAGCAAAGTAATAAAACATTTTACTACCGTGGTGAAAGTAATGTATTTGAAAATTATTCACTTCTGCAGGTGGTGGCGTGTTGGGTAATTGGTGTCGATTAGGAAAAAGTTTCATGCACAGACCCATTAAGCGTAAACCGATATTATCTAAGTCTGGAATAGTGTTATTATCATATATTCGCTTGGTCACAGAATTATAGTTCGTGTGTCTTAACATATCCACATGCAAACGAATATCTCAGCATAAGAAAAACGTAAAAAGTATGTTGTTAGATTTCCACGTTCAAGAAAGGTAGTAAAATCTCGGAACAAGGAATTTGTCTTTCTATATTTGTCGTGTTCATTTTTATCCGGGAGAAGTGTAACACAGCCCGATATGTAGATAAATTTGAAATAATTTTTTATTTTATAAATACTTGAGTCTGTTATATGGATAAAATTTGGATAAAGAAAGAACGACCACAGTAGCTTGTTTTGCTTTGAACGTACTTTTAAAGAGGAGAGCGCAAGCACTAATGCCCGTTCGTCCGAATCGTGTGACGTTTTCGCCAGGGATTCCCCTCATCTGCACCGGAGTGATGTTGACTGGGTGTCTTACGTTATCCGGCAATTCAACTTCTCATTCCTAGATCATGAGGTTTGGTGGCAGAGCAGACCTGATTATCTGAATCTTGCTACAACAAAATTAACAAAACTAAATTGCATTTTTTTAAAAAATTTCTTCTCTCAAATAATATCCTCAAAAATCCTTTTTGTGAACAAAAATGTTTTCATTTAATGTCTACAATTTTAAAATCTCAGAGATTCATTTAATTTTTTAAGTCTTATGTGATTTTTCATCTGAAATGAAATTTAGAAATGTTCAGACAAATTTTTTAACTGAATGTCTATTTTTATGACATTCATTTATGAACAATTTCGTCACTTTAACCGACCTTCCTACAGAGGAGAGTCTTGTGAGTCTAAATCAATATTGCTTTAATTAACTTCTCCGTTGCCATCCACGCCAAAAGAATTTGGGATGACGTGGAGAACCTTTTGAACACACCGACTAACTCGCAGCTAATGAAATCTAATCACTTATTCAGCCGTAGAAGCAACTACTAACTCCGCCCAAACTAGCCGATCCCACTCAAACACCGGCGAGCACCCTGTAAAGTAGCCACATAATACGGACGCTGTGGGATTGCTCCTGTTCGCTTGCGGCCATTTCAAAGGAAAGCGACTGAACGGTCCCCTAGAATGCAAGCTTTGCCTCATCGTACTCCTGAGCTGCAACTTTCTATTTTATGTCCTCTCCCTTCGTTGAAGTTGCGTAATTACAATGTTTTGATTATAAATAAATCATGTTTTCCTTGATCAGATGTTTTCTTTGATCGGACCTTTCTTATATGCACTCTAGTAGAGTAAGCGTCGTAGCTTAGCCTTTTTCATTCAGAATTCTTGTGAAAGCGAAGTGTAAAAGAACAATATAATTGTAATTTATTGAAGTAGACTTTCATAGATCATTAAAATAATGTAAGGTATTTCATAATACTGACCAAAATAATAACAATAATTTTAATATAATAGTAACATTAATGATGTACACTTAATGGAACAATTCAGTATGATTGCACTAAAGGTTAGGAATAATTTTGTCATGTTAATGTTTAGTTTATAATGTAAATAATAATTCAAGCTAATGTCAATAGATTTTACATTTTAATTTAATTACTTCTATTTCTTCTTTTAGAAGAAGAAGTACTATTTTGACATTGCAGTGCACATTATGCAAATGATTTTTCACTTACTGCGTCGTGGGCCACCTTCTACTTCCTCCTTTTATCTAATAGTTTATCTTCTGCGTCTCATTGTATTTTATATATTAGTTTTCGCCATAGAGAAGTGTTTATTAAATAAACGTATGAAGTGTGTAGTACACATCCTTTTGTAAAACGTGTGTTCGACAAATTGTGAATATATGTGAGTGCCTTACATGACGTCCCGCCACCTCTAAATATTCCAAGACCACTGAGAGGTCGAAACGTTTACGTTTGAAGCTTCGACGTGGTATCACCTAGGCAGCACAGATCTGGCCGCGTAGGCATATATCATCGCAACTACGATCCACCAATTACATGACGCAAGCGAAATATTTCCTCGGCTGTAAAACACCTACATCCCTCAATGCACCATCTGCGAGAGCGCAATTCCTAAACTATAAAGCAATCAATAATTGTACAATATATGCATACTGGTTCTAAGATATTGTATTTATAACCGCATGTAATTAAAGTGAAAGTTGATAATATGATTTGGAGAAATTCATTACAGGAGTATTCAATTAAATCAACGGGAAAATTTTGTTAACAAGATTTCGCCGTTCATCTATTCCTTATTTTGTACATTATTCCCTTAAAACTAGTTTCTACCTGACTGACGATGCAGGAGAAAATTTTGCATTTAAATTTACTAATTTCATTTTCAATCACCATATCATTAAAATTGCCTTATTGTGTAAAGAATCTTCTCATAGAACTTATTACAGATTTTACGGAGAAGTTATAAGATAAAATAAATATAGCGTCAGTGACACAGTTTCGTCAGTGACAAAATTGAATTTAAGACGAAATTTTCTGGAAGTGTAGCCAGTAAAATCAGTGTCCAAGTTCTAATTTTCAATTCATCTCAAAAATGATTATGACGTAATTAATCAAATAAACAGTTGAAATAAAACGTTCTTTTCTGCTTATTGCAAATTACTACAGCGAAGAAAATTTTCTCGCCTCACTTCTCTGGAAAATAGTATCTTCTTAGATTATATGTTATACTACACAGGAGCTTAGTGATTGTGTCAGCTTGGTATGGATGAAATCCACAAGCTGGAAAGAAAAGATTATTGAAGGACGTACACATCTCTCTCAAGTACGTTTCCTGGTACCCGGTACCATCTGGATTAGTCAGATGTAGAATTTTTAAGTAACATAAGTAAATACAAAACCAGGACGTTTTTTATTAATTTGTGATTTGATATTTATGAACTGTGTTGTTGATTTCTTCACAGTGTCAATAAGGACATTCTGCCCATCATTTCAAACGAGTTTGTTTTTTCATTAAATAATTGTAGTATTTTAGAATGCTAGGTTTTAATAACTTGAAACTACTTAACATAATATTTGGAACTTTTAAGTTATTGAAACCAAGCATCACCACATTATTATAATGTTTTCAAACAATATTTTCAAAATAAGTTGTATTTGCATCTCTAACGGAATATATAGATGTTACTATTTAAAAGAAATATATTTATGCGTTCTTAGAATGACATTAAAGGGTTATTTCTTAAGAAGAGAGACAATGTATATCAAACAAAAAGCTTTTGCTCTTACATATCTCTATCAGTTTACATTTTTGTGGTGAAAATAAAAGGATAGAAGGAATCGCAACATTAGAATAACAGTGTTTTCTCCGGAGCTGTAAGTCATTCTTTGAAAGAGTGACAAGAAGGAGTTCGTGTTGGGACCCCATTTGGTAATACCTCACTTCTCAATATCTGCCGCTACAACCGGAAACATGTTTCCTTTATGGCTTCGTGGCGTGGCGGGTTCTTCAAAGGCGATTTCGTGATTGTAGCTAACAGCTGAATGCGACGGTGTTTGATGGCAGGTGGAGTTGCATGGCTGGGTGGTTATCGGATCGTTGCTTTCAAACAACTGAATCAATACTACAATTGAAATGTACACAAGAGATGAAAATAATATATCAGTTATAAATGTACATATAATTGTCATTGTTTCATTTAATTACACAAAACTGGTGACTGTGAATTCATCCATTATCGCGTCATTAGGATATATAAAACATAGTCCTCGGTGTGCGGAAAGACAACACGATTGATTGAAAGAAATTGTAACGAATTCTTCAAAAATTCTACATGAAGAAATATTCTTGTTTTCCTAAATTACAGAAATTTGATTTCAAGATTAAGCATAACTGATTGATTTAACTGCGACTTCATTCATGGAGTTATGTCACATCTATTTTATTGCTATCTCTATTATATATGTGGTACAATAATTATTCACAATCATTTTTCCCATCCTGATGGGTATCCACACAAAAATGTCGAGAAGTTAATCCTTCGTCTTATGCTACTTATAATTTCTTTTCTCGTTGTGTTCCATTTAGCTCCGAGTTTTCGGTTTTCCTAGAAAATAAGAAGAGCGTGGAACCATTTGCCTCCCAAGGACTGTGTAGTTTTAAAAGAGTAATCTGATACAATACAACATTTGTTAAATAAAATTAATTTTCTTGAATAAAAGTTCAATCGATCCATTGCAAAAATTATGGATTGAAAACCTTTCATGAAGATTCACTTTCACATTGCGCAGAAATGGTATCCAAATGAAACCAATACCTGAAAAATATTCATCAATTATACATATGATGGAGAGTATATGTTGCAATGAGGGATTAATATTAAAACAGTGTTTAAGGGGTGTGAATACTTATCCCTCCACCTCCTTTGGCTGCTTAGATCAACAAGAAAGAATGGAGTGTCATTGTGTCAACCACTTGTGAACCCACTGCTGCCTCCAAGGGTTGAGAGTGACCGCATACTAGTACACACATGGACCTTGCATAGTTACGTCATTGAATTGTTACGGACATATTGGTTGATCTCTGCAATTAAAGTGTTTGTAGAATAACTGTGTGTAATCACTTTTTTTATTTAAATCTGGAATCAGTATGCTAAAAATACCTTCAAACTGTTCACTGTGACATAACCCATGAGCTTCATAGTTAATATTGTTCCACAATTTATTTGTCTCTACATAATTGTTTAGAAAAGTATGATCAGCTTAACACCCCGGCTACTGGAATAGACCTGGTACGACCTGAAGGGTAAACGCGCATTAGGTGACCTTAACGGACGCACTTAGCTACAATATAAGACATCGCGGTCGGCGTGTTCCCATGCGATACACTCGCGGTCACTGACCAGGTCTGGTCGTCAAGAATCGCTTCTTCTGTTCGAAATGCATCTGAGTTAGCGCATTAGCATTAGCCACAACGACCAGCACCTTTCTTTTGCTATCAGAGAGTATTTCAACAATGCCTCGTGAGAATCATTTTGATACGAAAAGACTAATTGCAAAAATTGAAGTTGGATATGGGACTTACCAAGTGATAATTCCAATAAAAATATTAAGTGCCGCATTTGGAGAGAAGTGAAAAACGTTTTTGGCGGTAAATCTTGGCGAAAAGGGAAAGACAGCACTTGAAATATGCCCCTGGAAATTTTCATGTAATTAAAGAATTTGTTTTCATTATGTTTAATGTATATATAGTAAGAGTAATAGAATCCCTTTGTTTGTCTTTCACGTAATTGTGGCCGCAGCTAAAAATCTTCTGGGAATCTCTCTTTTTCTACTTTCGTTTAACAATAGACTCAAACACAGCTAGTTCCCCCAAGTCCATTTGAAAGAAACCTGTGAAATCACCTAATGCGCTTCCTGTAAGGCGCGAGAAAACTTTTCGATGGTAACATGAGGATTAAAAACCCGGTCATCGAGCTTGCAGTTTAATCCATTTAAGCAGATTCCAAGATGTTCTTTAATAATAATAATAACAATATTCAACTATTGAGATGACAAGGCAGTTTATTCCTCAGTATAACGACACATCGGTACGCAGAACTTAAAATGTGAATCGTGGAAACACAAATAACAAGATATATCATGTCAGTAACTGTTCGCAACTCTTATTTCAACGTTTCTGCGTCATACGTATATGTGTAACAATGAAAATGTTTGAATGAAATTGGAACACGGCACCAAAACTCGAACTCGGGGAAAAGGACATAATAAATAATAGAGTGCTTTACATTTTATAATTACTAATCCCTTGTCAAAAGTAACATTTAAGCTATGTTACTTTTGACACTGTATTAGATGACCTAAAATGTAATGCGTATATTATTATGTTATCTTATGCATGTATTATTAATGATGTTATATGTAACATAACATAATTAATCTGTTACATGGTTGTGTGGTTCACCAAAGTTGATGAGGTTTCAGTAAGCACTGTATTTTTGTTCATATAATACATTTAACAGAAAATGAGAACAAAATGATAAACGAGTTATTTTTGTGAAAAACGAAAAAAAAAGAAAGAGTTTTTTTAATTTGCCTAGACCTCTAACTTGTTGACCAAATTCCACATATATCATACACATTAAATGTATAATTTAATAAACTTTAATTTGTGTGATATCAATTTTTCTGTAAAATGCATTATTCGTGAGTTAATTGCAAATATGCAAAAATAAATCCGAAATTTTTGAAAATTTTTAGCACCCTTCACCCCCCCCCCCCCCCCTTCACCTCGAGCATAAGGAGAAATTTCGTGCAAACTTCATATTACTCTTTTTACATTTAAGAGAAGAGAACAAAACCATTTCCAGCCTTCCGCGAATTAATCAGAGATACAGCCAGTTTTCGGCCTTTGTTTCCTACCTAAAAGCTTTTATTTAATTACCTAATGTGAACTATAATACATTTTTATTCGCTGAAGACAAAATTCTGTCATCATCCTAGATGAGCAAGATTTTATTTTCACCTTAAAAAAAACGTTACAAAATAATATAAATTACAGCCGTATGTCCAATTCCTATCCAAACCAGAGATATTGAATTTGTGATTGCAACATATACCACTGTTTCATATCTCACTATTGACTTTAAGACTTTATTTTAAAACAAATTCGTAGTTAAGTCTCCTGATCCCGATTCCTTTCGTTAGTCTGGTAGTTCTCTGAAATTCAAAAATAAATCACGGTTTTGACTCATTGATTCTCAGATAGTCCTTTCGTGCAAAGTGAACGATTCGTGGAAACAAAAATCGATGTGTGTTACATGAAACACTTGTCACAAGAACTGCGAGTGACATCGACGCCGACTGGAATGTTATATCTCTGATGAGAACTAGTTTCTCTTGCGACGTTGAAAACAGGGAGCATGCCACCAACACTGAATTAAATTAGTCTGTTTCATTAAAATTCCGTTGTAAATTAACAGGATTAGATTAGTAGATATGATTTTTAATCAGCAGTTTTATTCACATACATGTCCATTATTAAATTATCTATTTAATTATGTAGAGCCAACAAATAAAGGTATTATTAAATTTTTTATTATTTGTCTTTTTCATTTCTTCGTTAAGGTCGTCATTTAACTATTAGAAATTAGGAATATGAATATAAATGTAACATCAACTAATAATTAGCATTAGTTTAGTAATTTTTGGGGAATTTAATACGGCAGTAAGTTTCTCCCAAATTGTTGTATAAGATGTAGATTGTTATTTTATTATCTACACATTTACAACCCAATAATTACCATGACGAGGTGAGATAATGTGATATCATTGTTCAGAAGTGCATCAATTTCATTGCAATGAAAGGGCGTTCGTTGCTAAGCGAAGGAGCGTGAGAAACCTCGCGATCACTTCAGTCGCCAAAGTGAAGATGTCCGAAAATCATTTCTTGAGGAGAGCTACTCGATCCATCTGAAGATTCTTCTGTCTCCGAGGTGAAGAAAAAGAAGAAAAGGAGAGGAATACGGAAAATAAATTCGTACATTTCTCAGGTACGACACAAAGGGATGCATACGCAGAAATCGTATAACGTTCTGGGGGAATATTTAATAATTATTTACCGATATAGAATGTAGTTATTCAGATATCCCTCCGAAGAATATTTTTCTGGCATAATCTTACTACAAAGGAAACTGCACAGTTAATTATATAGCAAAATCTGCAGTAAATTTTCACTTTCGCTGAAATGTTAAATCTGCCTCTAACTTACGGCACTTGATCAGAATTGATGGGATGATCCCTCGCTTACTACCGGAGAGTAAAATAGTTTTGTTTTTCCCCATGATCACAGGCAGTTGTAACTGCTTTTTGACAGTAACTTTATTGTTATTATTATTTATTTCATTCAACTAACAAAAATTTAACTTAAATTGACGACATGTCCTCAGATCTGGATGCACGTATCCCAGGGACATACGCATTATGTAACACAATCCCACTGGAATTTCTACCTTCAGAGGCAAAGCGCAGAGGAACAGGACGATTATTTAGATATTAAGAACGATTTCGGGGATTTTCACTGCGTCCTGCTCAAGCCAATCACCGGGTGGAAGACAGATGCGAATGCTATAATGAGGGAGAGAAGGTCTTAAGTTTCTCCATCAATCGGACTGTGCAAAAGAATACCAGAAAAAACTTCAAGAATTGGATCAAGAAATGGAGCATAAGGAAAATCGAGTAAGTGTGAAGAACAAACGTTTCTCATTGACTACCTGAATGTGAATTTAATATGTACTTAATGTTTGGTCTGATCAATTCAATTTAAGATTTTTTAAAGATTGGATGGAATAGAATTGATGGTCTATTCACCCCTGATACTGAGAATATATATATATGGAAACACAGGTGCGTTGATTAAGGAAGAGAGGATCAAAATCTACTCGCATCTGTATGAAACAACTCTCTCGCAATGATAGAAGACGCAACTAGAATGGGTGAACAGTTACTACTCTGAGATACCAGAAATACGTAGAAGTTCAATTATAGTGAGACATTATCTACAAAATTGATGCTTAATACATCGCAATATTATCAATTTTCATTATTCAGAATAGCAAAGAAAATCCGACACAAAAGCGATGATGAATTGGAGAACCTATGTATCCAGCTAACTATGGTCGATGCTTAGAATATTCAAGGAATAGTATTTAATTATGTATTTCATTTTTTCGTGTAATGGAATTCACCTTACGATTTGAAATGATGAAGTTGATAATTCCGCCATGATATTGAGAAGTGAATAGAGACGCAAAAGTATTGGTGAATGTAACACGCGAATGAAAGTATTTAATACCTTTTCCTTCAAAAGACATTTCTTAGGAACTTAACCGAACGAAATGCAAGAAACTTAATGAAACGAATTAATAATTCGAAGATAGAACTGTATGAAGTGAAATTCAATAATATGATACTTCTGTTAACTGCACCATGGTACACTACTTTTAGTTTTTTCCCCTAATCTCAAATATAAATTCATTTCAGAGTTCATTGAATATTGTTATAGCAATAGAAATTGCTGAATGGATAGAATGGACGACTGCGAATAGTAGTCTATTTATCATTTCATTTACTGAACTAAACACCTACGAGGAATATATGTGGATTAAAACATCTAGTCTCTGTACTTTCCAATGTTCCCAATAACAATCGAAATAAAATTATGTATTTCTGAATTACGAGAATCAATAGTAGTTTTAGATGTTTTGCTGTTCCTTTTTATAAAATATTTTGTTCATTTCGCAACTGAAAAATGTAATAAATATTCGAAATAGAATTTAAAGAAGAAAACACGTAATTCGTTTTACGTTTTGGACTAAATAAATAATTTCAGGTCATGCACGCAGATGTATTACTCAACTAAGATATGAAACATATGTTTTTTGGATATTTAAAATGAATTTTTACTTATTAAATTGAAATATAGTTTTATTTATTGTATTTCATAATTTTTTTATTTTCTGTATCTTTTTTAGTTTGTATTCAACTTTATCTTTTTTTGTTTGTAAACGTGTATGGGTCTGCGATTCGGATGGAGGATCCGTCTAGGAATAATGAGGATCACAGGTGGGGTGACGCGCCTGCAGGATGGAGATGCGTGGGTTAGCGGGCGATGCGACATCAAGGAGAAGGAGGGAGGATAGTCACAAGAACTGGGGTGAAAGCTCCCTTCGGAACATATTTTAATATAAATATATAAGTTACAGTACTACTATTATGTGAAGTCAACCTTCACTAAATAAAGAACGCGCTATTAAACTCCTTCGTAATTATTAACCATAGTTGTGTATAAAATGCATACAATCTACTTGCTTTCCCCATATCTAGAATATCTCGATCTAGTGATCGAGAATCAAACCCCGAACTTAGCCGAGTGGTCCACAAGGGGTAAATGGGTGGACTAGTCGCTCATCACCTCCCGCGGGAGGTAACACTCACCAACAGTGCCAAGTTGTAGGTTGCTGATGTATGTACGCTCTCCTTGATCGCGAGTTCAGGGCTCAGTGTGTCACGTTTTTAAGCTCTCGAGACGACAGCTTCTGACTCCTTTTTGAATTCGTAACTGTTTTTAAGCACCTGTTCCGAGGTCACCGTACCGTTCAATCGCGCATCGTAGGTCACCACGGATTGAAACAATGAAAGTTGAATGAATGCAACCTACACTGCTTTTGCTACCTCAGCAAGGGCTTCACCTTGATAAATACGTTTGCTTCACTTCCACGTGTCAAAATTGTGACTTTCTTGGAAGTGCCAGAGTATTGGGTAAAATCTAGACCGTCCCTTACACAGAACCAAATGATGACATATTTCATTTCATCAAAAAGAACATTCGAAAGGGATTTCAGTCCATATAAATACAGTAAATGGAAAGCATACAATGAAAAAAGTTATAATTCTACATTCTCCATGACGTCAGACCAAAATATGTGCACATTTATTTACTTAAGAGAAACCTGTAACAATTTCTCATTCATGTTATTTACATTTGAAATGTGTTACAAAATTAGCGATTTAGAATATATTCTGTGATATTAAAATGAAATTCCTGGTATGAAAAAAGCATAGTAAATGTTAATTTTTGTAAGTTTTTAAATATTTTTAGTGCTCGAAGTACATCATTTTCCAACCTAACAAAGTGAATAGTTACCCCAAAATGTGCACAAGTTATATATATATATATATATATATATAATGTTCTTACTTACTAAGAATTTATAATACTACAACCTCTCGGCGTAAGCAACACATTCTGATATATTTTATTGGAGAAATTAATATTCTCACGTAACCTTTCTGTTTGGTGTTTTTAAACACAGTCTACCGCGTTTAAAACACGTTGTTTTCAATATTTCCATTCATCCGCCGTTTATCAAATCCTTGAACCCTTTTGATTAATTTATCTTCTGCTAAATATGTACGAGCCAGGAAGTATCATTTGGCTTCTTCAGTCTCCACTACATGGATATCAAGGATGTACTCATTCGCTAATATTGTAACAACCACATCAATCATATCGCCGCTATAACATGAGCTTCCGTGATCCCTCTCACACCCCCACCTTGTATCGGAGGGGTTGAACCCTTCGTCCAATTATCCCCACTCAACGGCCTCCGGTTGATTACTGCAACACGAGATTCCGTACGTGGCGCAGGCCATGCATTAATCACTCATTTGTTACCAAGATCGATATTTTGATTGGAACATTTATGGAGCATGTCGGCATTCCAAAGAGGAAAAAGCGAGGCGCAGATGATATAAAATTATGTTCCGATAAAACGTATGTTACTGTAACAGGGAATGGCCTAGTGTCCGCCTTGTACCGCTCATCTACTATGGGAGCGTCCACACACTCCTTAATTCACGTTGGTTCTCGTGAGATTTTTATTAAGGTGTTTGCTTCCCCTGCACCAGACGTGTATTCATTCTAGTACCTTCTATTCATCAACTAGCCGGTAAATGTTGTACTCAAGTCTTTTTTTTTTTCAAAGTATGTCGTTTCATTCTTTAAAAGTGAAGAGTAGTATAATACTATTAATAATAATAATGAACAAAATACCAACAAATTGTATCTAATAAACACAAAAATGTTATTTCACAAGTACATATTATTATAAAACGATAGGTTATTCGGAAATATTGTTTGTAAATCGGGACTGTGAAAATAACTCAAAATTTAAGATTAATTATTGCAATAGACCGCCGTCCCTTGGCAAAAGACAAATACAAAATCCGCCTCTATGCGAAGGAAACCCGGAGGAAAACCCGGGCCAGAATAGGATTATTTTCATTAATAAAAAAATATTTTTGTCTTTAATACATCTCAATTAAAATTAGAGAAATTGGTATATTCGAGTTCTTTGGAGTGTCTAACACTTTCTGCATCTTGATTCCTTACAAAACTAGAGTAAGGTCTAATTCGAACATAGTTCTCACAGGGTTATGCAACTTGGCGGGGAACTAAGCGTATACGCAATGCGATGTGCTCCTACAAGTAACTTACTCACTTTCAAGTTCAGAAATCTTAATCTCTTGTGAGAATATAATTTTGGTTACTTAAAGTACGACACTACAGACGGATGGTATTGAGAGTGTTAACGATGCAAAGTCACCAAGGTAATGAAAGAATGACAAAAAAAATCTTTAACCCCCTGGGTATTATGTGCCCTATTATACCTTAATAACGTTGCTCTCATGGGTAGAAAGCTAAGCATAGAAATCATGGAACATGTGAGATAGCAAAACTTGGTTTAGAACGACTTTGGAGGGCTAGTTAATGGATGTTTTCACTATCGTGAAAATTAATGATGAGCATACACGTTTAGTTTTTTCCGCAGATAAAAGCGAAACATGTACTGTTCAAGTTTAAACTGGTTTTAAAATTGGTTTGTGTGTTACTATCTGTGCGTTTAACTATTTCATTAATTAATTAATGTATTATTGTTGTTAACATGCGTTTTGACGTACTTATTTGAAGTGATGATTTATTAATAATAACAACAAACTTTGTCAAAAAACAGTTACAAACTGCGTATGACCACGTGGAGGACAATAAACTATTATTTGAAATACTATCAACGATATTATTTTCTTTGGTTTAGAAAATGTGTTTAAAAATGTTAAAACGTAGTATCTATTATCGCGAGAGCATTGTGAATAGTTTTCCAACTATGTGTTTCATAGGCATTATCGCAAATATGATGTAAATTTTTCATTACTTGAATAATTTTACACGTGAGACTTCTCTAAAACAAATTTTCGTAGTACATTATTGCCTGTTTTATTGCAATGAATAATTTATCTTTGAATATATTGTATACTCATACATCTCGATTTTTAGATTCATCGTCGTAAAGACTAGACTATGTGATACACACCATATAATTTTTTTAAGTTTCCTGATTTCTTTTCTAATCGCCGCACTGGGTTATAATAAACCAATGCATCGTTTTGAAAGTAGAAAATAAAATAGTGTAAATGTTTAATTTCGTTTCTTCAAAAATACTTATTTGATTATTCATTGGTGTAAAGGATGTTGATTAACACCTTCTCAAAATAATTTGTTTGCTCACCAATCATAGTTCAGTTATAGTTCACAAAAAGACTCAGTTATCATGTTCCTAAGCTACAAAAATTCGAATGTCACATGCACCATGCACCATCGTTAAATTTTGATAATATTTTTGAGTTAAATTTCTTATCGAACAGATTAACTGTAGGTTGTGATGAAATTAAATACGGAGATTTAATTTCTATAGTTGGCGACATCATTAAAGGAGCCTGTATCACATAATCAAGCAAACAAGCTCTCTATCTGCGCGCAGTGTCTCTGAAGATGACGACAGTGTCACCAAACAATGTATTTAAAAGATATAAAATTGTTTGCGGCTTCTATTTGATCATCTTCTTTACATTTTTCTTTGAGTTCCTTTGGTAAATCT
Organism: Laupala kohalensis; assembly: GCA_002313205.1. Lineage (NCBI taxonomy): Eukaryota > Metazoa > Arthropoda > Insecta > Orthoptera > Trigonidiidae > Laupala > Laupala kohalensis. The sequence goes on from NNCF01126682.1 coordinate 202,293, forward strand.
GACACCGATCTTTCTCGTTTACCCGCTCACCGTGCACGGGTTGAGGGTGGGAGTAGGGTGGGGATATATGGGGGTCATTGCTCCTCACTGTCCCTGGGGAGTGAAGGGGTGAAGACGAGGTTAATTGCGCACACGTCGCTCTGAGCCGCAGCTTTAGCCATGTGGACGAGAATCGGTGCAACACAATGTGCGCGTGTGGTCACTCACGTCGTCACTGAGCCGTCTCTAACCTTAAACGCTTCTCAACTGTTTCTCGCATCAAGTGGCTTTTCGCTTGTCTTTGCGCTTGTTGTAAGAAGAAGGAAACAAAGACCTAGGAAGTACTTATATTCCCTTCCTTGTTTAGAGGACATTCACATACGAGTTGAATTAGTTTGATATACGTCTTCTGCTACTAATTATATTGCAAGTTAAAACGACCTGATATTGTAGATTAATGTTTTAGTCAGCAGATGAAGTCTCATACATGAGACGAAAGTTTGTTAAATTTATTTATGTTTTAATATTTTGAATATTGTTAAAGTTGTTTAGTGTTTTAAATCTTTGTTAAATGTCTCTATTATGCACATGTAAGAAATAAAGAAGAATAAATTGTCTGCAATATAAGGTCGTTTAAACTTTCAAAATTCTCACACGAGTATTATGGTACACTGTAGTGAGGGAAAGGGATCCGGAAATTGTGACAAAAAATATATAATACTTACTTGAAACTATCATTGATCAGAAAATGTGTATCACTTTCTTATAAAACCCCCCCCCTCCACCAAATTCTTGAACTTTTCGACGATTGTGAAATGCAAAGGTCTAGAAATTGTGTGACAGGATGGCATTGTGAAGCTTTAAAAAGTGTAACACCACACCACAAGACCAGATGCAGAGTGGTTCTTTAGAGTAGAAGCGAGATTTAACCATAAATACCACAACCCTTATGGTAGATATCGCTGCCACCAGCTCGGTTTCCCAAGCAATTAAACACACGTGTAATAACAATAACTAATTAATTAATTCAAATTAAATAGAGATCTGAATATTTACAAACGTAGACAAACTCTAAAAATCATCAATACATATGAAAATCTGTTATTACACAAGTAATGCTGTTAGAAAGCATCGATTATACATAAATAAATTGAGTTGAAGTCAACAACTTCGGAAAAACCGCTCTAGGTTATCTGAGTCTCCAAAATTATAAGTACTTTCGAATAAACAAACTGTTACAAGTTACGTTATTCACAACTATTAGAAAATAAATTTAAATTACCACTGTAATTCTTAAGCGGTCTGACGACCAAACTAGCCAGGTCACATCTCAGAAATCCGCGAACTTCAGTTCACACAATAAACGTCCTCGAGGATCTTCAATCCTCCCAATATATACGGAGCGAAGATCACGTGACCACGCCTTCGTTACCACCATGAGCACTCCAAATCATCTTGGTCACCCCTCAGCTTCTGAGAACACTGTGTCTTTACCGATATGACGAGCAGCCAGGTGCTCCGATGTGTCCTTTCCGGGACGGCTATTGTTCAGTATCCGGTGTAAGTACTCCCTTCACACTGATCACATGCTTCTGCAACATTCTTCTGAGACTCCCGACATTCCGTAAAGGGCTTCGTCTGGGTCAAACCCTTTCACAGAAATATTATAATACAAAGGTGGTCATAAACTTCGGCCTACATTCCTCGCCGGGCATTCCTACCCAATTTTCAGAAGTAAATGGAAACGGTCCAACAATAACACAAAGAAAGGGAAGGCTTAGTGGCGGTCACTTTTCCTAATCAGTGGCGTCCGGCTAAGCTTCTCAATGACGCTCCCACTTCAGCGAAAAGCGTAAAAATAACATTTCACAAACGGGTAGAATGTCTTGGTTGTGATGTTACAAAAGCAAAAAATTTGCGTGATGTTCAATGTGAATGAACCCTTATGTCGAAGTTAAGAATGTTCCCTCAATAGGCTTAAAGAAACTACTTGAGGTTAACATTTAGACCATCATCGCACTCTGGTCACATTAACTCCTGATTATGACGTCCGTACTTATTTTAATGACGGCTGTGTGAGCCTGGAGGGAGAGAGGATGTTGAGGTATGTGAACAAACTCGTATGACGTCACTGCGTCTAGAACCTTTAAGCCATTAAGCGCTCCACCCACTGAGACTCCACGCTGACTCTTGGAATATATTAAAAGACATTTTGAAAGTTATTTCAGGAGAAACTGGAGAGAAATCCACTTTTGATTCCGGTGTGACTCCCCTCCTGTCGGAGAAGTCACAACAGGAAACTCTAAAATATTAAATCCATCGATATCTCAAAGTTCAATTTTCTACTATTTCTATATTTTATTTGCAATAAGATATTCCAATAAAACAAATAAACACAACATCTATCATATTCAAGTTAAAACTCACGATTCCAGTATTTTTAATGCTTTAATATTTTCACTTTGTTTAATATTATGACATTTTGTGATATAATAAAAACACTTTAAAATATGCTAATTGTTGTTCATTCTTTGTAACTACACATGCCTTATTTGTACAAAACTTAACTATAGTTGCATTATTTTTGTTCCACACCGATGAGGGTCTCTTCAGTTTTTCTACGGGTACATTGATACGTGTTTTCAACAATAATTTATTATTATTTTAAAGATGGGATTACCATTCTTGTCGACTATATAACTGGATCATCGTGTAAAGTAAACACGATACAATAAGTTAGCTTCGCTTCCGTAGAAGAGTGAAAATATCCGTTTGCATCGCTATTATCTTCCACACAGTGTCTGTTCTACCAATAATGACGTTGACTGTGAAGCTTAAATCCTCGCAATTTTATTTTCTCTCATTCTTTTTACCGTACTGCAATTATATTTGGTACAATGTTAGTATTACAAATACAACTAATTCTGTTTATATAAGCTATCAACCAGGACATAAGAGTGTTACGACTCAATTTGATGATGATTTCATGAATGTCTTTGAGTACCGTGATTATTTCTTTCATCATCTAACTAGATGGTTTTACTGACCCGTAGTTACTTATGTTATAGAGTTTGCTATAGAGTTATAACAGTTAGATGAAATTTTCAATTTAAACTGATGAATTAAATATTTACAGTATGATAAAACTCTATTTTCCTGATCGTGGTGAACCTCAGTGAAACGGTTAATGCATGTGCCTACACCATTTCCTGGAACGGCGATTGCTCCCGACTGAGTACACCCGTTTATTCTGTTCATTATCACCACCATCTTCCTACAAACCATTCATCATTTACGCGAAAGTACATTGCAATCTTCATTAAATGAATTCCAGTATTCAGCTCTAAACTCTTACGGAAAGAAAAATTCAGTTCCACATAGAAATTTTACCGAAATGACAGCATTTCATGTAGTTATATGAAGACAAATTACCCTCCACATTTGCGTAGTTATAGCGCGCTGACTTAGGAATATTAAGGTCCATAGATCCTGTCCTGTCAGGTGTATTCTTATATGTGGCCTGATTAATTTTTGAGGGTGTATGGTAAAGGTTCACCGAGTTTTCTTTCGAATCTAAGAGAGGAGTATCTTCTGAGAGATTAATTAATCAAGTGAGTCTCACGTTCATTTTACAGTGTACATATATTTATACACAAAAAAAGCCTCCGTAATTTGAAGTCCCTTAATTCGAAAACTCGTATATTTTATTCTAATCGTTCACTATAGAATACCATGTTGAACCAAACTGTTGCAGACAAAGACTGTAAGGTGAAAGCGATACCTAGTAGTGAACAAGTAAAACGGTCTGGTCAATTCAACATGATTATTTCTGCCAAGAATATTTATGTAATTGTTATTTTGTGATATGTGAACATGGGAAAACTCCCCATATAATTTACTTTAATAGTTCATTTTCTAAACTTTTTCATCAGATTGCAATCATTTCCACATCATTTCCACAAGCTGTTTCATAATCGAATAAAAATGATCATGCCTTCAAATTCTTTCCTTGCATTTATTCGTTTTCCTATTATATATGCTTGTCTGTGTGTTCATATGCGTTTTTCAAATCCATTTTTCTTCCGTCTTGGACTCCGATTGCCCTTTCCCCCCGCTATTTCCTTCCTTAACTTTCTATTACATTCTTCTGACACTCCACTATTTCTCTTATTGCATTCCTTTACTCGTCTCATTTCCTTTCCAATTCCCTCTCCCATCTTGACCTCTCACCTTAATCCTCGCCCCCACTTCCCCTTCCGTCTCTGTTCCCTTATCACCCCTTCAGGTCCTTCCATCGTCGTTTGCTTCGTCCACCACTGGTCGCGTCGCTCGACCATCGCCATTGAATATTCATCGACCCTCAAACGCCCTTCCAATCCCCTTCCCCACCAGCAGCCGCCACCTCGCACCTCCATCCAACACCGCCGGACTTCCCCTCAGGAGTGCCAACCTCGGAAAGGCATTTTCACAGCCCCAACACAATGCAACTAACGTATTTCTTTTAGAATTGTAGATTACTTTCGATCATCCCTAGTCTCTACACTTTAAGAGTATTGAACTTGAAGAATACTATTTTTGATTCTGGTTCTTATATCTATTTCCTGATCCAAGTATTTCCCAAAGGCATATTTTTAAATGAAATATCTATCAGACTGAACTGAATATTACGATACAACTCGCAGTAGTGGTATTCCAGGGAATAAAGCTAAGATAATATTAAAAAAATATTTGATAGTTATATTTGTCAGTTATGTCAGTTTTCAAATCTTTCAGTAATTTTTTTTTAAAGAAATTGAATTATTGTATCCATGTGCATTAAAGTTAATTCACAAAATAATGATGCTATTAGTTATAACAAGAATAAAAAAAGTAATAATATCATAACTCATTCTTGAAGTTCTTGAAGTTATCGAAATTGTATTGTATTAATATTCTTTTTCTTCCATACGCGTTTGTATTTACTTTCTCAAAACCTTAGATTCGTATTACTGCATCTTAATTAGTTTTATCCTATATATTGCGATGTTTTGTTTTTTCTAACGTGTCAAAAATGGAATAAACAATAAGTGCAATATTACTCTTATATTTTCGTTGGCAGAACTTTTGGAGAAGTTGTAGAAATGGTAAAAAAAATTTAGTGTAAATAAAGTCAAGCCAATCAATAATCATAATTCATTGTTTTTGGAAACTTGACCACACTGCAAATATCTTTGTTTCAACCATTTTCTAATTTTTTAAATAAGAGTTCATTATTATACTTTCTAGTAAAAAATCAGGGAAGTAGCGTCCGCAGAGTCATGAAGAAATTTGTCTCTTTTTAAACGAAGCCGAGTTTTCGTGTACGTAAGGCTCAGTTCAATTAATTTTGTTTGTCTAAAAACTTGCGTGTACAAAATTGCATACTTTTAGATCCAGTAGTATTTGAGAAAATAAATCTACATTCAATTATTAGTCGTTTATGTCGTGCGATCTGCAATAATACATACTTACCGAATCTCTGCTAGAAATTCATAGACATATTAACAGTTTAAAATATTAACTTTATAATGTATGAAATTGGTATCTAGCGAAAAATGAAACTTACTTATGTAACCTGCCGATTATATTAGTAAATGTGATAATTCTTACAGTATATTGCAAGATAAGCAAATATAAGCTATGTGCGAATAGAAAATGAGAGTTTATTATCAATGCCAAAAATGACCTATAAATATCAAACTGTTACTGTTACTGAAGTCAAAATTAGCTGCCTAAGACATAAACTTCTTTTTGTAATGCATTCAAAGTCATTTCTCTAGTTCGCATTGGATGATTTGATACGTTCGTTATCGGATAAATAAAATTATTTACATGTGTACTTTCGCACATCATAACACTTTCGAAATTATAACAAATATTTGCAAATAGACTCCTGGGGTCAGTTCGCTTATGTCTGAAGAGATCCCAATTTTTATTTTGACCGATTTCAATACTTTCCTTGTACATTATTTTTAATTGAAAATTTAAAATGTTAAATTTAGTACCAATGTTTTCGTAACACATTATGATTTTGATTACAATAAATTCAAAAAATTAATTTCCTTTGTGGTATTGGAACAATGGAGTGTGCGTATTTCAGTGTTACTTGAGGCAATTCATGAAATACGGCAGGCACTTCAAAGAAATTAGAAGATGCGATTAAATAGCCAATTTACGAAACAATAAAAATAAAATTCTATTAAAATCACTTAGCAATTCACTATCACTTTCGTTAGTTTCTCAGTGCATCGCCATTTTCTGTATCCTGGCAACTGAAAGATTCGTCCGTCTGATTACATTTTTTATTGCTTGGATTTTAAAGTGATAATGAAGTTGCATGCAGCACGAAGTTTTCTTATCTTTTATGAGAGAGAATATATCGGGGAACGGACTGTTTCATGATTATTGAATATGTTAATAGACGCGATTTGCAAATGACGTGAATTAAATGAGTGGGGCATTTTCTAAAAGTGTGTATTTAGTCTATTCGTGAATAGGGGTTTTACTTGAGCTATTTAAAGAATTGTACCCTTTTTCTGATTTTATCTGAGCAATTATCTCGTATTTTAAAGTCAGAGTTGTGCAATTAATAGTAACCACCGATATTTATCATGTGATGGTAATAAGAATCACTTTCAGTATTCATCGGTAATTTTATTTTCAGATGCTCCAAACATATATAAAGTATGAAAATAAAAATAAGTTATTCTTATACAATATTGTTCTATTGCAAAAGTAAACGGATACTTTAAATAAAAATTGTTTGCACCTCAATGAATGTTGATGTTAAAACTAGATGGAACTGCTGGGTCTTTCCCTATGCCACTCTCATATCTTTCTTGGGGTTACACAAGTCGGATATATCCGACTGGAGAGAAGCTTTCCTTTCCACCTCTCAGGCGAGTTGGTGAGAGAAAATATCTAATGGGGTCAACTTAGTCTAGTGTATAATGAGCCTGTACTTGATTAAAATATACCTCAAACAACTTATTTGTGCACCTAGTTGTTTCCTAAATTCCGTATTAAATATGGACGTATTTTTGTACTTTGATCCCTGATCTTCAGTTTTTTATTGAAACTTCAATCTTTACCTATTTCATTTGAAGTCTGATCTCCAATACTTTAATTTAAAATCTAATGGGAACAAAAATTGAACTCTGTTCATCGTGTCAGAAAACAGACTAGTGATGACAAGGGGACTATACACAGGAGATGGCACTCACGGAGTGGCAGTATGTAGCACGAAAAGCGTCGTCAGCTCACTCGGCATCATGAACCCTCAGCGCCATCTCACTCTGGTTATTGTAACTTCTTCAATTGCAGTTCCCGCTCGAGTGATGCTCAGCTGATTGTCGTCGTCAGGTGATCAAGTATTAACAAATTATAACAAACATAGCAACATGACAAATTAACATGTTATAAACACAAAATATGTTTACAAAAATGCAGAAACACAAACATGTTATAATATTGTATTGTATTAACCAGAAAGTTTTTCAGTGTCTGTGCGTAGATTTAAACGCCCGTGTGTTTTTTTATAAATATCATTTCTGAAATACAACGTTAGTAATAATTAACTTCTATGTCCAAAATTAATATGTTTTCCCAATCCATCAAGTAATCATTATTAATGCGACGTGAGGTAACTACACTTTGTTCTACTGATTTTCAATTTCATTTGTGTTCCTGCCTTCTAGTGTTTAACCCTCTTTTTGTTTGAACTACATAGCTAGCATTACAATCTTTACATTTTATTTTGCATAATGTGGTGTTAGTATTCATGAGATCTTTCTTATCTTTCCCTTTCGATATCAAATTATTCCTTTTAGTTTTAAATGTCGAAGTCAATTTCATATTTTTCTCAGTCTTAAGTAATCTATGAAGTGAAGAAGTTATGAACTTGTGATAAGGAAACCCTGAATAAATCATATTATCTAGTAGACGTTGCGTCAGTCACTGCCTGTTTTGAATGTAATACATTCCCTTTTTAATATTTTTATTAACAAATTCTATTGTGTAGTAATTAGCGGAAAGTATCTTACGCACTATTAGAATCCAGGACGGCGTAAACCCACGTCGAAACGTAGTGAGCTATTCACAAAAATAAAAATTTTATTCGTCCATGAAAGGTCGTGAGTTTTTAATTATTTATTTAATTAGATTACATAATGGACGTTATTAGTAGTAGAATTAATAATTATAATTTAATTGATTAATTAAATAATTATTATTAATAAAATAATAATAATAAATTAGTTCATAAACACGAAAAATTTGCCACACGTGTATTTGATATCAACAGCGTAAAGTACTCGTGCTATTGTATTTGAAAGCACATGACTCTTTCCTATCCAGACAAAGGAACTTGAAGTTGTTACAACAACCAGCGTGTGATGGCGCTGAAGATACATGATGCCGCGTGAACTGACAACGCTTTTCCTCCACACAGAAAAGGCTGCCCCACTCCATGAGTATCGTCTCCTGTGTATAGTCTTCTTGACTATGAAGAGATCTAGATGGCTTTTTTTATCCTAGAGTTGTGTATTGCAATTTAGTACTTGAGGTGTTTTTTATAATCATGAATATTATTATGAGTTTTTACATACAGTTTATTTTTCCGTGTAGAGCTCACAACGTGATAATTGAGTATTCTTTTGATACATACTGTAAGATTTGATTAATTAGTAATTAATAATCAACTTTATTAAACTATTTTCGATTAGAATGTATTTTAAGCGAAGGGTTTCCGCGACCGTTACGAGTAAGTCGGGAGGAAGGAACGAGAGAAAGTTTTTCAGACGTTGGGATGGGGGAGAGCCTCCTCATTCCAAGAAATGAATTCAAACAGAAGCGGTTCGCAACGTATTTGTTTTGAAAAATAACGCGTAGTTCATGGGAAGAGAATACCAACGCAACGGAAATTTACCAAGTGTCTTTAAAAGGAAAAGGAGGTCACATCAGTTGGCAGGTTCAGACAAGCAACGGCGAGACGCTAGGTGCGGCAGGTAGAAAGGTTTTATGGTTTTAAAAGGAACACAATAAGCTGCGTGGGTGTGAGAGGGTTCGCAGCGGCCAGCCCCTGGGCGCGGTCGGCGGTACTCCAGATTGTGGGAACTGGAAATATTAATGGGATGATTTCGGCCGTTGAGAATAGAAAGTGAATAAACTTTGCGTCTTTGTGGTTTGAAACCGCCTAATGTAGACCACTCAAAACGGTTGAGGGAAACACCGTTGAACATAGAAACGTTCATAAATGCAGCGCGTGGGTTGGCATGGCTCATATCTTAGTTTGTGGAACAGCCAGATACCTGCCACAACAAATAAGGGGAATAGGGTGGCTGATCAAGGAACACGATACCTTTTGGGATGATAAGTAGCGTATGATTATGCTCCTGTATGCTGGCGCATTGACATGCACCAGGACCCATTTCGCTTTGGTTCGGCTTGGAGATTGATTTCGTTGAATCCTGGCTCATAAACGCGTCAACACACCCAAGATGTAAACGGCATACACTGCCTCACCTTCTGACATAAATTCCTTGAGGATCCAAAAAAACTGTGACCAATATTTTGTTCGACTCTTCTCCTTTCTCTACCGTCGCGGAATCTTGCTTACCACTTTAAAGTATATTTACAACTCAGTACTTCACTCTCATACACAGTTTACTTGGTTTACACTGTTTACCGACAAGCGAAGGTCTAGTCATACGAGGGTTGTTACTTATGTATCCGGAACAATAAATAAATAAAATATTTATCATTGAAAATGATTTTATTGTTTTTCAAAATGTTCTCTGCGATGATCAATACAAATTAGCACATGCTTGAACCAATTTTTATAGCAATTCTTTCATTCCNTTTTATTGGTTTCCAAAATATTCTTCGCGATGATCGATTCTAGTTAACATACGCTTGAACCAATTTTATAGCAATTCTTCCATTGCGATTGAGATATTTCTAAAACAAGCATTTTGAATGTATCAACCGCTTCTTCTGGCGTCGAGAATCGTCGTTCCCGTAGTTAATTCTTAACTCAAAAAGAAATCATTCGGTGCCAAGTCAGGACTGTATGGCGGATGATCCATCGACTCGATGTTTCGAGCGGTCAAATATTAAGTTGTTTGGCTCTATATGTGTGTGTCCGCGTTATCGTGCTGAAGAATGATTCTGCGGTGCTGGTTGTTTTTTTCTTATTTCTTCAAATACTTGTGGCAAACAAATGGTTGTGTACCATTCAGAATTGATCGTTGTACGATTCTCTATGGGCCTTGTAGCCACATTTTGGAAAACCCATTCCGTCGACTGTTGTTTACGTTTAGGTTCATACGCATATATCCACGATTCCTCTCCAGTGTACACGGCTTTTGAAGCACCACGATTATTTCTTTCCAACAATTAACACGACTCTTTTTTTTTGGAGCGACTGTCAAGTTATGCGGAAACCAACGCGAACAAATCTTTTTCGCAGCTAAGTGTTCATGTAAAATCTTGTGTATGTTTGTCATACTGATGCCCAAGTATGCTTCAATCTCACGATACGTCACATGTTGATCTATCGCGCACACCATCTATGTTTTCTGGCACAACAGATTTTGGACACCTGTTTTTTAATTCATCCGTGGCTAACAACGGCCACGATTCAATTCACTAAACCAATGGTATATAGTGGTTGTGGATGGTACTTCATCGCCAAAAGTCGAAGTAAGTTGATCAATGCACTGTTGTTGAGATAATCCACCTCGAAAATCGTAGTAAATCATAAGTTTCTATAAGGTTAAAAATGTCGAACATTACGATTGTTACGTTAAAAACAATAACATTGTTGCCAATTCCGGATACTTAAGTATCAACCTTCGTAGCGTCTTCTCTTCCACGATCCCGCTGAGCAATAGAGCGTGGGTTCAAATCCTGCTCGGTAGTACTAGGTGAGGTTTTGAACTGGGGTTTCTCTCACCTACTCCAGTTTGGTTACTATAAGATCACCAGCAATCTAACATCTGTCCTTCGCAATTCCCTCTTCTAAGTCTAATGGGTAGGTGGAAGAGCAGGTCTCATTGCCTGAACATCACCAAAAGACATAAAATAAATTAGTACTTCACTTTCATGCCATATTACATGATTCTCTTGCTCTTTTACCCAAACGAAACTAATTTAAAACAAAACTAAATGTTTGTGTGTTGGTCTATTCTTCTTGTTTCATCTGACGCCTAATGAGTAATGTCAAAAGTTGCGTAATCATAAGTCAACCGACAATCTAAAATATGTGAAATTATTTCTGGAAATATTTCGAAATGTGAATTCATTTAATGTAGGAATTCATTCATCGATGGCACTAATAGTTCCGAAAATATTAAATCAGTATTTAGACACACTTCGTTTTAACAAAAACTCATGTTTCACGCCACGAGCAATGAAACAAATTTAGTTACCTCAATTATTGGAGAACGTATTAGAAAGTAAAACTCATATTTAAGTTTTCTTATTACAGAAAACCATATTTCGTAATTTCATCGTCGTAAACAAGTATTTTCGGAATGTCATTTTTTAGTCACTCACTCGAAAGGCATTTGTAGACATTTTTGAACCAAGAAATAAGCATTGTGATTTAGACGGATTTAACAAGAAGCTGATAGAAGTTGCCCAAATACTGAGTGAGGTGAGATCTTCGTTAAGTTTTTGCGCAATTGGCGTTATGTTGGTTTGCCACTAATATAAATTTGAAGTTCGTCGGCGTACATGTGAAATTTGCTATGTTTAAGAGATTTGATGACGTCAGTAATTTAAAAAGCAAGGGAACAGAGGACACTTCCTTGCGCAACACCACGGACAGTTTGAAGAAAAGATGATGTATTATTTCCAGATACTACAGTTTGTTTTCGTCCTGTTAAATATTCCGAAAACCATTTTATTGAAAGGCATCCGAAACGTNGAAGGCCATCCAAAACATAAAGTCTTCACTTTTGCAAGCAAAATATCATGGTCAACTGAATCAAATGCCTTGCTAAAATAGAGAAGGACAAGAATAGTTACTTTCCCGCGTCAATTGAATTTCGAGCATTGTCTACAACATTCTATAGGCGGTCTCTGTACTTCTACCTGAACGGAAACCGCATTGACATTTATTAATGATATATTTTGTGATTGAAGTAGCCCTCCACTTGATTTCGAACAACTTTTTTTAATTCTTTCGACAGACTGGGAAGAATACTAATAGATACACATTTTGTTTTGAGGGATGTGTGGCGACCTCGCTACGAGGAAGCGCTCTGTCGCGCCGGCAAGGGAGGGCGCGCCCCCAAACCCTTTCCTTTCACTAACGGGACCAGAATTGGCTTTGTTTCGCCTGCCTGAAACGCACCGCCACCAGAACCAGGCAGTTGGTTCCGAGGAGGCGTACAGGAAGCATCGACCAAGTGTAACGATCCTCTATAAGTGGTGACCCTGTTCAGTGACGTGCAGTGTGTTCGTCGTTCGTCCGCGATACCGCCGCGCCCGCGATCAGCCGCGTACGCGTACTACGCCGCGCCACATCTCATCGCTCGCTTCCGCGTGACCGCCTCCTGACTAGCGCACGACATCATGGAAGCACTGCAGGCTCAGATCGAACAGCTGCGGCAACAGAACGCTACCTCCTGCTCCTCATGTAGCAACAGCTCACGCACGAAGCTCCTAGCGCCTCCAGAAAGCAACCACGTTCACCGCGTGTCTGTGAAACTCCCACCCTTCTGGAGCGACAGGCCGTCGCTGTGGTTCGCGCAGGCCGAGAGCCAGTTCGATCTCTCCGGCATATCATCGGAGACCACGCGGTACAGCTACATTGTATCGCAGCTGGACTGCCGTTTCGCCGCGGAGGTGGAGGACATTCTCCTCAACCCGCCAGTTGCAGCGCCGTACTCGCTCCTAAAAACGGAGCTCATCCGGCGCCTCTCGGTCTCCGAGCAGCAACGCGTGCGCCAACTGATCGGCGGAGAGGAGCTGGGAGACCGCAAGCCGAGCCAGTTCCTGCGCCACCTTCACAACCTCGCGGGCGCTACACAAGTCGACGACAGGTTTCTGCGCGAGCTGTGGCTCCAGCGCTTACCAACGTCAGTTCAGGCGATCCTGGCCACGCAGAGCGAACTCGCCTTGCATAAGCTCGCCGATCTCGCAGACAAGATCCTGGAGGTCGCCCCGACGCCCGTTCCGTTTGCCGTGCACGCTGCGCGCGCCCCGCCCGCCCCGCCGGCCATCACCTTAGACGCCCTTGCGCGTCGCCTCGGCGAGCTCTCGCAACAACTCGCCGCATTGCAACCGCAACGCCACCTGGGAGAGCGACCGCGCTCGCCATCTCGCTCCCGGATAGGGCGCAGGGGAGGCCCGCCCCCGAACGGCGTGTGTTGGTACCACGCGCAGTTCGGTCCAGCAGCCACCAAGTGCCGCGCGCCGTGCACGATGGCGGGAAACGCGAACGGCAGCCAGTAGTTGCGGCGACTGGTTGCCCTTGCTGCCCGACGGGAGGCAGTCGCATCTTCATCGCGGAAAAGAACAGCAAGCGCGAGTTCCTCATTGACAGCGGCTCGGACTTGTGTTGTTTCCCGCGACGCCTCCTGCCGGGCCGCCGCACGGCGACTACGTTCGAGCTTGGGGCGGCCAACGAAACCCGCATCAAAACATACGGCCCCCTGCGACTCACGCTCAACTTAGGTCTCCGCCGCGATTTCTCGTGGTGTTTCGTCATCGCTGACGTCGACGTGGCGATCATCGGGTCCGACTTCTTGGCGCACTACAACCTCGCCCCGGCCTGTCGCACGAAGCAGCTCGTCGATCTCACCACGGGCCTCTCCGTGAAGGGGACCGCCGCCACGACGACGCAGTGCAGCGCCAAGGCCATCATCGCACCCTCGCCGTTGGCGGCACTCTTCGCGGAGTTCCCGGACATCACGCGCCCGCCCGGGCTGCCCCGCGCGGCGCGACATGACACTGTCCATTTCATCCGGACGACGGACGGTCCCCCCGTGTCATGCCCGCCGCGCCGCCTCGCGCCGGAAAAACTCGCCGTCGCTAAGACGGAGTTCGACGAGATGGTGCGAGTTGGGACCGCGCGACCGTCCGACAGCCCGTGGTCGTCACCGCTGCACCTCGCCAGGAAGGGAGCCGACGCGTGGCGCCCGTGCGGGGACTACCGCACCCTAAACGCGCGCACCGTTCCCGATCGCTACCCGGTGCGCCACATCGGCGATTTCACGCACGACCTCGCGGGTTGCACCGTCTTCTCGACGATCGATCTGGTAAAGGCATACCACCAGATCTCCGTGCACCAAGGAGACGTGTGTAAAACAGCCATCACGACGCCATTCGGACTCTTCGAGTTTCCGTTCATGACGTTCGGGTTACGGAACGCGGGCCAGACTTTCCAGCGGTTTATTGACGAGGTGACGCGGGGACTGGACTTCTGTTTTCCGTACCTGGACGACATCCTCGTATTCTCACGGTCCGACGAGGAACACTACCAGCACCTGCGTGCGCTGTTCGAGCACCTCGCGCAGTACGGCGTCGTGGTGAACACCGGAAAGTGCGTTCTCGGAGCCACCAAAGTGACGTTCCTCGGCTACTCAGTGTCCGCCACGGTCACGCGCCCACCCCTCGACCGCGTCGCCGCGTTTCGAGACTACGCTCGGCCGGAGACCGCGCAGGGGCTCCGTCGCTTCCTCGGAATGCTGAACTTTTATCGTTCCTACGTGCCACGAGCGTCTGAACTCCAGGCTACGCTGCATGACGCTCCCGCCGGAAGAAACCTAGAAGGGAAGGACCCCGTGCCCTGGACACCGGAGCTCGAGAGCGCATTCGAGACGTGCAAGGAGGGCCTGTCGACGGCCACACTCCTCGCACACCCGGTTCCCAACGCGCCATTAGGACTTTTTACCGACGCGTCGAGCGTGGCCGTGGGCGCCTGCCTGCAGCAGCACGTTAACGACGCCTGGCAGCCCCTCGCATTCTTCTAACGGAAGATTAGAGGTCGACAGGCCGAGTGGCCTGCCTACTACCGCGAACTACTCGCCGTGTACGAGGCAGTGCATCATTTCCGCCACATTCTGGAAGCTCAGCACTTCCGCATTTACACGGACCACAAGCCGCTTGTCCACGCTTTCTCACAACGCAGGGACAAACTCCCTCCCGTCCAGGTGAACCAACTCGCNAAAACTCCCTCCCGTCCAGGTAAACCAACTCGCTTTCATCGCGCAGTTTACCACGGACGTGGAGCACATCCGCGGTGCCGACAACGTGGTAGCCGACTGCCTCTCGCGCGTAGAGGCCATCGTTCAACAACCCTCGCACCAGAACATCGCCGACGCCCAGGTGGGCGACGAGGAGATTCAGGACTACCTCAGCCCAGACTCTTCACTCC